>OY720441.1:95272634-95776574 GCA_963082915.1 Dolichopus griseipennis | reverse complement strand
AAACCAATGAAGATAGAACCTCCAAATTTAGTATCAGGGTGTCCCTTCCTATTTCCTAAGTGTCTTGTGAATTTGGGTCCCATTGGAGTAGTGGGTCGGGGACCAGCCACACATTTCCGAAGACCTTAAAGCATATCTTTAAAATTAATAAAGATAACAACTTGAAAAAATGTAGAAGCTTCCAATTTGCCACAAGGGTGTTCTTTACTATCTCTTCTGTGTTCATCTAATTTGGGATCAATTGGAGTGGTGGTTCTGTACCCCTCGCAGACCTCCCAAGTTAAAAAGGCTTATAATCGAAATTACTAAAAATAGTTACTTAAAATTAGGATAGACCGTTGAAATTGTGTACAAGGGTTAACTAGTACTATAAGTACAGCGCGGACTATATAAGGGCGAAATCAGCCCAACGGTTCGGATTCCGGACCTTTTAATCGATGTCAGGGCTAACGAACATTTATAAAAAATCACGATAACTCAACAACTAATGAGGCTATCTTCATGAAATTTGTGCTGTAGGTTATTGGTAATGAAACTACGGCGGTGATTACGTACGGTGAGGATTGGACAATGGGTTCGGAACTTAGAACTTTTTGATCGAATTTAGGCCAAACGAGCGTAATTCCGAAACCAATGAAGATAGAACCTCCAAATTTGGTATCAGGGTGTCCCTTCCTATTTCGTAAGTGTCTTTGAAATTTGGGCCCCATTGGAGTAGTGGGTCGGGGACCAGCCACTCAGTTCCGAGGACCTTAAAGCCTATTTTCGAAATTAATAAATATAGTAACTTGAAACAAATGTAGAAGCTTCAAATTTGGCCCAGGGTGTTTTTTACTATTTCTTGCGTGCCCCCCTAATTTGGGATCGATTGGAGTGGTGGTTCAGAACCTCTCTTAGACCCCCCAATGTGCAAAAGCTTATCAGCGAAATTAATAAAACTAGTAACTTAAAATTAAGATAGAACGTTCCAATTGTGTACAAGGGTTAACTAGTATTGAAAGTATGACGGGACTGCATATGGGTGAAATCGTACCATAATTTCGGGTTATGGAACCCTTGAAAAGTTCAAGGACTAACAAACATATATCTTAAAAACACCATAACTCAAAAAATAATGCCGGTATTTTGATGAAATTTAACACTAGGTTACTAGCAATGAAAGTACCATTGGAATTGGTTGTGGTCGAGTTTTATTTCGAAGCCAAAGAATATATTTCCTATTTCCTATATGTCTCCGAAATCTAGACTTAATTGTAGTGGTTCAGCTATGTTCAAAGGTACTTGCTGCATTTATGTAAAATTTATTTTTATATTTAAATGAATTATATGAAAAGGTGTAAATTTGTAATTGTATTTTAGAAATACATTTATTGCATATTTTGCGTTTATAAGCTTTTCTATTAGGTATATAAACTAACCATTTAAAATAATTTCAATTTTTAAAAATTTGGATTATTAAATATATTATGCTTTGATTATCTTTTTATCACAAAATTTAATAATTAGAATTTTTTCATTTTGTAATTGAATTGGAAAAAATATATTTTCATTTATTTCAAGTTTGTTTGTTTTTTAATATTTTTAAATAGATAAATTAGTAAGAATTTGTAGTATTTTTTAATAGATAGTGTAATTAGAAAATGTTTTTAGTATTATAAAGTTGATTTGGTTAGCTATGTCTTACGATCAAATTAATAACAGCTTTTATGGTGATAAAATGGCTTATGGATATGTCCTTAAATTTGAACCAAATAGGTGTAGGGTATTTCTAAGTCGGTTGCACCGACTGACTGTTGCTTTACTTGTTGTTATTTATATTTAGTCTGTTCATTATTCAAGCAAATTCAGCTCCAATTTCTAATATTAGATTAGATGAATCAGCTTATGGTAGTACAAACTTTAATATTTTACTTCCAAATAATGAGACAGTGAAAGTAAGTTTATCAGTTCATATGTTGAAACATGTAATTTCATCAGAATGAAGCACAGCAACAACAACAACAGCACCAATCACTTCTTTAAAATCAGATTCGCAATTAGCTGGTGATCTTGCTGACTCAGTACCGCAATTTGTTTCTATTGATGAAGCTATTGTGGTTTTTAGACAAGAATTAATTTTAAAAGAACGTAATATTGGTGGAATTATAAATA
Organism: Dolichopus griseipennis; assembly: GCA_963082915.1. Taxonomy (NCBI): domain Eukaryota; kingdom Metazoa; phylum Arthropoda; class Insecta; order Diptera; family Dolichopodidae; genus Dolichopus; species Dolichopus griseipennis. The sequence goes on along the minus strand of OY720441.1, from coordinate 95,774,423 downwards.
GTGAGCATAAATTTTACAGAAATTTTCAATTGGAATATGGTGATAATAAAGATATTAACGTAAGATGTGAATATGATAGAAATTTTATAGAAAGGTTTCTCAAAATACAATGTTTTGAATATCGAAAAATGCAAGCAGAAAGAATTTTAAGTAATGGAGAAGTGGAAACTATTCTTGTAATAGACACAAAATAATAAATCTGGTTACACTATACTTGATTTGTGTTCAGTAAAACAAAAGTCATCATATCAAATGGAAATTATATAAAACTAATATAAATAGAAAGATTGTAATAATTGTAAAATAATAATAAAATAAACAATTGTTTTTATAATAAATCTTTTTTATTTATCCATGAGTTATAATCAGAAGTAAACCCTAACCATTTAACAAAAATTTTATTATCACTAGTTTTAGGAATTTTTTCAATCAAAAAAACTTGTTTTTTATTAGTTTTTAACAATTCATATTCATAGAAACTGCCTTGTATTGTTGTCCTTGATAATCTTCTAATAAGTATGTTACTGGGTTGGTAATTTGAACTTTTCTGATTTTAAATATTTCAGTTGTCCAGTTAGGTGTATACCCCTTTTCAAAAATATGTTTGAATTTGCTTATTCGAAGTGAATCATTAACTTTATATTTTTCAGGTGAAGCAATTTTTATATAATTATATACAGTTTTAAGCAAATTTTCAGCATTATCTTTATTGACATCAGACGGTCGTTTTTGAATTGTTCGATGTTTAGTGTTGTTATATTGTTTGGTTTATTCTAGAATTAGGTTAATCCATTTATAATTTCCGTTAAAACTAAATTCTTTCCACATCTTTTCTTTTATAGTTCTATTAAAACGCTCTACAATAGAGGCTTTTAATATGCTAAATGTTGAGTAATGATTTTTTTGATTTTTATTCATTAAATTTTTGAATATTTTATTGAAGAATTCTTTTCCATCATCAGTTTGGAAATTTTGAGGATGTCTTTTAGAAGTTAAGAAAATATTTTGCATTGCTTTTGTGACGTTCTCTGAAGTTTTTGCTTTTATACGGATTGCCCATGCAAACTTGGAAAAGATATCAATTACAGTTAATAAAAACTTAAAACCTTTGTTCAACGTAGAGTTAGCATATGAACCCATTTCTACTAAATCAGCTTGCCAAAGATCATCAAATCCTTTAATTATAACTCTACGTTGTTTAAATATTCTTCGTGCAGGCTTATGCAGCTCTTCAACCACCTCTCTTTTACTCATTTTTAAATAAAATTCACCTATATCAAATTGTTATATATATATATATATATATATAATAAAAAGCAAACAATAAAATGTATTTAAAATTTATATTCTTTATTTATATAACATTATATTATAATTATTTATTTTTTATTCTTTTATATAAATCCATTAGTTTGGAACATTTTAACAAATGATGTTCTTCTGAATGACAAGGACAAGTATCTGGAACAGTTGTCATGTTTTCTGATGTGTAGGGACATATATCCCAATGATATCAATTCTCTTTCGTTTCAATTAGGATAGAATTTTTAAATAATTTTAGAAAATGGAAGTGAATTTTTAATTGTTCATAATGTTCCTCCAATAAAATATTATCATATTTAGCTAAAAAATTATTTAAAGAATATCCGATTTGATGTATATCCATTTCGAAAAGTAAATGAAAACTGATCCCCAATTATGTTTTTATAAGTTCTAAACTACTAAATAAATCCAATGCTGACTGAGCTTGGCCTTCAGCTTTTTGCAATCTCTCATTAATAAATTTAATTGGTTTTTTAATTTGAAATTCAATGACATCACTCATATTTGAAAATTTTTCATTTAGCAATTGAGAGAACTTGATATGGATTTCCTCTAAACTAAATTGCATTTGTTCTTCTATTATTTTTAATTTTTCTCCTGCTAATTTAAGTTCTATAGATACTGTTGTCTCTAAATGATTAAGCACTTCTCGCATTTCGTTTTGTAATAGTTCTTTCTGAAAGAAAATATGTTTATTTAGTTCTTGGACATTTGATAAAATTTTGTTATCTAAATCATAATTTCCTTCAGAAGTTAATTTGAAACCAATACTTGGAAGACCTTGAGTATGTAGTTTTCTAGAAGAAGCTATACTACGTTTAAATTTATAAAGTGACATTATGGTTTTAACTGATTGTTAATGTAAATAGTTATTGTATTAAATTTGCTTCTCTCAACCCTTCAATTATAGATACAATTTCATTATGATGATTGTTGTTACCAGCTGTTTCTGATGCAATTAAAAGTCTTAATCTGTCAACTAATTCATTAGGATCATCCCAATAAACATACTGAGATGATTGATTTGTATATTTTAAATGTGTTTCTGGTGAAGATGATTTATTAAAATAATTAGTAAAATTTTTTTTCGAACAACCTGAACCAGTTTTTTTATGTCTAGTGTTATAATCATGTTTATATAATTTTCTCAATATATTTTTGTATTTAAAACCTTTGTTTCCTTTTATTTGCTCTAAATGATCATAATTTCTTCTATGTGCATTCGTTTTGTTAAGTATCTGATGATATGTTTTTAAATCACTTTCAGTATAGTTTATAGGTTTTTTTTTAAATATCAATTCATATAGACCATTAGTTCCTTTAAAAACTTCATTATCAATCAAAATATCTTTAGTAGTTTCATCTATTTCAAAAATTAGCATTCCCAAGTTTTCGAACATTTAATGACTCATCAAAATAGGGTCCATATGACTTATCAAGTTGTGACTCGTTTAGAACAGGAAATTGTGAAATTGATGATTCATCAATAATATTATCAGTTATAGATGGTGTTTCAAATTTTATAGTATTTGGTGTTGAAGTTACACATTTACTGTAAGTATTACTTTTGTTGCTAGGGGTTTTAACTTCCGGCTTAAATGATCTCAATAATTTTAAGGTGTTATCATCACCAGCAGACAATTTAATTTCCGGTTTGATAACATTATTTGAAAATTGTTGTTGTTTAACAACACTTGTTAATTCTTTCAATGGTTTTATAATTGGAGTGAAAGCTTCTTCCTGATTATGGTCTTCCGATAGCTTCTGAACTTTTAAAGATTGAAATTTCCTTTTTAAATTTTTACGAGTTTTAATTAAATCTTTCTATTAAAATGAGTTGTTCATCCATTTTTTTATGGATTAGTTCAATTATTAACTGTGAAATTACTGAACTGTTCTCTTGCTAACTGTTAACTGATAATCGCTAACTGCTGACTGGTAACTGCTACCTGTTATCTGCTAACTACTACCCGATATCTATTAAATGACCTGTTCAGTTAGTAACTGCGAACTGCTAATAAATCTTGAGTTAAATAAAATTTAGCAAATGCATCAAAATTTTTTCCATAACGTTCATTATTTAAACCGCTATCTTTGTCAATTGTTAGAAACCCATAATTATCATTTCATCAACATGAATCAATTTTTTAAATTCATTAAAAGTCATATCAGAATTTACATGATCATCATATATATGTTTTAAATTTAAATCATCTTGATTAAATATAATTTAAAAGTTAGTATTATCTCTAATTAAGTGCTTTGGAATTCTTGTATATGACTGACATAAATAAAAACTATCTACTTCTTGATGACGTCCCATACAAAAATAGGCTCTTATATTATCTTGCTTATCACAAGCTACATCATCAAAAAAAAATATTGAGTTTGGTTGAAAATTCGTTATATCCCTTTCCTTTGATTGGTTTAATTAATTTCTTTAAATATTTATATTTAGGTTGATGTAATGATTTTGAGTATTTGCTTACGGTTCTTGCTCTGTTCACTTTCTATAGTTTCAACATTTCTTAGCTTATACTGGGGATCGTTAGTCAAGTCTCTTGCCTTCATTAGTCCAGTCCCATGGATAATATTGTAGTCCATGATTACATCCATGAACTCGCTTTTATTAGGCTTTCATTTAGGAAGCCACGGCCGTTAATAGATTAATATTATGTAATATAATTAAAAAAATAAATGTTATTAAATAGACTTAGGTTGGGAGCTCATTAATTATTGAACTTATAGGGAATAATCTAAAACAAATAAATAAAAAAGATTCAGAACAACAAGTTTTGAACAACCTTCAAATCAAATTTTAAGTTATTAACTAAATTTACGTAATATTTTTATTTTCAAATACGTGATATTTAAACTTCTTCATTGTTTATTTTCCCTTTTACAATGAAGTATGCACTTAACATTGAATAAAATAATAAAATTTTTAACTGTTGAATGAAGCCCTTTTCGGAAAAACCATATTCATGCAGCTAATTGTTATTATTGAGTGACCATCTAGTGGAGATGGTCAAGGTTACTTTTTCTACTATCATTATTTAATTATTTCTCATATCATCCGCTTCATCATTTATGATTTATTATACATTTTAATATTCTCTTGTTTTTAATTGTTTATTTTACATTTTACGAATTCTTTTGCTGCATAATTGGTTTAACAATGTTTTTGTTTATTATAACATGGAAATAAAATTTACAAAATAAAAAAATGAATGAAGCCTGCTATTAAAAAATTATTTCATTAAAAATTAATTATAGTACAAAACGAGGAAGATTATAGTTGCCCTTGTCAACTTTTAGATACCCGTGCATACCCACTAACCTTTATTTATTTCCCTTGTGCTTTTATAAATATTACAAAAAAAAATATAAAAAAGTACAGGTATAACTTATTATCATAAGTTTTGCTTAAAAAAAAAATAACAACAAAAAAAAAATTAAATTTTTAATAGGTACCATAATTTTAGCTTAAAAACAAAAAAAAAACCCTAAAAGTTGGTCCGGGTGATGTTCAACTTTGCCAACTATTTTAATTTTAACCTCGTAACTTCATTAGATTCACAGTTATCGAATTGACTACTTGGCATAGCAGCTGCCCGAAAATGGGGCCGTAATATTTTGAAATTCCATATAAGTGCTCGATTCATTATATAACTAATCGTGTATAATTTCATCCTCGTAGTATAATTAGTTTTAAAGAAATTCATATTGGTGCAAAGAAGTTGTATAACTATCAGTGTGTAATTTTCATCCTCGTAGTATAATCAGTTTCCAAGAAATTCATATTGGTACAAAGAAGTTGTATAGTAGCCCCCCGCAAATGGGGCAGTAACATTTTGAAACTTCATATAAGTGCTCGATTCATTATATAACTAACAGTGTGTAATTTTCATCCTCGTAGTATAATCAGTTTTCAAGAAATTCATATTGGTGCAAATAAGTTGTATGGCAGCCTCCCGAAAATGAAGTCGTAACATTTTGAAACTTCATATAACTTCTTGATTCATTATAAAACTAACCGTGTAAAATTTTCATCTTCCTGGTATAATTACTTTCGAAGAAATTCATATTTATTTAAATAAGTTGTGTGGCAGCTCCCCAAAACCTTGGTCTGGTCTTAACCAAAAAGAATAGGGAACCTCAAAACTGTCCAAAAAATGTTTTGTGTGAATTTCAAAACTCTAGCTCTAATATTTCAATTCTATCTCTTGTAATATTTTTAATTCACGAATATACATATGTACATATTAAACCTAAGCAAAATAAGCATCATATAATCATATTCATATAATGATCATCATGATCGAAAATTATCATCAGATTCATAATGATTATAATTCATAAATCTCAAAGTACAAAGTCCAAATCTAAAATATTTTTTAAAAATTCTACGCATTTAAATTTAAATCGTATGAAATCGCAACTCGAAATCGGTATCTACAAAAAAAAAAAAAAAACAAAACAAAAAAAAACAAAATTCATATAATTTCATGTTAAATAGAAGATGCATAGCAAAATTTCAAATTTTTATATGAAAATATTGGAATTAAAAAAGTTAGTTGTTCGAGAGCTACCCGAAGTTTTGGTCCGATCTTAACCAAAAAAAAATAGGGAACCTAGAAATTGATTGAAAAATATTTTGTGAAAATTTCAAAACTGTAGCTCTTTTAGTTTTTGAGTTATCGTGCTGACACACAGGCGGACGGACAGACACACATAACTAGATCGACTCATTTTTCGATTCTGAGCCGATACGTACCCTGGACACTATATCTAGCTCGTCTAGATCGATGCGTTACAAACGGAGGAGGAATTTTAATATACCCGATGTCATATATGTATGCACGGGTATATAGAAGTAAGCAGTATAGAGTAGAATGTACCAACTGTGGGATGCTGATATTAATCATATAAATATAAAAGCTTTGGGTTTAAGTTATCTAATAAAATATCAAATTATAGTATGGCAACTCCTCGAAGCTGTTTTATCGCACCAAATAATTTTCTAGGTATTTATGTCATAAAATTTTATCACCTCTTACAGCAGCTACATAAATCTGTCATCTTATAAACCAATTAAATTTACCTGAATTAATCTAAAAAACTAAGCTTTTAAAATACGTAACCTAAATAGACTCTAAGTTATATATAAAATAAAAAGAAGTTGAATACCAACTATTCGAAGCCTTTGCACAGGACAACCCAAATTTTGTAAATACTTTTTCCAGAAAACTACTTTTGTATTTAATACGATTCAAGTATGTACGAATCGAACCCGCAGACTTGCTTAATTCCAATGGCAAGAAGATCTCTTCAAATTAATCAAGGGATTCTTGAATTTGCAAAACTTTAGAATCCTACCTTTTAGGATTTATGAATTAACGTGCGAACAAACGAACAGACAAACTGACAGACAAACGGACAGGCAATCAAGAGAGAAGGACAACCATAATCAAATCGACTACTTTTTCGATTCGGATCCGATCCATAAAACTTGAGTCTAAAAGAGATTAGAGTCACAGATCAAGATCACAAAAGGTATACCATATTTAGAGTAACTTTAGAACTCCATTTATCAGGAAAAAAGTAAAAAAATAAAAACAAATCCAAGAGTAATCCTACAACCTTCTTGAATCTGATCCTAAAGATAGCAATGTGTTTTTAAATTTTAGCCCTTTGGGGTCTAAAAGCATACTCAGCATAACATTAGTTTTATTACAATATGAAGGTCCAACTATTAGTCCTCTTATACTACCTGGAAAGTATTCACTATGTTTTTTTTTTTAATTTTGTTTTTTGAGTTTCGATCAAAATTTTTTACTTTAACTACATTATCTACTTTTATAAAGTTCATTTTTTAAAAGATACTTAATGTTTCAGTAATTGTCTTAAACTAATTGGTGTAACATGCCTCTTCCTAATAAGTATTCAATCAGTAACCAAAAAACTGTTAATGGAGAAGGTGTAGTTAATTCTCTAATTAATAAACTACCATTTGAAGCACATTTACCTGGCTATAACTATTGCGGTCCTGGAACAAAACTAACAAAACGATTAGCTCGAGGTGATAAAGGAATTAATGGTTTAGATGAGGCTTGTCGAGAGCATGATATAGAATATTCTCAAAATACTGATCAAAATAAACGTCATATAGCTGATAAAATATTAGCAGAGAAGGCTTGGCAAAGAGCAAAAGCTAAAGACTCAAGTTTTGGTGAACGGTTAAATTCATATCTAGTTACAAACTCAATGAAAGCTAAAAATAGGCTGGGTATGGGTTTAAAAAAGAAAAAAAAAGAAAATTTTAAGAAAAAAGAAAACTTCGAGAAAAAAGCTCTTGAAAAATGTTATAAAGGAAGCTAAAATAGCTGTTAAAACTATAAAAAAGGCGACGATGGATAAGAATATTATAAAAATTGCTTTGCATGCTGCTAGAAATTTTTCTAAAGGCCAAAAAAAAAACATTAACATTCCTCGAATAATTCCTGTACGAAAAATTGGAGGAGTTTTACCTTTAATCTCTATATTTGCAGGTCTATCAGCTATTGGAGCATTTTCAGGTGGCGCTGCAGGAATAACTAAAGCTGTTAACGACGCTAAAAATGCTCACAAAGAGTTAAAAGAAATTTAACGTTATAATAAAATGATGGAGGCGATGGCATTAAAAGGAGGTAATGGATTGCATTTAAAACCCTATAAAAAAGGGTTAGGTCTTTATTTGGATCCAAAAAACCATTAACCAAGCTGCCTAGTAGAGCTCTTACAAATATTGAATTAGAAAACTTTGGTAAAAAATACTTAAAATATTTTCGAGGTGTTTTTATGAGAGATAATTTACTAATACGTAGACCTTGGAAATATGAATGTGGTATAATAAATTTGGATAATTCTATTGGAGATGAAACGCATTGGGTAGCTTATTATAAAAAAGTTGAAATAACTCATTATTTTGACAGTTTTGGAAATTTAAGATCGCCATTAGAAGTAATAAAATATTTAGGAGATAAGCTTACATATAATTATAATAAATATCAAAATTTTAATTCTTACAATTGTGGACATTTATGTTTAGAATTCTTATTTCATATTGTTAAGAAAAAAAAAAAAAATTATCAGTAAATAAAACAAATAAAAAACAAATAAAAAATTTTTTCTTTTATTCTTAGTCTAGCTTTATTTAAACATTAATAACTTTGTTCAAGTTCAAGGTTATTTCTCTAAATTTGAACATAAATGAAATAAAAAAAAACAACTGATAAAGAATAATAATTAGAGTTTTAGTTATAACAAAAGAAATTTAAAAACGAAAGATTTTTGCAATACATATTATTATTATTAAAGTGATAATTATTTTTAATTAGCCTTAAAAACCTATATATAGACAAAATACACACAATTGAAATATCTCATTATATCGATTAAAGACATGTCAATAACTTCAACTTTAAACGGAAACTCTTCCATTTTGATAACTAATTATTTCCCACCTATAGATCTAAAGAGTAGAGAATACATCTGCGGTTTAGTTGATTTCCAAACGTATACCTCAATACCTAATATAGATTGGAAGACAATAATAGATTTATTATTGATGATAAACCTATTACAATTCTAACAGGTTCATATGAAATTGGAGATATTGAACTATTTCTTAGAAAAACGTTGAATGTAACTAAAGCAGATAAGGAAAAATTAATTATAAGAGCAAATAATAATACATTAAAGTGTGCAATTTTTGCTGATAAGGATATTGATTTTGAAGGAGAAGATACAATTGGCGGATTATTAGGCTTCAGTAAGAAGAAATTATTAGCTAATAAATGGCATACTTCAGATCTTTTTGTTGATATTAATAAAATAGATATAATAAGAGTAGAATGTAATATTATTTCCGCAGCTTATATTAATGAAAAAAAAGGCTGACACTTTACATGAGTTCTCTATTAACGTCAGTCCCGGCTATAAAATAGTTGAAGTTCCTAAGAATGTAATTTATTTACCGGTAACTATTAATTAGATAAGTTCTATTACTGTAAAACTCCTTGATCAGAACGGTAATTTAATTATTTTCGTGGAGAAACAATAACAATAAGATTACACTTAAAGCTTCAGAATGATCGTATTTAATCAAAATTATCAATCCAATATACATTCAAAGAAAGATGAACATCACCTTAATTCATTAAAGGTAGTCGAAAGAGGTGGAACTCAACATTTAAAATACAAAAAACGATTATCATTTGGAAATAAAGAATATTTAAAATCTCTTGGATATCTGTTAAAAGTAAATTAAATTAAAATGGAGCTCTTTAATGATCCAATTTTTGATGACACTATAACTAGCGCTCAATGGCATTCCATTCTTAAACTCATTTGGATTAAGTGATATTATACGAATACAAATACAAAACCAGAACTTAAATATATTACCTTCAACAAGTCTAATTTGCATTGAAGGTTATGTATCAAAACATGATGGAACAGCTGTTACTCACACTAAACTAGTTAATGCTATACCATTTCTATTTGATGAAATTCGCTATGAACTGAATGGTAAGGAAATTGATCATAATCGTAATGTTGGAATAACTGCAACATTAAAAAACTATATCTCACTTAACCGGAATGAAAGTGTAGCTTTATACAATGGAAGTTGGTCACCTGATGAATCAATTAAAATAAATAATTTGTATTTTAACTTTTGTATTCCCCTAAAAAGATTAATAGGGCTTGCTGAAGATTATAAAAACATTATTCCAAATGCAAAACATGAATTAATATTAACTCGCTCTCGATCTAATGATAATTCATTATTATGTAGCAGTACTAATGCAAGTGAAAAACCAAAACTTACTATTACAAAAATATATTGGAAGGTTCAACATATTAACTTAGCTGATAATCCTAAATTAAAATTATATAAAAGTATTGAAAAGGGTTCAGTTATGAAAATTCCTTTTAGAAATTGGGAATTACATGAATATCCTACATTACCATCAGGAACTACACATCATATTTGGAACGTTAAAAGAGCCTCACAAATTGAAAAACCTCGTTTTATAATTTTTGCTCTACAAACTGGTAAACAAAATAAACTGGATGAAGATCCATCAACTTTTGATTATTGTGATATTGAAAATATAAAAGTATATTTAAATTCAGAATCATACCCATATGAAGATATGAATTTAGATTTTGCAAAAAATCGTTATGCCTTAGCATATGAAGCATATTCGAATATTAGAAGCTTTTATTATAATAACGAAATATCGGAACCTTTAGTTTCATGGGAGAACTTTAAAACTGAAACTCCAATTTTCATAATTGATACTCGTTATCCAATAACTTGAATAAAGAAAAATAAATTATTTTAAGCAAAAAAAAAATCTAGTATAAAAATGTTAAATAAGTATAATTAAAAAAATTTGTTTTAAGGGAAATTCTTTATATCTGAAAAAGCTGAAAAATATAAAAAATTTATATAAAGTAAAGAATAAGACTTTTTTTTCTGTTTGTTTTTACTTTTTTTAAATTTTTCTATAATTCAAAATGAATTTCACTACCTTATCTTTTTCAATAATAAATTTATATTTAATTTCCTTATTGGAAATTTTTTTGTTTAATAATCTTTATTATAGTTGGAGTAAATTTTTTAACGTATTGTTATGGTAAATATGTGTAAAGATCATATAGTTCTATTAAGATGCTTTTAATTATTTCTCCGTTGGCTGTTTTAAATTTAGATTCTGTTTCTTCAAAGAAAAGAATTTCATATTCTTTGTTTTCTAATAATTTCCCAATGGAGAAATATTTTTTTTTCTTTTTTGCGGGTTTATTTAAACTTGCTGCATTTAGAAGGTTAATCCCGTCTTCTTCTTCTTCATAAAAGCAGTCTAACGTTTCATCATCATCATCATCATCTTTAAATATTTTTACATTTTTAATAAACTGATTGTTAGATTTTCTTTTAACATCCTTCTTAATAGACATCTTTGAAGTTTAGCTCTGTATACTTGTTATTTTAGAAAACTTCTTGAGTAAACTAATTATAAATGACAGATTTACCTTGTATTTATACTAAATTATTGAAGCTAAGTATTTCAATGTTCTAATTTTTTCCCTAAAAATTTTGGTAAAAATATGTTTCCTAAAATTTAATTTTTTTTAAGCAGGATGATTGCGGTTTTATAGTACTTAATTTTATGTAAATTACTGCAAATAGATTAACGTATGAGTATATTAAAAACGTGTCATTAACTATGCTTTAAAGTTAGTTCCCAAGTTAATTTTTTTAAGCAGGATGATTACAGTTTCATAGTACCTAATTTTTATGTATTTTATTAATTTAATTATTAATATAATTTTTAATATGTTAAAGAATTTTTGGACTACAAAACCACAAACATCCGGTTGTTCTAATAGAAAAATTTTTAAGCAATTTGATTAAGATTTTTTTATTACAACTTAATTTTATGTATATTATGTCAAATTGCTTAAAACTGTTAAAACATGTTAAAGTATTTTTGGACTATAAAACCACAAACATCCCTTTTTCTATTAAAAAATTATTAAATTTAACGGTATAAATAATGAGTTATTTAAAAATAATTTTTAATTCAGTAGTGAAAATTAAAAAAATATAATATGGCTTTAATTAACCCGGAAAGTGCAATTATACGAATGGCATATCTCCAACAATTTTATAAAAAAAGAAGCTTGTAGAATGGGAAGCTGCTATAACGTAATTTACAAGTACTTTGATTTGGCTGAAAACATTTTTTATAATAATGATGAAGCATTCGATGTAGCGTGTTTTAAGAACAGAAAAGAGATGTTGTACTGCTCAGGATGTCTTGAGGATTCAAACAAAGGAAATATTAAGGATATAAAATCTCTATTGATTGCTTTTAACTGTCTAGTACCATTTGATTGCAGAGAAGATGCAATTGATTTTGTCGAAAATTATAGCCCATACTGTATGAGATGTGGCAAAAATAATATTTATAAAATAATGTTAGAAAAAGAGATTTCGGAAATGATGTGAATAAAACATAATTAAATATTTTTTCGTATTATTTGGATCATTTTATTTTTTTTTTTGTTTTTATTATTATACCAATTTTCTTTAGATTAAATATATTTTTTAGATTTTAAAATGACCCCAAGGTAAAGTATTGTAGCTGCTTGATACTAAATATCTTTTGTTATCAAATGGACTGAACGATATTTTTTTTCTGTGAGCAAGTAAAAAGCTTATGCTTTTCAGATCTAAGAATATCCCATTTTAATAATTTCGGTATTTGTTGGTATTTTTTAAGGAAAAACAAATAAGCGTTCAATATTTGTGATAGATTTTTTATTAACTAATTTTTTTCTTTTTTTTAAATTTTAGAATCTTTTTATGAAAGTTTTGTTTCGAATTCTTCACATTTTTTAAGCACTATAAAATCATATACATCCATATAAAACCATATAAAATTTTTTTTTCTTAAGAACATATTATATTTATTATGTAAAAAAAAAATAAAACTTTCTAACAATAATTTGAATTAGCAACAATCCATTTATTTTTATAAATTTATTTTTTATCTTTAATAGAATAATTTCCCCAAGGTAATTTATTATAGCTGCCTGATACTAAATATCTTTTGTTATCAAATGGACTTAATGATATTTTCTTCTGCAAACAAGTCAAAAGGATATGTTTTTCAGATCTAATAATGCTTTACTCGTGTATGTACTCAATATTTTCATCTATACAAGTTTTATAGTCTTCAAATGTGATTTCATTTTTTAAAACAATATTTTTAATACCCTTTGCTTTTTTAGTTTCTTCAGATGTGAAATCTTCCATTAACACTTAAACGGCATACATTTTGGCACGAAGCCCGACAAATTTATACATTAGTTTACCATTATTTTCATCTTTCATTAATCCAAGAATCTTTTTATTTACTTGAGGTATTTTATATATATTGTTTTCAGAGTATTCAGAAGTATCAAAGCGGTGTAAATGTAATTTTATATCTTGATAAACATCATCAGTTTTTATTTCATATATCAGAGAATCTGTATCAGTATAGCACAAATTAAAATTGTCATCATATTTTTGCTGCATATAGCCATAATGAAATTCAAATAATTTCGTTTTAGAAATATCAAGTATTGCCATTCCAATGTAAATTGATTTGTCAAAGATTACTTCAGTTTTCAATAACTCAATTGCTATCAAATTTTTATTAAAAATTTTACGCGAATTAAAATTTGGTTTTGAAATCAAAGACTCAGCACCATATCGACCAGGCCAAGATAAAACTAGCTTTACATCTCTTTGGAAGCTAACATTTTCCATAGTTTTACCAAATACTGCGTTGCAAACTAATTTGAATAAATTTTTTTCAAATTCATTCTTTGTATTTTTTCTTAAATCTGCATTCAAATCAATTTTTTCCCCCTTAAAGCCTGGTGGAGTAGATTTTTCTGGACTAATTGGCAAATCTTTATGTTTATCTAATATATAAAGAAGAAAATTTGTTTGTTTATTTGTTTGTTTGTTTGTTTGTCCAGGATTCAAGTGAAAACCACTGGTCCGATTGACACCAAATTTTAGAGGAATAATTTTGGGAGTCCGGGGAGTGACATAGGCTATGTCGCATTTTTATAAGTCAGCAGGTTGCGGCTCCAGAGCCGTTTTAAGCTTTTTCGTTTTTTTGATGTCGAGTCGAAACGGTTTGACCGATTCACTTGAAATTTTGCACGAATGTTCTTCTTATTACACGGAATTAATGGTATAAAACTGGTTGGAATAAATTAACCCCTTTCGGCAGGGCGGGCTTCCAAAAAATTTTGTGTTTCCGATTTGTGTCCAATTTTACAGGGTGGTTTTGCAGTCAAAAAGAGAAGCTGGCACAAATTTTTGTTGGGTTCGGTTAACCCGTTTGGGCACGAGGGCGCAATGAAGCTTTTTCAATGTTTTTGATGTCGAGCCGAAACAGTTTGACCGATTGATTTGAAATTTTGCACAAATGTTCCTCTTAGCAACCGCAATTAGTTGCATAAATTTGGTTGGAATAATTTAACCCATTTCGGCCTGGCGGGCTTCCAAAATATTTTGTGTTTCCGATTTGTGTCCAATTTTACAAGGTGGTTTCGCAGTCGAAAATAAAGTCTGGGACAAATTTTTGTTGAGTTCGGTTAACTCGTTTGGGCACGAGAGTGCAAAGAAGCTTTTTCAATGTTTTTGATGTCGAGTCAAAACTGTTTGACCGATTGACTTGAAATTTTGCACAAATGTTCCTCTTAGCAACCGCATTTAGTTGTATAAATTTGGTTGGAATAAATTAACCCATTTCGGCCTGGCGGACTTTCAAAAAATTTTGTGTTTTCGTTTTGTGTCCAATTTTACAGGTTGATTTTGTAGTCTAAAAGAGAGGCTGCAAAAAGTTTAAGTTAAGTTCGATTAACCCATTTTCCACGACGATGATATGAAGTTTTCTATATATTTTATTTTCTTATACGATTAAAAGTATTTTATTGAAAATTTTGTACCAGCATTTTAATTAAAACCCACAGGGTTAATTTGGTTTTGACCTGTTTGTGCGTTTTGAACAAAGATTCAATGAAATTTTTAGTTTTCTTCAAATGAAATCTAAAAATCAAAAAATTCAATTTGTTATATATAATGCTTAAATACATAGTATTTTAAAACAGTTTTTCCAAAAAATATGCCTACATTTCTCTCATAAAATCATAAAAAAACGAGGAAGTGCGTATTACAACTTTCAGGTGAGTACTAAACAAAATATAAGTTGAAAAGCGAATTTTTAAACCTTTTCTAAACCATCGACTATATTTTATTCAAGCGTTGGCAATTCAAGAAAATCCCCTTTTGACCTATAGTCATTTTAATTCAGTTAACATTGTTCACCGGAAACCTACCATCCTCAACTATATCGTCAAGGAGCACCAAATTGTCAAGAAGCAGCATGTATAGAAAAATTAGAGATAATCGTTCAAATTGTTTTGCAAACTGTTTTTTAAAGTTTTTGTTTCGCAATCGATTAAAAGAACTCGATAAACCTTTTTTTTAAGTATTCCCCTAATTCAAAGAAGTTGTACCTACTTTCAAAAATTGGACGTAATTTACTTACAAATTTTTTTTTGAACAATCGTCGGCAGGGGTTAACAACTTTCAAGTCTGTTAGTAAATTGAACTTCATTTTCAAAGAAGAACACATATACGAAATTTGAAGTTAAGCTGTTAAATCATTTCTAATATATAGCAAAGCAACGAAAAAACCTATAAAAAGCTGCTGTGCCGCAATGGGTTATAACGGAATTATCGAACTTTTTTTTGAGACTTTGACCAAGCAATATTTCGCAAAAATGCACCTTCCAAAATTTTGTTTTGGACAATCTTCAAGTCTGCATGGGTTTACAAATTCCAAGTCTGTTAATTTTGTGAACTCCATTCTCAAAGACGAACACATATACAAAATTTGAAGTCAATCGGTAAAACCATTTCTATTTTATAGCAAAATAACGAAAAAACCTATAAAAAGCTATTGGGCCGCAACGGGTTAACGGAACTCCACAAATATTTTTTTTGGCTTTCTTTTTAACAAAAACAGTAACTTGCTTTTTTGCTAATTGCACGCTCCCGGGCAACGCCGGGTAAATCTGCTAGTCATGAATATTTATTGGATATTCTAGATCAACTTCTAGAATATATCCAAATTGTGAGTCATCTGGAATATTAAAATCTAAATTATTGACATCATGAACACATTGAAGATTTTTATAAGGTAAATATTGAGTCATAGCCCAGGAGTACATTGCATTAATATCAAAGTACATCAGATAAGTAGAATTTTGTTTTTCATCATAATCAAGAAGATATTTGTTATTAGCTTTAACATATCTTTTTGAGCATTGGGTGAGTTCACCTCTAATTCCTTTTTCAATAAATAATAATATATCAACATCGTCTATTAAATCGAGTTCTATGTTAGTATATTTCAACATAGCATCACATGCTAAACCTGGAACAGTGAAATAGTGAGAGGCATCTAACCCATAATTTTTTAAACAACCTAAAATTTTCAAAGGCATCAGCAAGAAGAATTATATCAACTTTCATATAAATATCACTGTTTTCCAAGATTATTTATTTTAAAATGCTTCCAAATATTTTGTGCATGTTCATAATCTTTATCACTTAATATGACTTTTATATAAAGAACTATAAAATTCATCTTTTCCCGGTAGCTGAGTTTCATCCAAATTTGGCCAATTTTTAATATACTCGTAAGGAAAAACACCTTTCCTCTCCAACAATTGTAATTTATCATCGCTTATATATAAAAATTGTGAACGAAGAATACTTTTTTCATTTAAATAGGATGATAATTTTTCTAATGATGATGCCATAAAGCGGAATGAGTCAATAAAATTGAATTTAATTTTGCTGTTTTTAATATATTTAATAATGGAACTATAATTTTCGGTATTATTTGGTATTATTTTAATATTTCCTTCAATACTGTTACATATATCTGTTATAAATAAATGAGCATCATATTTTGTTAAATTATGAAAAACAACTGGAATTGTATTAAAATTTTTATTATTAAAGTTACATGCTTGATGTGCAGCTCCTCTATAATTTTCAGTCAAATGACAGTGATCTTTTACTTTTATGTTGTTTTCATTAAATATTTCGTCACATATATGACAAATGTTAGTTGAGTAGTATTCTTCTAATTGAGTTTTTGTTAGTGTTTCCATTACCTTCGAATTTAAAAAAATTGTCTCAACTTCATGACAAATTTTTTCCAATTCTTTACTAAATCATTTAGCACAATTTAAACCTCTATAGGCTGAATAAAAAGATAGTGACTCATCATATGTTTTAAAATAATAGCCTACACTATGTGCTATATGTTGTTGATATTGTTTTGTATTTTGAACTATTTTGCATATCGGCTTTAGTATGCATTCAAAATCAGCATAAATGACAAATGGGAGACATTCTTTTTTTTTTAAGTTTCTAAATCGTAAAATTTCATCTTTAGGAAAACTAACTTTATATTCATTAAAATTTTTACAATTTTCTAAATGGTTTTGTAAATTAACATTATTGTAAAAAAAAATGTAAACATCGATTGCAAATAAATGTTTTCCCATCATATTTTGATCCTTGTTTAGCTAAAAGGTTATAAAGATTTTTTATCCAAACGTAATGATAAAGTATAGGATCTGCATTTTCATTATCATCATCATCTTCATCATAATCATCAACATTATCATCATTAAAATTTTTATTCTTTTCATATCGATTCTGAACAACTAGTAAGTTTACATTTTTGTTTTGTTTTTTTGTTCTTCTTTATTTTCAGTTAATCTTATCGGTAAAATTTTAAAGCCATTTTTTATTTTAATAAGTTCATATAAATTTACAGTAATTTTATTAAGGTTTTCAAATTTTTTTATATCTGGCCTGTTGACTGGAAATTTAATTTTATTTAATCTTAAAACTGAAGAATAGTGAGGATAGCTACTTATACGACATGGATTTAAAGCTGATTTATTTTTAACTGGATGTAAAGCTGACAGCTGACGTCTTTATTTTCTAAATTTACACAAGCCTTTTTATTTTGAATAAATTTTGGTAAACTAATGTATGTTGAGCCAACTTAAGGTCTATAAAAATTCACATTTAACACTAAATTTATAACTTCTTTTAAAGCCCAACCTGAGTTTTTTCTTGGAATTCTTCCAAATCTTTTAAAATTATTTCTTTTATATTTTTTTCATACCAATCTTTTAAATTTGTATCCCTTGATATTACATTGTTTTTAGTGTTCATATATTTATATTCTTCAAATAGGTTTTCTACTGAACTTTTAATAAAATTTCCACAAAATATAGCGTTCACTTTAAGAAAAGGTTAATTTTTTAAATTATTTTTAATTTTTCGAGCAAAAGTTTTTTCACATAAATCCAAAAAGTTTAATAGATCCTTTGTTAGTAAATTTATTAAGACAATAGTTTAATAGTTTTTCAGTTTTACATTTGATTTTTTTTGATTTATTTTGTTTAGTTTTAATTTTTTTAATTTTGTATTTATAGCCTTTCAAAAGGGCAATAGTGTTTGTAATTTTAAGTTTTTCACTAGTTGTATTAACATTTTATAATAATATTTCCAAGTTTTTAATATGTTTAGCGCATTTTTTAAAATATTTCTTTACTTTTTTATTTTTATTTTTAGCTAATTCAGCTTTAAGGACTAATAATTTTATTTTTTTAACTAAACACTTTAGATTGTTCATTTTCAAAGTTTTATAACTAAATTATAACTAAATTTGATTAAAAAAAATCCCTCAGTTTCTTTATTACTTGCATTTTACCAAAAACCTATGATAATTTTGTTTATTATTTTAGGAAACCCTCGACGTCATTTTTTAATTTTTTTTCATTTAATTTTATCTCACTTTTTATACCCTACACCTATAGAATAGGTAAAGGGGTATATTAACTTTGGTATGGTGTTTGTAACCACCTAAAGGAAGCGAGCTAGATATGGAAAAGTATATATATTTGTGATCAGCGTGACCGCCTTAGTCTATATAGCCATGTCCGTCCGTCCGTCCGTCCGTCCGTCCGTAGGCACGATAACTCAAAAAATAATGGAGCTATCTTGATGAAATTTTAACTGTAGGTTACTAGGACTGAAAGTACGGCGGGGATTGCATATGGGCGAAATCGGCCCATGGGTTCGGATTCTGGACCTTTTAATCGGTTTCAGGGCTAACGAACAAATATAAAAAATCACGATAACTCAACAACTAATGACGCTATCTTCATCAAATTTGTGCTGTAGGTTACTGGTAATGAAACTACTTCGGGGATTGCGTAAGGTCGGGATTGGACCATTTGTTCGAAACCTAGAACTTTTTGATCGAATTTAGGCCAAACGAGCATAATTCCGAAACCAATGAAGATAGAACCTCCAAATTTAGTATCAGGGTGTCCCTTCCTATTTCCTAAGTGCCTTGTGAATTTGGGTCCCATTGGAGTAGTGTGTCGGGGACCAGCCACACATTTCCGAAGACCTTAAAGCATATCTTTAAAATTAATAAAGATAACAACTTGAAAAAATGTAGAAGCTTCCAATTTGCCACAAGGGTGTTCTTTACTATCTCTTGCGTGTTCCCCTAATTTGGGATCAATTGGAGTGGTGGTTCTGTACCCCTCTCAGACCTCCCAAGTTTTAAAGGCTTATAATCGAAATTACTAAAAATAGTTACTTAAAATTAGGATAGACCGTTCAAATTGTGTACAAGGGTTAACTAGTACTATAAGTACAGCGCGGACTATATAAGAGCGAAATCAGCCCAACGGTTCGGATTCCGGACCTTTTAATAGATGTCAGGGCTAAAGAACAAATATAAAAAATCACGATAACTCAACAACTAATGAGGCTATCTTCATCAAATTTGTGCTGTAGGTTATTGGAAGCGAAACTACGGCGGTGATTAAGTACGGTGAGTATTGGACAATGGGTTCGGAACTTAGAACCTTTTGATCGAATTTAGGCCAAACGAGCATAATTCCGAAACCAATGAAGATAGAACCTCCAAATTTGGTATCAGGGTGTCCCTTCCTATTTCGTAAGTGTCTTTGAAATTTGGGCCCCATTGGAGTAGTGGATCGGGGACCAGCCACTCAGTTCTTAGGACCTTAAAGCATATTTTCGAAATTAATAAAGATAGTAACTTGAAACAAATGTAGAAGCTTCAAATTTGGCCCAGGGTGTTCTTTACTATTTCTTGCGTGCCCCCCTAATTTGGGATCAATTGGAGTGGTGGTTCAGAACCTCTCTTAGACCCCCCAATGTGTAAAAGCTTATCATCGAAATTTCGGGTTCAGGAACCCTTGAAAAGTTCAAGGACTAACAAACATATATCTTAAAAACACCATAACTCAAAAAATAATGCCGGTATTTTGATGAAATTTAACAGTAGGTTACTAGTAATGAAAGTACCATGGGAATTGGTTGTGGTCGAGTTTAATTTCGAAGCCAAAGAATATATTTCCTATGTCCTATGTGTCTCCGAAATCTAGACTTAATTGTAGTGGTTCAGCTATGTTCAAAGGTACTTGCTGCATTTATGTAAAATTTATTTTTATATTTAAATAAATTATATGAAAAGGTCTAAATTTGTAATTGTATTTTAGAAATACTATTTATTGCATATTTTGCGTTTATAAGCTTTTCTATTAGGTATATAAACTAACTATTTAAAATAATTGCAATTTTTAAAAATTTGGATTATTAAATATATTATGCTTTGATTATCTTTTTATCACAAAATTTAATAATTAGAATTTTTTCATTTTGTAATTGAATTGGAATAAATATATTTTCATTTATTTCAAGTTTGTTTGTTTTTTAATATTTTTACATAGATTAATTAGTAAGAATTTGTAGTATTTTTTAATAGATAGGGTAATTAGAAAATGTTTTTAGTATTATACAGTTAATTTGGTTAGCTATGATTTACGATCAAATTAATAACAGCTTCTATGGTGTTAAAATGACTTATGGATATGTCCTTAAATTTAAACCAAATAGGTGTAGGGTATTTCTAAGTCGGTTGCACCGACTGACTGTTTCTTTACTTGTTTTTGTTATTGTTCTCTTTTATTTTTTTTCTTTTCTTTTCTCTTTTTTCTATTTCATATAAGAAATGTGTTTTACCAACGGCAAAACATTAAAAAAGTGTCACTCTGTGATTGTATAACTACTTGTGCTTTTTTAGAAACTCTTGGTTTTTTTCATCACTTGTTAATTTATAAAATATAATACATAATATGTTTAATAGTTAAACTCTTAGCCTTTTAAAAATATAAAAGTGTTAAATGGGAACAGAAATAGGAAATAGTATATCAAATTTGATTTTTTTATCTTTATTAATTTCGAATATATTATGATTTAAGGTCTTGGGAGTAGTGGGGTATATAAATTTCATCAAAATAGCGTAATTAGTTTCTGAGTTTTTGTATTTTTAAGATATACAAACCTTTTGAACTTTTCAAAGGTTCCAGAACCCGAAACCATGGTACAGTTTGGCCCATATGCAGTCCAAGTCATAATTATCACAAATAACAACCAGCTTAACCTAGTTTGGTTTAAATACAAAATTACTAAAGCTCAAACTTGATTTAATATTTATTTGAAAAGTTATAAAAAATTTTTAAAGTTAGTTTTAAATTTAAGCTAATAAAGCTCGTATATTATGTTTGAAAATTAAGGTGCCAATTGTCATTTTAAAGTTGAAAAGTTGAAAAACCGATGGAAATTTTTTGTTTGATTATAAAGGTAACTAAAAAACTTTTGAAAAAATAAAACAAATAAATGTTTCAAATTATATTTATAATATAAGCTTTGATCATGAAATACAAATAGACAACGTGATCAAGTACAAGTTAAAAGTAAACTTTTTATTTAATTGTAAAATTAACCAAATAAGTTTTGAAACAAATAATAACAAGCTTAAACTAGTTTGGTTTGTTTAAATACAAAATTATTATTTTTTGTGCTCATAGTGTTTATTTTCCATGAAATTAATATATATACATAGGTAGTAAGAAATAATTACATCTAAATATAATAAAAGACATACTGCTACTGCTGCTGACAAGCGTGCCCTATGTTATGTTAAGTGTTATTCACACATGTAAAATACTTCTAATTACAAATAATTACATACAAAAGAGAAAGAAAAAATAAAACTGATAAAATGTAAATTATGAACAGAAAAAAAAAATTAAAACGTATGAGAAATTTGTTAACAGGTAGATACAGAAAATTATAATAAAAACGTATAAAGAATTTTTTTACATTTCAGTATGTATAATTTTATTTAAATATCACTTACAGAAGTAATAACTAACTACAATTTATAGTTTTTTTTTTTTATAAATATAATAAAAGACGCTGCTGCTCTTTAATTATGTTAATGTTAAGTGTTACTCACACATGTAATGTAACATACTTCTAATTACAAAAACTTACATACAAAAGAGAAAGAAAAAATGAAACTGATAAAATGTAAATTATGAACAGAAAAAAAAAAAAATCAAAACGTATGAGAAATCTGTTACCAGGTACATACAGAAAATTATAATAAAAACGTATAAAGAAATTAACTTAATGTTCTTTAGGTAACGAATTTCCTTTTATTAATTCAGTAGCGCAATAGCAGGAAAAAAAAATATATATAAAAAGAGAAATAAAAATTATACCTGTCGTCCGACAGGCTTTTTTACTAGTATATAAATAATTAAACAATCTTAAGTAATAAAAACAATCATATTACATATCAAACACATATTAAAAAAGTAATATTATTTACATTACATTTCGTTTAAAGCATAGTGTCCCCTAGCATAAGGTTTTACATTGTCACCTAATATATGTATATATTTTTTCATCATATACAATAAAATTTTAGATTGGTCTAAAGTTGTGATTCCTGTAAATCGGTTTGTTATAATCTATTATAGTTCTTTTTAACTCTATAGCCACTAGATTAGACTAGTGGCTATAGAATTATTCATTAATTTACAAAAGATTTTTTTCAAAGGTATTTTTAACCATTTTTCTATATTCATTATTTAAATCGATATACTTCATTAACCAATCACCCTGTTTAAATTTCAAAACTCTGTGTATTTTTTTTAAACTAATCCATTTTCAAGACATTGGTTGAGGTTTCTATAATGGATTACATATTGTCTTTTATTATTTAAATTGGTTAACAATTTTCTTGCTTTTCCTGTTGGAGGGATACTGTTTTCAGTGCAAAAAGGTAAATCATTGTGGAGATCGTGAAGATTTTCTGGATAATCTAAATCTACTTTTAATATATAACCAAAATCCGAAATATCATAACATCGTTGTTTATGATTATGTTAATAATAAAAATATAACTTTAGAAGATGAAAACAATGACAAAAAAATTAATTTCACTTTAAATCACTTTCAAGTTATTATTTCGATGACAGCGCTTTTTTGCTTTAACCATTACTGTAAAACATGTAATGTAGGCTACAATAATTATTATAATTGTGAACATATCTGTATTTGTTGTCGGCAGTCTCCTGCATGTAATAATATAACTACAACTAGTACATGCAACATTTGAAAACTATCATTTCGAGGTGGAAAATGTTTTGAAAATCATAAAACAGTTACTACATGTCAAAAATTTTACAAATACTTAATTTGCTTTAAAACATATTTTAGAAAGATTGATTCACCACATATATATGTGATACTGTTTTTGTAAAAATTGTAACAAAAGTGTAAGAAAACACTAATTTTTGTTACATTAATGTAGACAAGCGGAAACCCAAAACCAATGATGTGTTTATCTTTTACGATTTAGAAACAATGCATGAAAGAACGCTAGTTAAAAACTATAAAGAAGATATTAAAATACCTGAACCTAATTTATATGTACTTAGCTCAAGATATCATCATTACATAAAAGAAGAGAAGTTAAATTTTTATTTTAAATGTGGTTTTAGAACAACAGTTTTTGACACAAATGTAATTTCAAATTTAGTTGATTACATTTTTAAAATGGCTAAAAAATTTAAACAAGTTGTTTTAATAGCTTCATAACTGGTTTTTTGATGGTTGGTTTGATCACCAGTTTATTTTAAATGAATTTATGCATAAAAGTGACATAGATCCAAAATTATTCATGAGAGGCACAAAAATTATTCAGATACAGATTAAAAATATAAGCTTTTTAGATTCTATGAATAATCTTCTAATGCCACTAAGTCAACTTTCTAAAGCTTTCATTTTTAAACTAATTTAAAAAAGCGTTATTGTCCTCATTTGTTCAATACAAAAGAAAATATAAATTTAGAAAAACTTCTATTGGAAGAAAATAATGTATGTCCTTTCACTGAGGCTACAATCATTGCTTTAACATGCAACTTTGTTTTTCGAAGACACTTTTTTAAACCGAAAACTATATAGAATTGATATCCTAGAAAAGGTTACAGATTTGCAGATCAACCAATCAAAAATAGTTCTTCAATTGCTAACTTCGGAAAAGGATCAAAAGGATCAAAAAGGATTAATATTCAACATGCATCAAGGAAAAAAGAAGCAATTATAAAAAATATAAAAGTATATGGTTTTTGTTCAGAAACAAAACAAATTTTTAAATTCCATGGGTTTACATTACTTTCAATACTAGTTAACCCTTGTACACAATTGGAACATTCTATATTAATCTTAAGGTACTATTTTTATTAATTTCGATGATAAGACTTTAAATCTTTAGAGGTCTAAGAGAGTTACCTGAACAAGCACTTCAACTGATCATAAATTAAGGGAACTCTTAGGAAATAGTAAAAACCCACTACTCTCATTGGTCCTAAATTTCAAGGACTCTAAGGACATAGGAAGAGGCACACTGATACCAAATTTGAATGTTTTATCTTCATTGGTTTCGGAATTATGCTTGTTTGGCCAAAATTTGATCAAAAACTTCTAGGATCCGAACGCATGGCCCGATATCGACCGCCATAGTCTAATTACTAGTAACCTACAACGCAAAATTCATTATTGTAGCGCCATTAGTTCTTGAGTTATGCTTATTATACCCTACACCTATAGAATAGGTAATGGGGTATATTAACTTTGGTATGGTGTTTGTAACCACCTAAAGGAAGCGAGCTAGATATGGAAAATTATATATATTTGTGATCAGCGTGACCTCCTTAGTCGATATAGCCATGTCCGTCCGTAGGCACGATAACTCAAAAAATAATGGAGCTATCTTGATGAAATTTTAACTGTAGGTTATTAGGACTGAAAGTACGGCGGGGATTGCAAATGGGCGAAATCGGCCCATGGGTTCGGATTCTGGACCTTTTAATCGGTCTAAGGGCTAACAAACATATATAAAAAATATCGATAACTCAACAACTAATGACGCTATCTTCATAAAATTTGTGTTTTAGGGTACTGGTAATGAAACTACGGCGGTGATTGCGTACGGTGGGTAATGTGCAATGGGGTCGAAACTTAGAACTTTTTGATCGAATTTAGGCCAAACGAGCATAATTTCGAAACCAAAGAAGATAGAACCTCCAAACTTGGTACCAGGGTGTCTCTTTCTATTTCCTTAGTGTCCTTGAAATTTGGCACCAATTGGAGTAGTGGGTTGGGGACCAGCCACACAGTTCCAAAGACCTTAAAGCATATCTTTAAAATTAATAAAGATAGCAGCTTGAAACAAATGTAGAAGCTTCAAATTTTGCACAAGGATGTTCTTTACTATTTCTTGTGTCCCCCTAATTTGGGATCGATTGGAGTGGTGGTTCAGTAACCCTCTTAGACCCCCCAAGGTTTAAAATCTTATGAATGAAATTACTAAAAATAGTAACTTAAAATTAATATATAACGTTCCACTTGTGTACAAGGGTTAACTGGTATTTAAAGTACAGCGCGGACTGCATATGTGCGAAATCACCCCAAGGGTTCGGATTCTGGACTTTTTAATGGGTCTAAGGGCTACTACTAATTTCTATAGCTCCTAGTGGAGTAAAGAGCCTTAACAAAATCCTTCCAGTCAGTACGGTTCTGTGCGATCATTTTTATTTCACCCCATGTTTTTCTTGATTTGGTAATTTCGGAGTGAATTGTTCTTTTCCACAAGTTCTAGAGGCCATATCTGCTTTTGCTCCTCCCTCAGGCGTTATTACGCTACCAAGGTAACAAAAGTGGGTAACATTAGATATTTCTTCATCATATAACATCAAATTGTTTACATTAGGTGAGTCCCATATATATTCTTGATGTATAGTATCAAATGCAGACTTGAAGTCTACGAAAGCTAGTTTTAATGTGGATTGCCATTCATTCACCTGTTCTATGATTATTCGGAGTGTATTGATTTGATCCACGCATGATCTATTAGGGCGAAATCCAGATTGCTGTTTTCGGATTGTTTCATCTAGTTTAGTTTTGATTCTGTTCAACAGTATTTTTGAGAGAACTTTCGATGGAATAGATAGTAGTGTTATCCCTCTATAGTTATCACAGATGGACAGGTTACCTTTTTTAGGTAATTTTATTAAAATTCCTTCAAGCCAGTCTTTAGGTACCGACTCTGTTTGCCATATTTTTTGAAAAATTGGATGTAGCATACGTGCTGTTAGATTTGGGTCTGCCTTTAACATTTCTGCGGTAATTTGATCAAAACCTGGTGATTTATTGGATTTCATTGTTTTCACTGCTATTTTTATTTCTTCAATATTGGGAGGGTATGTATTTAAATTAGATCCCCTTTGTGCTGCTGTTAATATTTCATTATTATTTTCAGAGAATGCCAGTTGACTGTGAGATTTATAGCACTCACTGAAGAGTTCATGCCATCTTTGCAACTGTTCTGTTCGATTTGTGATACTAATTCCATTTTTACTTAGTATTGGACGGTTATTACTTAATTTAGCTCCTGATAGTTTACGATTGGTATCGTATAGTAGCTTAATATTATTTGTTGCAGCTGCTTTTTCGGCTTGGTTAGCTAGTTCGTTTACCCAATTTCGCTTGTCTCTTCTGCAAGACTTTTTCACTTCAGTATTATATTTACTATAGATTTTAACAGCATTTTTTTTTTGTTTCCGTGTTTTGGCGTTGTTTTTAATATGCTTTGCATTTTTTCTTTCTTCTATCAATTGCCAGGTAACTTCCGATAACCATTCTTTTTTCTCTTTTGGTCTATGACCTAGGATTTTTTCACTTGTTGTTAACATTATTGATTTAAAAGTATTCCAGTTTTCTTCGATAGTCATTTGTTGTGGGTTATTGGTTTCATCGTAGCATTTGTTTAATTCTGATGTGAAAGCACTATTCACTGCTGGATCTTTTAATTTTCCTAAGCCAAACTTCTTTGGTATAGTTTTGGCTTTTTGTACAATTGCAGCTATTTTGATACGAATTTTGGCTACTACAAGGTGATGGTCAGATCCAATGTCTGCACCTCTTTTAGCTCGTACATCTAGTAGACTACTTCTCCAAAGTTTATTGATACATATATGATCTATTTGATTTTCAGTTTTATTATGGGGGAAAACCAAGGGGGCCTTGTGACATGGTTTATGAATAAAGAGTGTTCCACCAATGACGAGTTCTGACGTCATACATGTTTCGATCAAATATTCTCCATTTTCATTCATAGATCCGATTCCGTGTTTACCCATAACACTTTCCAGCCCTTTATTGTCTGCTCCTACTTTGGCGTTGAAATCACCCATAAGAATAACTATGTTTTTCTTCTTGATTTCAGACAACGTTGTTGAGAGTTGATGTTAAAAATCCTCTTTAGCTTCTTTACTGGAAACTTCGGTTGGAGCATATACTTGTACCATAACGATGTTCCTAGCTCTACCTTGTAGTTTGACGTATATAACTCTTTCACTTACAGGTTTCCATTTAATTAGTGCTTTGGAAGCCTTCTTGTTAAGTAGAAATCCAACTCCATCTCGGTGAATATCGTTTTCTGCGCGACCGGAATACAAAAATATTTCGCCACTGGCCAGTTGGTGTTCGCCTGAGCCATTCCATCTGCATTCGCTCATACCCAGAATATCCAATTTAAATTTATTTAACTCTCGGGCTGCTTGATGTAGTTTCCCCGTTTCAAAAAGTGTTCGCACATTCCAAGTACCAATTTTTGTACTATACTTCATACTAAATAAAGGTATTTTTGCTTTGGTTTCATTTATAGATGAAATATTGTTGAAATTACATGAATTCTGCACCTCCAAATCCGATGTGCATGCCGCTTGTGCGGGAGGGTTCCCAGTGTTTCTCTGGTTACCTCTTGGAGACTTGTTTCCTTTCGTTTTTAAAACCATGTTTATTCATCAATCTTTCGGTTTGTAGCGTTCCATCGATTGCTTATAAGCCAAAAGTTGGGTCTGGCAGGTGCTACTTTCCTTTCGAGATGACCAGACTCATCGCTAGAGGGAAGGCCGCTTCTAACATGGAATACAGTCGCCTTTGGCAGCCGCTTCTTTGACGTACAGACGCTGCGGTATTTATTTGGTTCTTCCGCCTGCTACGCCGTTGGAATATTTAGATATTCTCTTCCGCCGCATCAACCGTTGACCGCTTTTCACGTGTAACCCTCGCCAGGAGCCCTCACAAGGTGCTATCAGCCGGGCCAGCTGAACCTAGGTTTTTTAACGAGGTTGGTACTCCTCCCCCTCCTCCTTTCTCACCCGGGCTTGGGACCGACATTGGCGGGTCTAAGGGCTAAGGAACATATATAAAAAATTACGATAACTCAACAACTAATGACGCTATTTTCATAAAATTTGTGGCATAGGGTACTAGTAATGAAACTACGGTTGTGATTGCATACGGTGGGTAATGTACAACGGGTTCGGAACTTAGAACTTTTTGATCGAATTTAGGCCAAGCGAGCATAATTCTGAAACCAAAGAAGATAGAACCTCCAAACTTGGTATCAGGGTGTCTCTTTCTATTTCCTTAGTGTCCTTGAAATTTGGCACCAATTGGAGTAGTGAGTTGAGGACCAGCCACACAGTTCCAAAGACCTTAAAGCATATCTTTAAAATTAATAAAGATAGTAACTTCAAACAAATTTAGAAGTTTATAATTTGGTACATGAGTGCTCTTAACTATTTCCTGCGCGTTCTCCTAATTTTGGATCAATCAGAGTGGTGGTTCAGTACCGCTCTTACATCCCCCAAGGTTTAAAAGCATCATCGAAATTAATAAAAATATTATTTAAAAATTAAGATATAACGTTCCAATTGTGTACAAGGGTTAACTAATATTGAAAGTATGACGGGGACTGCATATGGGCGAAATCGTACCATGGTTTCGGGTTCTGGAACCTTTAAAAGTTCAAAGGCTAACGAACATATATCTTAAAAGCAGTATAACTCAAACAATAATGCCGATATTTTGATGAAATTTAAACTCTAGGTTACTAGTAATGAAAGTACCATGGGAATTGGTTCTGGTCGAATTCAGAGAATGAGTTCGGATTCTAGAATATTTTGATCGATCGGAGGCAAAACGCGTATAATTTCGAAGCCAAAGAATATATTTTCTATTTCTTATGTGTCCCCGAAATTTAGACTTAACTGTAGTATTGGTTCAGATGCCTCCTAAGAAATCCCAAAACTAAAAAGCTTATCTTCGAAATTCAAGAAGATAGAAACTTTAAATTTGATACACGAGGGTTCTTTCCCATTTCCGTTTTTATTAAACACTTTTATATTTTTGAAAGGCTAAGAATTTTACCATAAAACATATTTTGTATAATATTTTATAAATTAAAAGCAAAATATTTTTTTAATAAACGGTTAAATTCCTTTTTTTTTAATGTTAATCATATCATATATTTTATTGAATTATTACCAAAGGTGATATATAATTAATACATTGTGTACAATACTTAAGCTATATTCAAAGGTACTTGCTGTATTTATGTAAAATTTATTTTTATATTTAAATGAATTATATGAAAAGTTCTAAATTGTAATTGTACTTTAGAAATATATTTATAGCATATTTTGCATTTATAAGCCTTTTCTAATAGGTACATAAACTAACAATTTAAAATAATTGCAATATTGAAAAATTTTAATTATTAAATATATTATTCTTTGATTAGCTTTTTATCACAAAATTTAATAATTCAAATTTTTTCACTTTCGTAATTGAATTAATGCCGAAACCATGCCCCGATTTCGACAATGTGTTGTCCCCGCCATACCTTTAGTACTAGTTAACCTTTGTACAAAATTCGGAATGCCTTTTACGCTTTCTACTACTTTTTGCATTAGCAGATTTACTACTTGCTGTAAATAAAAATTTTTATGATAGTCTTCATTTTGTTTCATTAAGAATAAAGAATAAAGTAGGTATACTAGGTCGGTAAGGGTCATGTAGGTATTCTGGGAGATTCGACCATTTAGTGTCCTTGATTTTTGAACTTGATTTTTGGAGTAGTGGGTCGGGGACCAGCCACACATTTCCGAAAACCTTAAAGCATATCTATAAAATTAATAAAGATAGCAACTTGAAACAAATGTAGTAGCTTCAAACTTGGCACAAGGATGTTCTTTAATATTTGTGTGGTCCCCTAAATTGGGATCAATTGGAGTGGTGGTTCAGTACTCCTCTTATACCTACCAAGGTTTAAAAGCTTATAATCGAAATTATTAAAAATAGTAATTTAAAATTAAGATAGAACGCTCCAATTGTGTACGAGGGTTAACTAATATTGAAAGTATGACGGGGACTGCATATGGGCGAAATCGTACCATGGTTTCGGGTTCTGGAACCTTTGAAAAGTTCAAGGGCTAACAAACATATATCTTAAAAATAGCATAACTCAAAAAATGATGCCGCTATTTTGAAGAAATTTAAACTGTAGGTTGCTAGTAATGAAAATATCATGAGAATTGGTTCTGGTCGAGTTTAGTCAATGAGTTCGGATTATAGAAGCTTTTGATCGATTTGAAAAATTTGAATTATTAAATATATTATGCTTTGATTAGCTTTTTATCACAAAATTTAATAATTCAAATTTTTTAACTTTTGTAATTGAATCGAAATAAATATATTTTCATTTATTTCAAGTTTTTTGTTTTTTAGTATTTTTAAATACATAAATTAGTAAGAATTTGTAATATTTTTGAATAGATAAAGTAATTAGAAAATGTTTTTTAGTTCTATAAAGTTAATTTGGTTAGCCATGTCTTAAGATCAAACTAATAAAATCTTTTATGGTTTTAAAATGACTTATTAACTTCCCAATAAATTTGAACCAAATAGGTGTATGGTATTTCTAAGTCGGTTGCACCGACTGACTGTTTCTTTACTTGTTTAATATTTTTAAATATATAAATTAGTAAGAATTTGTAAATAAATTAGAAAAGTAATTAGAAAATGTTTTTAGTATTATAAAGTTAATTTGGTTAACTATTTCTTACGATCAAACTAATAACAGCTTTTATGGTTTTAAAATGACTTATGGACTTCCCATTAAATTTGAACCAAATAGGTGTAGGGTATTTCTAAGTCGGTTGCACCGACTGACTGTTTCTTTACTTGTTTTTTTTTTATGTTCGTTGGCCCTTTGAACAAATAAAAGTTCCAGAATCCAAACCCATGGGCCGATTTCCCACATATGCATTCCCCGCCGTACTTTAAGTCGTAGTAACCTACAGTTAAAATTTCATCAAGATAGCTCCATTAGTTTTTGAGTTATTGTGTCTACGGATGGACATGGCTATATCAACTCAGGAGGTCACGCTGATCACAAATACATACACTTTTCCATGTATAGCTCGCTTCGTTTAGGTGGTTAGAAAAACCGTACCAAAGTTAATATACCCTTTTCCTAGTTCAAAGGTGTAGGATATAACAAATGTTGAATAAATCATGTTACTATAATATAATATTAGAATTAGACAGGGAAGGATACCATAAAGCAATAGAGAGGGGTAAAATTATAATAGGTTGGGATATTTGCCCGGTTTATGATGGAACTTTTGTTAGAATATGCTTTAAATGTTTAGCATTTAATCATAAGGCTGAAAATTGTAAGCATGATTTAGTATGTGCGAAATGTTTAGATAGCCATAAGACAGAAGATTGTGATAAAATGGAATTCTTGGAAAAATGTTCAAAAAATTTTGATGAATTAGAAATTATGCTCAACGAGCATGATATAGAATTAATAAAGTGAAACACATACAATCGAAAGTAATGAATTAGACAATGAATTAATAATAGATAAATATAAGTTAATTAAATTAGATTCTGAATCAAAAAGAATTGGAGGAGTAGCCATTGTGTATAAAAAAGGATTGGCGAACTGAAATTATATAGAATTATATAATTGGACGTAATGTTTGGTGGCTTGCTTGTTATAGTAGTTTATAGATCACCCAATCCAAACTCACTTAGGAGCCAATTTTGTAGTTATTTTAAAGATTGGCTTGAAGAACTAAAAATTGGAATATGGAAAAAATATTTACAGGTGACTTTAACATAAACTGAAGATGATAAATATAAAAATGATTTGAAAAACATAAAGTGAAATAATGGCTTAGAGCAAAAATTTAATGAGTTTACCAGAGTCACGCAGACATTTAATACTATAATAGATTATGTTATTACGAATATAATAGGTTTAACTACAACAATAAATAATGATTTAAAAGTAAGTAATCACGAAACAATATGTATAAATGTAAAAAAGAATAAAAAAGCTAATCTGTGGTATAAACAAAATTTTGAAATGATTGAGCTCTTGCAATACAATGATAATGATATAGCAAATCAGAACCTACATTAATTCTTTCAGTACAATAATTAAAAAAAATCAGTAGTTTTTGAGTTATTTCAACATTTTTTGGAGGACTCCCGCGTTTTCCCATAAGACTACGTGTAAATTTCATTTACGGGAGTCCCATTTTGCGCTTGTTTTCTTTAGATGTCCAGGCCTTTTGAATTAGTGTAGGTTATGAGCAAATGAATATAATAGTAACCTTAATTTTAATTATTTGAATTTTGAATTAAAAAATAAGACAAACGATTATATTAAAAAATTTGATGAGAAATTTAATGAAACTTTAACACATTTAGGATAAAAGTAAAAAAATTACCTATTGGTGTAAGTTGGTTTAACCAGAGGTTAAGACGATTAAAAAACATTAAAATAATATCTTACAAAAGGCGAAAATTACTAAAAATGAAATTGATTGGAATTAATATAAGTACAAAAGAAATTATTATAAAACTTAAATCGAAAAATATAAAGGAGATTTTAATAGAAATAAAGTTGAAAACGTTGGTAATCAAAAGGACAAATGGAAAACAATAAAAGAGCTTATTCTAAAAAAAGATAGAAAAGAAATAGATAAATTTAAATTTGAAAATGATACTATAAATGATTTGAATGTAATTTCGGTTAGGTTGAACGAATACTTCATAAAAATTGTCGAAGATATACATAATTCTATAAAATTTCAACATTATAATAACAACATAACAGAGGTAACATCAGAATTCAAATTTAAGCTGATTAATATAACAGAATTACAGAATATTGTTAAAAAGCTGAATAAGAAAAAGGATTTTAATGGCGCTAATAAAGAAATAATTTTAGAAAATTGGTACATAATTGGCCCCATATTGGTAAATATTATTAATCAAGTTTTAAAAATAGTTGGATTCCCAAATTGCTGGAAAAACACTTTAGTCGTACCGATACAAAAAATTAATAACTCAAGTAAGTGTCAAGATTTACGACCAATAAATATGTTAAGTATTTTTAGTAAAATTTTAGAAAAAGTGGTTTAAATTCAATTAGAGAATTATTTTGAAACTAATCATTTATTGATTGAAGAACGATCTGGTTTTAGAAAGAAACACTCGGGTACGCTATATTTCTTGATTTTAAGAGGGCCATTGACAGGAAAATATTAATTCTAAAGTTATATAAGTAAGGTATAAAAGGTAATGAACTAAAATTCTTCGAATCATATTTGAGTGGCAGAAGTCAGCGAACAAAGTTCAAAAACTGTTATTCTGATTTTAAAGAGATTAGATTAGGAGTACCACAAAGTTCAATACTTGGAGTACTGTTATTCTTAATTTATATAAATGACATTGGTAAGATGATGAAATTTTGCAAAATTAGATTATTTGCAGATGATGCTTTGATTTATCTTGAGGATAGTGATACTAACGAATGCAGAATGAAAGTGGAATATGATTTATTAACCTTAAATAAATGGATAAATGCAAACAAATTAAAATTGAATGGCAATAAATCTAAATTTATGGTTATTAACAGCAAGGAGTAGTGGTAAAATCTGACCAATGGCGTATTGGTAAAGACGCCGCCTTTCATGCGGAAGGTCTCGGGTTCAAACCCCGGTCAGATCATGTCTAATAAAAGAAATATCGTAAAATTGTATAATTATATCGTAATAGTTTATATCGTAAATAAGATTTAATAAAAATATATAAATAATTCTTGTGTAAGATAATAGATGGCGCACAAAGTTAACATTTGTGCATTCATATTACATAACCTTATACAATAGCTACAGCCGAGTAATCAACGGCTTAGTGAATGTTATGATTAAAAAGAAACTCAAGCTATGATTAAAAAATAAACTTGGTGAATGCCCTATACTCCTTAAAGGAGTGGAAAAGGAATAAAAAAAAAAACAGCAAGGAGTCAGTTTCAGCTTTAAAAGTTGGAGAAGATTTAATAGAAAGAGTCGATGAAATTAAATATTTAGGCGTCATTATTGACGAAAAAATTAATTTTAAAAGTCACATCGACTTCATTTACCGAAAAATTAATAAAAAAATAAATTATTTTAGGATAATTAGGAAAAAAATTAACATTATTAAATTCAATAAATATTTACAATGCTATTAATAAGCCACATTTCGAATATTGTTCAGCAATATTGTATTTAAGCAACAAAGAAGATAGGCAAAAAAAAAGACAGACTGCAAAAATTACAAAATCAGGCGATCTAAAAATAAGTAGATACACTTCGGTTAAGTTGATGTTGAAAACGTTAAAATGGCTCAGTATTAAGCAAAAGTTATATCAGAATGCCCTATTGTTCATTTTTAAATTAAAAAATGGTAATTTACCAAGCTAAATGGTAATTATTTGGGGGGGGGGGGGGGGGGTAGACTTGTTACAGTTGAAGAAGTGCAACTGTATTTGCTGAGAAATGCGAATATCGATATAAGAATTAGGAATTTTAGAAGAACAAGTACGAATAATTCATTAATATCTAAGGGGTTTCAACAATTTAATAATTTACCAATAGACTTGGCAGAATGAGAAGGCAGAAAAGAATTATAGTAGTTTTAGAAGAAGATGTATTGAACTTTTAAAGCAGCAACTTAATTAAAAAAAAAAAAAAAATTTTTTTTTTTAATTTATTAATTAATTTATATTCATCTAGTACAATTTTTGGTTTAATTATTTTTGATTTTTAACAATTTAAAGTTTTTTTAATTTGTTTGCAAAATATTAGATCTTTATAAGTTTTGATTTTTAATTTGGTAATTTGATTTTGAAGTTGTTAATTAAATTTGCATTATTCAATAGTACAATTATGTTTAATCCCAAAAAAAAAAAATTTAATTTGTTATACATAAAAAAAAAAGTATTTTAATACTAATTAATAAATAAATAAATAAAAAAAAACAATAGTTTCGAATATATGCTTTAAGGCCTTGACAGTAGTGGGGGTAGTACGCAAACCGCTATTTCAATTCATTCAAAATTCACGTACACAATGAAGAAAGTTTCGCAATTGGTCGATAATTAATAATTTAATTTTTGGCTTTTTTCTTATGAATAGGTCTAACATATGAGTGTTTCCAGATAGAAGGAAAAACTCCTGAATTTAAAGAAGAATTAAACAGTATTGTAATGGAGAATAGCCGAAGCGCTTGAACACTTTTTGAGTATAATTTCAGGAATACCATCGGGTCCGGGAAGATTATTATTCCCAAGTTTATCTAAATACATTTTAATTATTTCTTCATTAATATTAATATTAAACAAAGTAGTTTTTAAAAAAGTATTCAAATGAGAGAAATCATTATAATTTGGTGTAAAAATAGAATTACTATAAGAAGAACAGAAATATTCACGAAAGAAATTATATATTATTTTAGAATCATTTCTTGAAACACCATTATACTTCATATGAGAAGGAAACTCGTCACTTTTCCTCTTGGAATTAACAAATTTCCAGAAGCATTCTGGATTTGATATTAATTTTGAAGATGTACTAGATATAAATTCCCTATAGACAATAATTATATAATTATATTAAGACAATAATTTAATTTTATCAAAGAAAATTTTAAATCTATCATAGTCATGCGAATTCTTCGATTTAAGATAATAACGCCAAGCTTTATTTTTTTTATTTCTCAGTTTCTTCTTAGATTTTGGTACAAATTGCTGAAAGCCTTCAAAAATAACTTCATAAAACCTTTTTGTCATTATATTAACATCATTATATTAATATTATTAAAGATAGAATAAAAATCAAAGGAATTAATGAATTCAATTAAAGCAGCAAAGTTAGATTTGTTAAAATTAAAACTATAAGAATTAGAATAATCAGAATTGATTGGTGAATTTACACAAAGAGTAAAACTTAATGGTGGATGAAACTTATCAATACATATTAAAGGAAAGGTATTTTCGCAGAAAATTAAATTGTTCCATTCAAGTAAACACTAAATCAAATTGTCTATCCTAAATGTTGCAAAATTTCTAAAACTTATTGCAAATAATTAGTATTTAATTTATCAATAAATACATATTCACATTCAGTCCCAATATGTTTCGTAATCATAAAATGTTCCTCGTCATGCTTTACTCATTTAAGATAGGGTAGATTAAAATCACCACATAAAATCAATTCATCTTTAGGACTAAATTCATTGTAAATAAAATCTATCGTTTTACCTACAGAAGTATAAATATCAGAATCAAACGAAGGAGGAATATAACAGTTAACAAGGTATAAATTTTTAGAAGGAAGTTCAATTTTCACAATAATAACTTCAAGGTCTTCTAATGCAGGGACATTGACTTGATTTGCATTAAAATTATTTTTTACCGCAATTAAAACTCCACCCCCTTTAGGAATTACACCATTAGGGTAATCGGATAGATTAGAATATCTATCCTTCCTAAAAACTGTGTATCAGTTATAAAAAAGCCTTAAGTCCAATATGGTTGGATTTAACCAGTAGTATAGATATGGGATTTCTGGATAAGAAGTTCTGAAGCTCTAAAGCTCTAAATACAGAGCTAATAAAGCTCGTCCGTTACGTTTGAAATATAAGCTGAAAAGCTTAAATTAATATTTTTAAGCTAATATTTTTAAGCCGATATTTTTTTGAAAAGTTATAATAAATTTTTAAAGTTTGGTTTTGAATTCAAAGCTAATAAAGCTCGACCGTTACGTTTGAAAATAACGCTGATAGTTTTAAACTTAATTTAATATTTATTTGAACAATTATAAAAAATTTTTAAAGTTTGGATTTAAATTCAAAGCTAATAAAGCTCGTCCGTTACAATTGAACTATAATTTGAAAAGCTTAAACTTAATTTGATTTTTTTTGAAAAGTTATAAAAATTTTTACAGTTTGGGTTTAAAATCAAAGCCAATAAAGCTCGTCCGTTACGTTTAATAATTACACTGAAAGTATTAAACTTAATTTAATATTTATTTTTTTAATATTAATTCGATATTTTTTTGAAAAGTTATAAAAAATTTTTAAAGTTTGGGTTTAAATTCAAAACTAATAAATCTCGTCCGTTACATTTGAAATATAAGTTGAAAAGCTTAAAACTTAATTCGATATTTTTTTGAAAAGTTATAAAAAATTTTTATAGTTTGGGTTTAAATTCAAAGCTGATAAAGCTCGTCCGTTACATTTGAAAATTAAGCTGTCAACTGAAATTTTAAAGTTGAAAAGCTTAAAAAACGATGAAATTTTTTTGTTTGAGCATTAACTTAACTAAAAAACTTTTGCAAAAAGGAAAAAAATAAACGTTTGAAATTATATTAATAATAAAAGCTGTGATCATGAAATACAAATTGACAACATGATCAAGTTTAAATTAAAAATAAACAAAAATAAAAAACTTGGGTTTAAAAAGTTGTTTTTAATATTAAATAACAGCATTGCATTTTTTACTAAAAGTTTATAAATTATTATTCATTAAATAATATCTTTTTTATTTATCCATTGATCATGACTTTTATCAAAGCCAAGCCACCTAACCAAAACTTGATTTCCTTTTTATACCCTACACCTATAGAATAGGTAAAGGGGTATATTAACTTTGGTATGGTGTTTGTAACCACCTAAAGGAAGCGAGCTAGATATGGAAAAGTATATATATTTGTGATCAGCGTGACCGCCTTAGTCGATATAGCCATGTCCGTCCGTCCGTCCGTCCGTCCGTCCTTCCGTCCGTCCGTCCGTCCGTCCGTCCGTCCGTAGGCACGATAACTCAAAAAATAATGGAGCTATCTTGATGAAATTTTAACTGTAGGTTACTAGGACTGAAAGTACGGCGGGGATTGCATATGGGCGAAATCGGCCCATGGTTTCGGATTCTGGACATTTTTATCGATCGAAGGGCTAACGAACATATATAAGAAATCACGATAACTCAACAACTAATGACGCTTTCTTCATCAAATTGGTGCTGTAGGTAACTAGTAATGAAACTACTTCGGGGATTCCGTAAGGTCGGGATTGGACCATGCGTTCGGAACCTAGAACTTTTTGATCGAATTTAGGCCAAACGAGCATAATTCCGAAACCAATGAAGATAGAACCTCCAAATTTGGTATCAGGGTGTCCCCTCCTATCTCCTAAGTGTCTTGAGAATTTGGGTCCCATTGGACAACTGGGTCGGGGACCAGCCACACATTTCCGAAGACCTTAAAACATATCTTCAAAATTAATAAAGATAACAACTTGAAAAAATGTAGAAGCTTCCAATTTGCCACAAGGGTGTTCTTTACTATCTCTTGCGTGTTCCCTTAATTTGGGATCAATTGGAGTGGTGGTTCAGTACCCCTCTCAGACCTCCCAAGTTTTAAAAGCTTATAATCGAAATTACTAAAAATAGTTACTTAAAATTAAGATAGATCGTTTAAATTGTGTACAAGGATTAACTAGTACTATAAGTAAAGCGCGGGCTGTATAAGGGCGAAATCAGCCCATGGGTTCGGATTCTGGACCTATTAGTCGGTGTCAGGGATAACGAACATATATTAAAAATCACGATAACTCAACAACTAATGAGGCTATCTTCATGAAATTTGTGCTGTAGGTTATTGGTAATGAAACTACGGCGGTGATTACGTACGGTGAGGATTGGACAATGGGTTCGGAACTGAGAACTTTTTTATCGAATTTAGGCCAAACTAGCGTAATTCCGAAACCAATGAAGATATAACCTCCAAATTTGGTATCAGGGTCTCCCTTCCTATTGCATAAGTGTCTTTGAAATTTGGACCCCATTGGACTAGTGGGTCGGGGACCAGGCACTCAGTTCCGAGGACCTTAAAGCATATTTTCGAAATTAATAAAAATAGTAACTTGAAACAAATGTAGAAGCTTCAAATTTGGCCCAGGGTGTTCTTTACTATTTCTTCCATGCCCCCCTAATTTGGGATCATTTGGAGTGGTGGTTTAGGACCTCTCTTAGACCCCCAAATGTGTAAAAGCTTATCATCGAAATTAATAAAACTAGTAACTTAAAATTAAGATAGAACGTTCCAATTGTATACAAGGGTTAACTAGTATTGAAAGTATGACGGGACTGCATATGGGCGAAATCGTACCATGGTTTGGAGTTCTGGAACCCTTGACAAGTTCAAGGACTAACAAACATATATCTTAAAACACCATAACTCAAAAAATAATGCCGGTATTTTGATGAAATTTAAACTCTAGGTTACTAGTAATGAAAGTACCATGGGAATTGGTTCTGGTTGAGTTTAATTTCAAAGCCAAAGAATATATTTCCTATGTCCTATGTGTCTCCGAAATCTAGACTTAATTGTAGTGGTTCAGCTATATTCAAAGGTACTTGCTGCATTTATGTAAAATTTATTTGAATATTTAAATGAATTATATGAAAAGGTCTAAATTTGTAATTGTATTTTAGAAATACATTTATTGCATATTTTGCGTTTGTAAGCTTTTCTATTAGGTATATAAACTAACCACTTAAAATAATTGCAATTTTTAAAAATTTGGATTATTAAATATATTATGCTTTGATTATCTTTTTATCACAAAATTTAATAATTAGAATTTTTTCATTTTGTAATTGAGTTGGAATAAATATATTTTCATTTATTTCAAGTTTGCTTGTTTTTGAATATTTTTAAATAGACAAATTAGTAAGAATTTGTAATATTTTTTAATAGATAATATAATTAGAAAATGTTTTTAGTATTATAAAGTTAATTTGGCTAGCTATGTCTTACGATCAAATTAATAACAGCTTTTATGGTGTTAAAATGACTTATGGATATGTCCTTAAATTTGAACCAAATAGGTGTAGGGTATTTCTAAGTCGGTTGCACCGACTGACTGTTTCTTTACTTGTTTCTTATTATTTTTTCTACAAGGTAAACATTAGGAAATTTAGCAGATGTAAGTTCAGGTTCATAAAAACTGCCTTATATTTGTTTATGTGTGTAATCAAGTAAATTGTATGTTATTGGATCAGTTCTTTTTATTTTCGCTATTGTATATAATTTACTGTTGACCAATTATTAGGTTGATAACCTTTTGCAAATATACCTTTAAATTTACTTATACGAACAAAATCTCCAACTTTGTATTTTGCTTTTCGGAATACTTTTAATTTATTGTAGACAGTTTTTAATAATAATTTCTTATTTTTCTTTTTAACCTTTTTGGGTGAACTTTTAATTGTTTTATGATATGTTGAGTTATATTTTTCAATTAGCGATGGCAGTATAGTTAACCATTTATGACATTCACATGTGTCCGGTTCCAGAAGTAGAATTATCATATGCCCACGGACAAAGGCTAAAATGAGTACCATAAATTGAAGTGTATTTATTTACTCCAGAAAAGTTTTTAATGTGTTTATATAGGTGTAATATTAGTCTTTTTGATCATCCAATAAGACGGAGGAATAAATATTTAAGAACTCCTCTACTTCCATAATTCAAAATGACTGTACTAAGAATATGTGTGCTGCTTTTATATTATCTTTAAGTTGTATTTTTAATTCAGTTTCTTATCAGACACAGACCAAAAATGATCAATTTTATTCATCCATTTACAATGATGATAGCGGGACCATCTGGATGTGGGAAAACAACATTTGTGTGTAATTTAATTGAAAATATTGATAGATTGATTTATCCGAAAATTGAAACAATAAAATGGTGTAACCCAGAAATTTCTGCTATTCCAAAAAATCTAGCTTTTCCTGATATAGACTTTTATACCAGTATCTTAAAAGAAATTAGTGGCAATTAAAATAAACCTACTTTAATTGTTCTAGATGACTTAATGTAAGAGTCAGCAAATAAACAGGTATGTGAGCTATTTACTAAAGGTTCGCACCATCGTAATTTATCTATAATATTGTTAACGCAAAACGTTTTCATCAGGGAAAATTCTCAAGAGATATTTCATTAAATTGTAAATATT
The DNA here is from genome assembly GCA_963082915.1 of Dolichopus griseipennis. Classification (NCBI taxonomy): domain Eukaryota; kingdom Metazoa; phylum Arthropoda; class Insecta; order Diptera; family Dolichopodidae; genus Dolichopus; species Dolichopus griseipennis. The sequence continues at coordinate 95,732,713 of OY720441.1, read as the reverse complement.
TAGTGCTTTTCAAAAATCCTCGAGACAAATCGCAGATTTTGCCTCTTGCTAGGCAACTATTTCCAGAAAATATAAAGGGTTTCTTGAGAGTATATAATGAGTCAACATCAGAACCTCATGGTTAAATTGTGTTGGATTTAACACAAGACATTATTGATTTATTTCGTATTAGAACTAATATTTTTTCTAAAGAATATTGTATATTTTTCTGTGATACGAGTGATTTGAATAATAGTTGCCAAAAATATGAAACGATTAAACAAAAACCAACATATATTACATGTACTAGGAAAGTGCAGCAAGAAGATCTTTCGTAAAAATATTCTTAAATATTGTGATGATGATGTTATAAAACCTATTGCTGAAATTGCAATTAATACATTAAATGGAAATAATAAAATATCACCAACTCAAAAAGCAAAATTAAAACAAGTGATGAAAAAGACCAAGGGTTTTTAAAAAAGCACATTTTCAAAATTATATTGTGTTAAAAACTCAGTTTAATTTTGGAAATATATACTATGGGGGAATAAGTCACTGCTTACTTGTAAAAATAGTAAATTTTTAATTTTTAAGTCCTAATAGCTCTTCAATGGGGAAGGTTATCAAATTTCTCAAGGATCTAATCTCACTCACCACCCTCCCTCCCTCCATTTTTTTAGGTTCTAGGAATTAAACCAAAATTTGGAATTTTACTTAGAATTTTACTATCTAAGCAAAAAAGGATAAAACTGAGAGACACTTTCTTCAATTTAAAGAACCTCTTTTGTATTTAAGAAAAACACTTAACATATGTTAAAAATAATGTTGGACCTTTAAATTTTGTATATTAATAGAAAAAAATTTGGACAGGTATTCAAGTTACAGGTGCTTAAAAAAAGCCAAATTTCAATTTTGGACCCCTTACAGCTCTTAAAAGGGGGGCGCAACAAAAAAATTTTATCTAACATATGGATCTAACATATCTCAAAATTTCAAGTTTCTAGCTTGAGCCGTTCAGAAGTTATGTAGGCCAAAAATTTTGCAAAAATTGAGTTTTTGATAACATTAAATTTTAGTACCGATGGCAACCCAATGAATAAGTTTTTTAACAGTTTGTAAAGCTTATAAAAGCAGCTATCTTTTGACGTTTTCAGATTGAAAAAATACCTCATAGAACTTTTGTTATAACGTTTTAAATAAAGGGTTTCTTCCAAATTTGAGGGGCTGTAGCTTCGTAACGGAGCTCTTCCATGAAATTATTTTTTTTGCAATACCTATTCGTAGTTAAAATTTCTTCTCTCTATTTCAAACGGTGTAAAAATTTGTATAAACATACGGACAGACAGACGGACAGACAGACGGACGGGCAAAGTTAAAATTAAGAAAAACTTTTGACACTGGTTGAAACTTTCGTTTTGGAGCTTTCAATTTTGTACATAAATAAAAAAAAAATATTGACAGGTGTTCAAGCTATAGGTGTTTAAAAGCTAAATTTATAGCAAAATTTAAGGTTTTGGACCCCTTACAGCTCCTAAACAGGGGGCATAACAAAAAAAAATTCTGAACTGACTCCTCCTGATTTCTAAGGATCTAGCTTCTCCTAAAATTTCAAGTTTCTAGATTGAGCCGTTCAGAAGTTATGAAGAGCCAAAAATTTTGCAAAACTTAGTATTCATCATCAGTAGCGCTACAGTCCTGTGTGGACCTTGGCTTCCTTCACAATTCTTCTCCAGATATCTCTATCTCTCACAGCATCTCTCCAATTTCTGACTTCGATTGTGTTTAAGTCTTCATTCACATCGTCCAACCATCTTTTCCGTGGTCGCCCTCTAGCCCTTGTACCACTCAGTTGCCCATCTAATAATTTTTTTTGCATACGGTTGTCGTCCATTCTTTGTACATGGCCTATCCATCTAATTCTTTGCGATTTTATACATTTCACAATGTCCGCATTATTAATTATATCATTCAGTTCTGCATTTGTTCTAATTCTACAATTATTTTCGTCTATTCTGATAGGTCCATAGATTTTTCTCAATATTTTTCTTTCAAATATTTTTAAGGCGTTTTCATCTTGCATCGTCATAGTCCAGCTTTCTGAACCATATGTCACAACAGGCCTTATAATTGATTTATATATTGTCATTTTCGCCTTCCTTGATAAGATTCTTGATCTTAACATTTTTGCATTAGCAAAATAACATTTGTATCCTGCTTGTATTTTTTCTTGAATGCAGGTGCTCGTTACGTTATTGCTACTTACCTAAGTAACAAAATTGCTTCACCCCTTCAAAATTATAATCTCCTATTTGGAAATTTTGCCGGCTTCTACTTGTTTCCCTTCTGGACATTGCCATGAATTTAGTTTTATTTTCATTGATTTTAAGTCCTACTTTTTCAGCGTTCTGTTCTAAGATAATGAAATTCTCTCTTAAATCATCTTCTCTTTTATCAATCAGGGCTATGTCATCAGCGTATGCATTTATTTGTATCGATTTTGTCAAGATGGTTTTGTTTTTCTCGACACGTTCCATCACCGATTCCAATGTCATATTAAAAAGCAGTACGGTACCCCAAATTTTTTTAATGCTTCGAAAATAGTGCTTCTATTTATTTTGTCAAATGCTTGCATGAAATCAATAAATATCATGTATAAATCAGTCTTGAATTCGTAGCATTTTTCCATAGCTTGTCTTACTGCAAATATAGAATCACAGGTTGAACGATTTGGTCGAAAGCCCGATTGGTACTCCCCTAGTCTTTCTTCTGCATATACATTGAGCCTTGCAGGGTTTTGCAGTGACCTTGCTTTCTTCGCTTATTATCTCACCGTTTTCATCTTTGCAAATATTTATTCTAGGTGTGAAGGTCGAGTTTTGTGCTTTTAGTTCTCTGAAGAAGCTTTTGCTTTCGTTTTTAACACTATGCTCTTCTAATTCTTTGATTTTGTTTTCCATTGCTATTTTCTTTTTCTTTTTACACAACTTTTTCGCTGTCCGCCGTAGTTCTTCGTAATTTTTTACACTGATTCTAGTTTTTCTTTGTAGCATTACTTTCCTTGCCTCATTTTTCCTCCTAATTAAATCTTCACATTCTAGGTCATACCACTCGTTTCTTACAGTTTGTTTTAGGCCGATAGTTTCTTGCGCGGACTGGTGAATTGCCTTTTGTATCAACTCCCATTTTTTGTTAACGTCACTAGTTTCTTCAGTTTCTTCGATATTATCTAATCTTCTGGACACATTTTCAATATATTGTTCTCTTGCTTCATTTTCTGTCAATTTTCCTACGTTCCATTTTTGTCCTCTTATACCGCGGTTTACTAGTATATTTGATATTCTCTGTCTTACTGTAGATTGCACCAGGAAATGGTCCGAGTCACAGTTTGGTCCTCGAAAAGCCCTTACATCTTTTATTGAAGATGCATGTTTTTTCGATACCAATATATGATCAATTTGATTTATTGTACTTAGTATTAGATAACGGTAAATTTTAATACCGAATGGTAACCCTATACATTTGGATTTCGTAAAGCTTATAAAAGCAACTGTCTTTTACCGTTTTCAGATTGAAAATATACCTTATAGAACTCTTGTTATAACTATTTAAATATAGGGCTTTTTCCGACTTTGAGGGGCTGTAGCTCCGTAACGGGAGGGGTAATAGAAAAAAGTTTTAACATTAAATTATTTTTATTGCAATACCTACCCGTTGCTGATATTTTTTTGTCAATCGTACGTAAAAAGGGATGGACGGACGGACGGACAGAGTGAAACTATATAGGTACATTTTTACAAAAATTTTTGAAAATGTACTAAAAACATAAAAATCAATTAAGATTTCTTGCCTATGCTAAGAAAAGTATAAAAGCCAAAAGAAAAGTACTAGTTCAACATGGTGGATTTTTACCAACTTTAATCGGAGCTATATTATCTGGTGTAATAGCGAAACTACTCAGGAAGACATAATGCAACGAATGATTGTTATGTCACCAGAAATATTTTCAAAATTAAGTAAATTATTTCAAGATGATAAAAACTTGGATTTATTAGATCAAAAAATTAAAAAAATTTGTATGATAAAAAATTTTAACCATTGTAAAAATGGTACTTTTATCGTCAAAATCTCCTCAAATATGGAATTAACAAAAGACACGGAAAAAAATTACCAGAAAACGCTAAAAATCTTACATTTGATACAGGACCTCAAACAAAATTGTTTTCCAAATGAAATGCATATACAGAAACTGAATTACTTAAATATAAATCAACAACAACACAGACTAATTTTGTACCATTAGTTACTGATGAAGTGTTTGAATATGATCCTAAAAAAGACCATTCAGATATGGATATCGATTTCACACATTACGATTTAGATGATGAAAATTCATTTAAAAAATTAGCTCAAACTGAAATGTTGAAAAATGCAAAATTAATACAAAGACCATCTATAAGCTCTGATTATCGAATATTTGAAACATCAAGTGGTGATCTAATTACCGTTGCTGTACCATCTCCTGAAAAAAGAAAACACTTAGATCAGACGGTAATTCATTTTCCTCAACTATACTTTCAGAGTTTCCTGAAACAAAAAAACGAAAACTAAAACCTTTACTAAGGAGTCAAAAACTAAGAACTTCATCAACACCGGAATGGACAACATATAAATACTCCAACATTTTATGTTTTAAATGAAGTTAACCAAGATGGATGGTCAAGATGACTTCTATGTAACATTGTTTAGTAATGATAATTTAAAATTGTTTCCAAACAACTCTTTAGCTTCATTCGAAAATAAATTGCCTATTCACTTTGATTTAAGAAACGGAAATTGGAAAGTAGGTCTTTCAGAAATTTATCTAAATGATTTCCTACAAACGGAAAAATTTAACAAAGAGAATTGTGCTCTTATTAATATCGGGGAGTATAATGTTTATGTAAGACACATTGAAAAATCTATTGAAAAAATCAAGGTAACCAAATCTATAGGTTACACATATTATTCATATGACGATTCGGAATTACATTTGGATGACTGGAAGTTTAATTTTTTGCCAACGCTTATTGAAAATATAACTCCTAATCCAGGATTTACTCGAAACCAGGTTTTCACTGAATTTTTTAATGAAGTTTTGACATATATCTCCAATACAAAAAATTATGATGATGTTTCATTTAAAAAAATGTCAGAATCTAATCGAAAGGTTTTAATTCGTACTTTTTTTTATCTTATTTAGTTCCAATTTTATCGAAATAAAACTAAATTATGGTTGAAAATAGTTAAGGCCCCATAACTTCTAAACTAATGAAAATAGACACCCCCCCTTTCATACAATTTTTTGTTCTGCTCGATATGCCCGATCACCCATTTTAAGGAAGACCATCGAGTCGGGAACACCCTGTATATAATTTCTATTTTTTTATTTTTATTTTTGTTTTATACAATTTAAAAATTTTTTACTTAACTCTTAATTATTTCACAGCACTAATTATACCCTACACCTATAGAATAGGTAAAGGGGTATATTAACTTTGGTATGGTGTTTGTAACCACCTAAAGGAAGCGAGCTAGATATGTAAAAGTATATATATTTGTGATCAGCGTGACCGCCTTAGTCGATATAGCCATGTCCGTCCGTCCGTCCGTCCGTCCGTCCGTCCGTCCGTAGGCACGATAACTCAAAAAATAATGGAGCTATCTTGATGAAATTTTAACTGTAGGTTACTAGGACTGAAAGTACGGCGGGGATTGCATATGGGCGAAATCGGCCCATGGGTTCGGATTCTGGACCTTTTAATCGGTTTCAGGGCTAACGAACAAATATAAAAAATCACGATAACTCAACAACTAATGACGCTATCTTCATCAAATTTGTGCTGTAGGTTACTAGTAATGAAACTACTTCGGGAATTGCGTAAAGTCGGGATTGGACCATGGGTTCGGAACCTAGAACTTTTTGATCGAATTTAGGCCAAACGAGCATAATTCCGAAACCAATGAAGATAGAACCTCCAAATTTAGTATCAGGGTGTCCCTTCCTATTTCCTAAGTGTCTTGGGAATTTGGGTCCCATTGGAGTACTGGGTCGGGGACCAGCCACACATTTCCGAAGACCTTAAAGCATATCTTTAAAATTAATAAAGATAACAACTTGAATAAATGTAGAAGCTTCCAATTTGCCACAAGGGTGTTCTTTACTATCTCCTGCGTGTTCCCTTAATTTGGGATCAATTGGAGAGGTGGTTCAGTACCCCTCTCAGACCTCCCAAGTTTTAAGAGCTTATAATCGAAATTACTAAAAATAGTTACTTAAAATTAAGATAGACCGTTCAAATTGTGTACAAGGGTTAACTAGTACTGTAAGTAAAGCGCGGGCTGTATAAGGGCGAAATCAGCCCATGGGTTCGGATTCTGGACCTATTTTGCAAAAACTATTAATTATGTATTTTTAAAAAAATAAGCATGTATTCCTTATTGTATATTTATGTATATATGTATATACATAGTTTAACTCAAAAAAAATAATTTTATATATGTAGTATTTAATAAGATAAATTTATTTTGAATTACACAATATGAAAATATTTTTCAATAAAAGTTAAAAAAAAAATATGGAAGAAATTTTTATTTTGTTACACATTATATTAAATGTTAAACTTTTTTTTACAATATATTAAATATAATATATATATATATATATATATATATATATATATATGTATATATTTGTTCAAATTTTGGATCTATGTTTTGTAAAATCATTGATGGAGAATATTTATTCTTTTTTTAAATTAAGATGTTCGCCTTTGTTCCAGCAATTTCAAATTTTGAATTTATCAATTTTTTTCAAATTAACAAAGATGCTGCATTTATAAATTAAAAATTATTTTGAATTCTTCTATTTCTCGGTATGTCATAAACTTTTTGCTACACAGATACTAAGGGAAAAATAATAATAATGGGCTAAGAAAGTGGTTAGTATGATTGATAGAAAATAATTGAAGCATCTATGCGATAGATTTATATTGTTTCCATTAAATATAAAAAAATTTAGTTTTGATCATCATAATAAATCATCATGTGATTTCCTCATACAATCTAAATCATGCAAATCATCAGTAAGAATATGCATATTTAATTTAGTATTAATTCAATTTAGCAACATATTGCACCGACTGACTGTTTCTTTACTTGTTTTTATACCCTACACCTATAGAATAGGTAAAGGGGTATATTAACTTTGGTATGGTGTTTGTAACCACCTAAAGGAAGCGAGCTAGATATGGAAAAGTATATATATTTGTGATCAACGTGACCGCCTTAGTCGATATAGCCATGTCCGTCCGTTTGTCCGTCCGTCCGTAGGCACGATAACTCAAAAAATAATGGAGCTATCTTGATGAAATTTTAACTGTAGGTTACTAGGACTGAAAGTACGGCGGGGATTGCATATGGGCGAAATCGGCCCATGGGTTCGGATTCTGGACCTTTTAATCGGTTTCAGGGCTAACGAACAAATATAAAAAATCACGATAGCTTCCAAGCTTCCAATTTGCCACAAGGGTGTTCTTTACTATTTCTTGCGTGCCCCCCTAATTTGGGATCAATTGGAGTGGTGGTTCAGAACCTCTTTTAGACCCCCCAATGTGAAAAAGCTTATCATCGAAATTAATAAAACTAGTAACTTAAAATTAAGATAGAGCGTTCCAATTGTGTACAAGGGTTAACTAGTATTGAAAGTATGACGGGACTGCATATGGGCGAAATCGTACCATAATTTCGGGTCCTGGAACTCTTGAAAAGTTCAAGGACTAACAAACATATATCTTACAAACACCATAACTCAAAAAATAATGCCGGTATTTTGATGAAATTTAACAGTAGGTTACTAGTAATGAAAGTGCCATGGGAGTTGGTTGTGGTCGAGTTTAATTTCGAAGCCAAAGAATATATTTCCTATGTCCTATGTGTCTCCGAAATCTAGACTTAATTGTAGTGGTTCAGCTATGTTCAAAGGTACTTGCTGCATTTATGTAAAATTTATTTTTATATTTAAATGAATTATATGAAAAGGTGTAAATTTTTAATTGTATTTTAGAAATACATTTATTGCATATTTTGCGTTTATAAGCTTTTCTATTAGGTATATAAACTAACCATTTAAAATAATTGCAATTTTTAAAAATTTGGGTTATTAAATATATTATGCTTTGATAATCTTTTTATCACAAAATTTAATAATTAGAATTTTTTCATTTTGTAATTGAATTGGAATAAATATATTTTCATTTATTTCAAGTTTGTTTGTTTTTTAATATTTTTAAATAGATAAATTAGTAAGAATTTGTAGTATTTTTTAATAGATAGGGTAATTAGAAAATGTTTTTAGTATTATACAGTTAATTTGGTTAGCTATGTCTTACGATCAAATTAATAACAGCTTCTATAGTGTTAAAATGACTTATGGATATGTCCTTAAATTTGAACCAAATAGGTGTAGGGTATTTCTAAGTCGGTTGCACCGACTGACTGTTTCTTTACTTTTTTTAATTTAATTTGATATAAATTTATTTTATTTTGTGTTAAAAATATAATTTTTTTAATTTTATTCTAATTTTCAAATTTTATTTTTAATTTTCAATTTTAATTTACAAATTTTACATTTACTTTTACACCGGCACGTGATTTGGTTTTGTTTACATTAAATTTAATACTGTTTTTTTTTTATTGAAGATTACACTTCTTCTATCATCTACTAGTGGAAAACAAATCAATTAAAATATATCCATTTCATTCCCTCTCCCTCGGATGATAATATTCTATATTCGCTCATTAATCAATACCATCAATAGTATGTCACCGTATTGTTTTTATTTTAAATTGTATTGTTTTAATTTTTGATGGTATACGTCAATTTACTCATTTTTTTTTCTTTTTTATTTTTAACTAGCAGATTTTCCCGGCGTTGCCTGGAAGCTTGAAAATTGTAAAAACGCAAGTTTCAGCCAATTTTTGAGATAATACTTTGCCTATAAATGCCACAAAAAAATATTTGTGGAGTTCCGTTAACCCATCGTGGCCCAACATCTTTTTACAGGTTTTTTCGTTGCTTTGCAATATATTAGAAATGATTTAACAGATTTACTTCAAATTTCGTATATGTGTTCTTCTTTGAAAATGAAGTTCAATTTACTAACAGACTTGAAAGTTGTTAACCCCTCCCGACCCGACGATTGTTCAAAAAAAAATTTGTAAGTAAATTACGTCCAATTTCTGAAAGTAGGTACAACTATAATGGAATGCTTAAAAAAATGTTTTGTCGAGTTCTTTTAACCGATTGCGAAACAAAAACTTTAAAAAACAGTTTGAACGATTATCTCTAATTTTTCTATACATGGTGCTTCTTGAGAATTTGGTGCTCTTTGACGATAGAGTTGAGGATGTTAGGTTCCCGGCGAATAATGTTAACTGAATTAAAATGACTATTGGTCAAATGGGGATACTAAGTTTGCCATTATGTCATTATACTATGTCAATAGAAGTTTTCTTGAATTGCCAACGTTTGAATAAAATATAGTCGATGGTTTAGAAAAGATTTAAAAATTTGCTTTTCAACTTATATTTTGTTTAGTACTCACCTGAAAGTTGTAATAAGCTCTTCCTCGTTTTTTTATGATTTGATGAGAGAAATGTAGGCTTATTTTTTGGAAAACCTGTTTTAAAATACTATGTTTTTAAGCATTATATATAAGAAATTGAATTTTTTGATTTTTAGATTTCATTTGAAGAAAACTGAAAATTTCATTGAATCTTTGTTCAAAACGCACAAACAGGTCAAAACCAAATTAACCATGTGGGTTTTAATTAAAATGTTGGTACAAAATTTTCAATAAAATACTTTTAATCGTATAAGAAAATAAAATATATAGAAAACTTCATAGCATCGTCGTGTAAAATGGGTTAATCGAACTTAACTTAAACTTTTTGCAGCCTCTCTTTTAGACTACAAAATCAACCTGTAAAATTGGACACAAATCGAAAACACAAAATTTTTTGAAAGTCCGCCAGGCCGAAATGGGTTAATTTATTCCAACCAAATTTATACAACTAAATGCGGTTGCTAAGTGGAACATTTGTGCAAAATTTCAAGTCAATCGGTCAAACCGTTTTGACTCGACATCAAAAACATTGAAAAAGCTTCTTTGCACCCTCGTGCCCAAAAGAGTTAACCGAACTCAACAAAAATTTGTGCCAGACTTTATTTTCTACTGCGAAACCACCTTGTAAAATTGGACACAAATCGGAAACACAAAGTTTTTTGGAAGCCCACCAGGCCGAAATGGGTTAAATTATTCCAACCAAATTTATGCAACTAATTGCGGTTGCTAAGAGGAACATTTGTGCAAAATTTCAAGTCAATCGGTCAAACTGTTTCGGCTCGACATCAAAAACATTGAAAAAGCTTCATTGCGCCCTCGTGCCCAAACGGGTTAACCGAACCCAACAAAAATTTGTGCCAGCCTCTCTTTTTGACTGCAAAACCACCCTGTAAAATTGGACACAAATCGGAAACACAAAATTTTTTGGAAGCCCGCCGGGCCGAAAGGGGTTAATTTATTCCAACCAGTTTTATACCATTAATTCCGTCTAATAAGAAGAACATTCGTGCAAAATTTCAAGTGAATCGGTCAAACCGTTTCGACTCGACATCAAAAAAACGAAAAAGCTTAAAACGGCTCTGGAGCCGCAACCTGCTGACTTATAAAAATGCGACATAGCCTATGTCACCCCCCGGACTCCCAAAATTATTCCTCTAAAATTTGGTGTCAATCGGACCAGTGGTTTTCACGTGAATCTTGGACAAACAAACAAACAAACAAATAAACAAACAAACAAATTTTCTTCTTTATATATTAGATCATAAAAGAAAGGGAAGTACTGAAATTTCAGTTCATTTCTTTTCAACTAACTTAAATTATTTAATTTAAATTTAATTATTTACATATACGTGTGTATTTTTACTTGCACGTAGATTTTGCTGGTCTAGTTAAAAACTGTTGAATGGTGTTATAAACCGATTGCTCACTCATAGCAGAATAAAATAGGGTATTGTTGATGGTATTTTGTAAATATTGTTAGCAATACTTTTGTTTTTATAAACGGTGATAACTTGTTCGGGTTATATGAATCGTACACATACAATATTTAACCTAAATAATAATATAATTAAATTTTAAATTTTATACGTTTTATTTATATTGATTTTTTTTTTTTTTTTTTTTTTCTCTTTTCTCAATTTTTACTAATTGCTATTAAAAATTGCCAATTTTCGAGTTCATTTTTGTAATATTCGTGGCCTACAAGCTAATTTTCATGCCGTAGAATGTCATCTTAACTCCACAAAACCAGCAATTTTAGCCCTTGGTGAAACACAAGTCAGTGGACAAAACGATAATTTTAATATTATTGGCTACTCACTTGTTTCACACTTCATACCCAAAAGAGGAATCGCGATTTACATTAAAAATAACATTGCTTTCAACACCCTAGATAAATATAAACCTTCTAGCCCAACCTTCCATTATATTTGGGTTAAAATTATCGTTGAAAAGCATGTAATACATTTCTGTTTTTTATACAGATCACCCAATTCAAATGAACAAGAAACTGCTGTGGAAATTGACAATCTTTCAAACCAGATCAATGAAATTTTGGAATCATGTCCACAAACCGAAATTGTTCTGGCAGGGGATTTCAACGTACACAACAAAGACTGGCTTCATTTTTCAAGTAACTCTTCTTTGAGTCAAAACTCAATTGGGAAACAAGTTGAATTATTTTCACACTGTTCCATCTTTCTCAACTTGTCCAAAATCCCACTAGGGTCCCCGACCGAGCTGATCAAGAGGGTCAGCTCTTGGATCTGTTTTTAACCACTCATCCTGAAAAATATGTAGTTTCAGTTGGTTGTCCCCTGGGGGGCTCCGACCACTGCCTGGTAACCACAAGCTTCCCGGTAAGCACATTAGCCAGCCGAAGGATTCCTCCCAAAAAATTAGTATGGCAATATAGTCGTGTTAACTGGGAGAGATTAAACAATTTTTTCAAAGCATTCGACTGGTCATTGTGCTTCCGCGGTAAAAATGTCATCTTCGCTGCAAATGCGATTAGTGAAACAATTTTACTTGGAATGAGGATTTACTCCTCACTCCATGAAAAGTATTAAACGAGAATCCAAATCATGGTTTAATCGCACTTGCAAAGAAGCCATTCGTAAAAAAGAGGAGGCTTTTAAGCAATACCAGAAAAGCGGGTTGGAGTCCGACAGGGCCAACTATATCGTGGTTCGAAACAGATGCAAGAGAGTTATCAATAAGCAAAAATTCTTATTCAACCGAGGGTTGAAACGAAAATTCCTACATATGCCTAAGAATAGCAAATCGTTTTGGACGTTTGCAAAAAGCTAAAGGAGGACACTAGTGGGTCCTGCTTCCCTCCGCTTATTGGTAAAAACAACTCAATTGTGTCAGATTCAAAAGAAAAGGCGAACTTGTTTGGCAAACAATTTTCCTTTAACTCAACACTGCCACAGTCAACTCAAAGACCACCAAATATTCCAGAAGTTGGCTGCTCCTTTGGTAGAATTTACTTTAGGACGCGAGCAGTGATGAAAATCTTGAAGAATCTAGATACGAATAAATCAGCCGGTCCCGATGGAATCACAACGATGGTTCTTAAAAAACCCTACTCTACCATTTCAAAACCTCTACGCAACCTCTTCTATTTATTCTTTACTTCGGGTATTCATCCTGCCCAATGGAAGATTGCGCACGTTTTTCCAATTCCAAAAAAAGGTAACAAAAGCGATCCCTCTAACTACCGCCCTATAGCTATAACTTCAGTCCTTTCCAAAGTAATGGAAAAAATTATAAACCAAAAGCTTTTGAAATATCTGGATCATAAAGGTTTGCTTCATGATCGACAATACGGGTTCAGAGCCCGTCGTTCAACTGGTGATCTCATGACTTATCTTTGTGAAAAGCTCAATACCAGTCTTCACCACTCTGGTGAATCTGATGTGGTAGCACTAGATATTTCTAAAGCTCTCGACCGTGTATGGCATGCTGCTTTGTTAGCAAAATGCAGAGCTATAGGGTTAGGTAGAGTCTTTCTCAAATGGATTGGAGATGGTTTATCATCTGACAAATTTGAGCTGAACGCTGGTGTCCCTCAAATTTCTGTTCTTTCTCCCACCCTCTTCTTAATATTCATTAATGATCTTCTATCTTTAACTTCCAATCCAATTCACAGTTTCGCAGATGACAGCACCCTTGTAGCTTCCTATGAATTTCATAGCCGCTGTTACATTAATCATCAGGTTAATACAACAGCAAAAAATTTCACTGTCAGTGAGCTAAATAACGATTTAGCAAAAATTCACAAATGGGGTGAAAATAATCGTGTTCAATTCAACACGAAGAAAACCCAATGCTGTCTCATCTCGCGAAAAATAGCAACTTCCATTCCCAATTTGATTTTTCAGGGAGAAGCTTTGCAGCACTCAACAGATTTAAATATTTTGGGCATCGAGTTAAACCAGAAATTGACTTTGTCAAATCACATTTTTGGTATAGCTAAAGATGCAACTAAGTGTTTGGGATTTTTGTATCGCTGTAAAACTTACTTCTCTCCATTAGATCTCCTCAATATCTATAAAACATATATTAGACCAAAAATGGAGTATAATGCACATATCTGGGCTGCTGCACCCCAATCAGCGCTGGGATATCTTGATAAAGTGCAAAACAGAGCTATTCGTCTTATAAATGATCCCAGTGTTACCTCAACGCTCACTCCACTTAGCCATCGGCGTACAGTCTGGTCACTTACCCTGTTTTATAGATACCTAGTGGGGACGAACACCTGTTCTAAGGATATAAAACAATTAATGCCTCCACTCAAGTTTTCCAACGTGAAACAAGGAGTGCAACAGATGCTCATCCCCACTGCGTCGAATTGTTAAGATGGCGAAACACGGCCTATGGAAATTCGCATGTCGAGATTATGGAATCACATTCCGTCCAATGTGTTTCCTAAAGTTGGTAATTCGTATGTGTACGACTTAAATAAATTTAAGAAGAATATTAACATCTTTCTCCTAAATATCCCTCCAAATTTTCCCCATCCATCATAATCCAAAATTCCCAAATATCCTCCGACAATCCCAAAATCCTTTCATATCCCATCCCTGTAACCAAACTGTACATTTGGTTCAAAAAGGGTGTGGTTTTGGTGCGTTAAAATCACACACTACCCAACGAAATACCGCAAAATTTCAATGGGTGTCTTTCGAGCGTTCCATCCCCTCGTAAAAAAAAAAAAAAAAAAAAAGTTTTGAAATTGATAAAAATCGTAACGTCTACTTAAACATATAAAAGAAAGTTTAATGTACCATCTCTATTCATTTGAAAATGGCGTGTGCTCTAGTAGATTTATCGTTTTGTACGGACGAAAATAATACCATATTTGTGAAAAATTTTGGAATAAAAAAAAAATGTAAAACTATTGTAAAATAATTAAAGTACAAATTTCCGACCAGAGATTTAAAAAGAACAGACATTCAGAATTACTTTTTTGGTCATATCGATAACGAAAAAACAACAAACAGTTTAATTAAGTTACTTGAAAAATTCGATATAGTCTTAATAAATGGAAAACTCAAAGATGAATTTCTGACAACATATATAAGAGAAAATACTCGTCTAATTGATATTGCTCGTTTACAGATAACAAATAATGAATACAATTCAGATAATGAAAGCGCTGAAATGTAAAACTGTAACAAGCAAACTATTTAAAGGTGTTTTTGCTCTCGATCACATACCAAAAAATTTTCCCAAACCTGCTATTTTAGTAATAAACACCGATACTTCTGCTGAAAAGGAACAGACTGGTTCGCATTTCTTATGCCAGTTCAAGGGTGCGCAGAGGATTTTGATTCATTTGGAAATCCACCAATCCACAGTGAAATTATAAAATTTCTTCAAAATCAATCAAAATGTTTTGTTTTTAACAATAAACGTTTGCAAAGCGATCGTTCATCAGGTTGCGGTCAATATTGTTGCATATATTTATGCATGCGATTTAAATGCAAAAGTATGAAAAATCCCCACTTAAAAATGATAAAAACATACAAAGAATGTTTCGGACAATTTTTTTAGAAAAAAAAAATGTGACCAAACACTATAAATATAAAATTTTTCATATAAAATTCTTCAGTAAAAAAATTGGGGCAAATTCAGAAGTAGTTGCAAAACAAACGAGTGAACCTCCACAAAATCTTTTACTAAGTTATATCTATTATTTGGATAAAAAACAAACAACAAAAATACAAATTGGATTTAATGTTGAAAACTTTGCTGTATCAATAATTTTTCAACGTCATCATAAAGTCATTTGTGAGATGAATTATTTTATCAAGATCTTACAATCAATCACCCCAAATTAAATTCAGAAGGATTTTCATTAACATTTAATCATACTGGGAAAAATAAAAAAATTACATTGCAACTAGATGAGTACAAAATATATTTATCAACAATAAATAAAACAAACATTTTTTAAAACCAGTTATTGTCTTTTATTAAATACATATATAACTTCATACAATTTTTTACAGCACATTTTTCTAAATTTTCCGTATTGCGATGGTGAGGGCACATGGTTATGAAATTACTTAGTTTTTGTAGAGGTGGAAGTTTATTATCTAAATTGATAATTTCTACAGAATTCGAAACAAACTTATCTAAAAATATCTTTTTCTGGTGGTCTTTTACGTAAACGATATCGAATGAATTTAAATGTTTCGTCAAGATATTTTTAATTGCTACATATTCAATAAATCCATCATCCCTGTCAAGACCATTTATTTGCGTTTTATTGAATTAGTTTTGTTGTTTAACTCTGCTATTTAACTCTTCGGTACCAGTCGGTACCAGTGACTCTTCAGCTACCAAAGCAAATTCTTTCTATATATATTGTTTATTGTTTCCAACAAAAAATTGTAGATCAACTACTGCCTTTCTGCTATCCATTTTGTTCTTTACTTGAAAAGAAATTGAGCCAACAATCTTTATTTATATCTGCAGATTCCATTAACCATGGATAGAGTGGGAAATTTTTATTTATTTATTTTTAATAAAAGAAAATTAAATATATTAGTATAGATATAAAAAATATAAAAGAAGATAATCTGAGCTTTCCGCCAGAATCCGGCCGAATCCGTCAGGCACATGAGTCCGCCCGAATTTTAATTTATTCTCCATCAACCGATAGATCTGAAAAGGCTTCGATTAGAGCAAACTGTGGCTGCTAAAAAACTCTTAACGGTAGACCTGCGTTGTTATGAAACAATGCCAGAGAAGGAAGAGGAGGATAAAACTTAAAAATATCGCCAAGGCTTTAACAAGTCTATGGAAAATATAAAAAAAAAACAATATTTATAATTTTAATTTGCAGTTTTTTTATTTTTTGTTTCCGGAATTAGCTCAAAAATAGCCATATTTAGGCGATCTTTATCTCGTCTCAAAAATTTGAAAAAATGACTTACAACGCTTAATTCTGCGACAAACTTCTGCGAGCAGTACCTGTTGTCCTCTTTTTGTGCTAATGATGAACCATTTTATAGTTTTATAAAGCTGTCCCTCAGTCAAATCATATATCCTTTTATACATATCCTGGTCACCTTTAGCTGTTGTCCGTAATTATCTAATTTTGCATTTCTTACAAATTAAGAAAAGACTGTACAATTCTTTACTTAACAAATTTTAAAAATCCAAAACCAATGACAAAAATTACTTTAGATGAAGAACATAGGCAGTTAACGGAACCTACACGTCACATTTGCAGTAAGTTTTTAGACTTTACTAATCGAGTAATGAACCATTGTCACTTTAGTGGTAAATATAGAGGTCCTGCACATTTTCGTTGTAATATTTTATATAGAAAACCTTCAAATTTCCCTGTATTTTTTCATAATTTCTCAGCATATGATTGCCATCTCTTATTTAAGTCATTAAACATAGTACCAGGTAACATATCGGTCATTCCTTATATAGGTATAGATATAGATAAAAATAGTATGCAAAACATTTTAAATTCTTTTGGAAATAATTCTAATATTATGCTTAGAAAAGGAGTTTTTCCATATGTTTATTTGAATAGCTGGGAAAAACTAGAAGAAGAAAATTTACCACCGCAAACAGAGTTCTATAATAAAATTACGAACCCTCACTGTTAAAATAAGTTAATTTAAGATAAAAGATTATAATCATACAATTACCGTATGGAATTCTTTTAATTGTCAAAATTATTAGATTATTTAAAATTGTATTCAAAAACAGATGTTGTAATATTAGCCGACGTTTTTGAAAATTTTAGAAAAATATGTAGAAATATTTATAATTTAGACCCTGCAAATTTTTACACTACTCCAGATTTCTCTTGGCAAGCAATGCTTAAATTCACAGAAATAGAGCTAGAATTATTTACAGATATAAACATGTACAATTTTATAAAATCAGGAATACGTGGAGGTATCAGTCAATGTTCTTTGCGTTATTTTGTAGCCAATAATAAAATATGAAAGAAAAATTCAATACAAATCATACATCCAAATATGTAATTTATTAAGACACAAATAATTTGTACCGTTGGACTAGAGCTCTAATAGCAAAACCAAATTTAAATAGTGTCTCAGTGTTTGAGTCTAATCTAGTGGCTCTAGTGTTATGTGTTCTCTCTTAGTGTTATGTGGGGTAACATCTATGGGATTTTGTGCTTTATAATTTTATTTTTTTTTCTCCTCATTGTCGTATAAAAGTTGCTTGTTTTTGTTCTACATTTTGTATTATAAGCTATAGAGAATAATATATGCTTAAATAATAATAATAGAAATACATATTACATATAAAAATAAAACATTTAATATGAATTGTGGTGCTTGCAGTGTAAAAATTTCGCGCCAAACTAGCAGCAAAATATCATGTGGTGGATGTAATGAATTTTTTTACTGTGTGTGTGTTAACATTAAACCTAATGATATCGATTACTTCATTACTTCAGGAAAAAAATACATTTGCTTTAAGTGTAATAGTAAAAGAAAAATACCGATGCAGTCAGATAGCATTATAAAACCATCTACTTCAACTCCTCTTATTTCCAACACAAATTCATTTAATAGTGCATATGACAATATTTCTACATCAACTGCTGTTAATAAAAGTTTAACTAAGTATAATAGAGCATTGTTTATGGGAGCAAAAAAGAAAAAAGTAGAAATGCAGTATGAATTTTTGTGGTACAGAAAGAGTAAGTTTTATTTAAAAAAAAAGAGGGAGATGCAATCATTCCAATAACATCGTTTGATGATATAAATAAAATTTAATACATTGTAATAGTATCAGAATTCTATTTTTGATATTCAATATTCTCATCTTTTTTTTTATTTTTTATTAGTAATGTTTACCATCGAAAACGATTTTTTGGATGATTGTAGTTTCTTCAATAATGTTAGTGAAGGTTTTGGGAATGTTTTTACAAATGCTATTGAATATAAAAATTCCTTATTTATAATTCATCAAAACATTAGAAGTTTAAGAGTGAACTTTAACTCACTTGTGACACACTTAGAAATTTTCAAAAAATTACCCGACTTTATCTTTTTGTGCGAAATTTGGATTTATAATGATGAAATTGATAAATTTTATCTACCAAATTTCAATTTTTTTGCAACTACTAATGACAATTATGCGGCTGGAGGTGTAGGTTGTTTTGTTGATATGAAATATGAATGTATATGTGAAAATTATAATTTTTTAACATTTGATGGGTTAAAACTTATTTGTACAATAGAGAACGAGCGTTATGTGTTTCTGTGTATTTATCGTTTCAATAAATTTAATCTTAAAACATTCTGCGATGAATTTTTTGATTTTCTGGGCAATATTAAATCTAGTAACTTAATTATAGTAGGTGATTTTAATATTAATTTATATGAAAAAAACTTAAGCATTTATAAGTACTTAACACAAATAGCTTCTTTTGGACTTGTTTCTATCATAAATAAGCCTACTAGAACTTCCTCTGGTACATGTCTTGACCATATTTATATACGTCTCTCTAAACCTTTGTCCATTTCTTATGACATTCTTGATCTAAATATTACTGACGATTGTATGTGTGGTATCATCGTAAATAACGTCCTTAATAATAAAAATAAAAATATGTGCAATATAGTGAATAGCAATAGTACTAGTGAGCATAAGTTTCGTGTTGACTATGCAAAACTTAATAATTACTTGAGATTTGAATTTTGGGAAGATATTTACTTAGAAAATAATTTACAAGTTGCGTACGACAAATTTATAAAAATTTTGAAACATTATATTAATTTAAGTAGTTATAAAGTTAAAATTCGTAACAAATATAAGAGATTGAAACCTTGGATTAACCACGAGTTGGTTAAAAAAATTAAGAATAAAAATAAATTGAGAATTAAATACGTGAAACATCCTAGAAATTCTAGAATAAGGAACACGTATAAAATTCTTAATAAGAAAATTAAAAAAGAGATTTATTTATGTAGAAATAACTTTTATAAAAATGAATTTAACAAGTATAGAGGTAATAGTAAAAAAGAATGGGAGGTTATAAATAGTATTATTAATAAAAATTCTAAAAGCAAAAAAGAAATAAAACTGAATTCAGAGCAAGGTATAATTGCCAATACTTTTGATGTGGCTAATATCTTTAATCACCATTTTGTTAACCTATCTAGTAACCTATTTCCCCAATCAAAAAGTTGCCCTTGTCCTTCTTGCACAAAGGTTCTTTATGATGAACTCTCAGATAATGGAAATAGTTTTTTCTTTTTCCTAATAAATTCTTCCGAAGTTTTAAAAAATATACGTGCACTAAAGAACTCGCACTCTTTTGGTATGGACGGAATTTCTAATTTTATGTTAAAATCTATTTCGTTTAATATTATTGATATTTTGTCTTATTTGTTCAATAAAAGTATTCTTGACAGTAAGTTTCAAACTCAATTGAAAAATGCATGTGTTATTCCCCTGTTTGAGAAAAACGATCCACTAGATAAGAATAACTATAGGCCTATTGCCCCTCTATAGGAAAAGTTTTTGAAAAGATTGTAAAAGACAAATTAGTAAAATTTCTTAAAGATAAAATCTACTTCAGTGCAGTTCAATATGGTTTAATGAAAGGTAAATCTACAGAGGATGCACTTTTAGATTTTTGTACTATATTATATAAAAATTTAGATAGTAAAAAAAATACCGCAGGTTTTTATTTATCGATATAACCAAAGCTTTCGATATGGTAAACCATAAAATTTTGTTAAACAAATTAGAAAATGCCGGTATCAGAGGGTGTTTGTTGAATTGGTTATCTTCTTATCTTAACAATAGAGCGCAATATGTAAAAGTGGGTAATATTGTAAGTAACCCAGATTATATTAAAACTGGTGTACCACAAGGATCAGTGTTGGGACCCATACTTTTCCTTGTACATATCAATTCCCTCTTTTCACTCCCATTTAAAAGACGACCTATAGCTTTTGCTGATGATATTGGTTTCGTTTATGGAGCAGATAATTATTTGAAACTAATTTCTGATCTAAATTATGATCTGGATCTCCTCAGAAAGTGGTTTGATCAACATTACCTTATAATTAGCAATAAAACCAAGGTAATGTTTTTCAACTATAAAAGGCAAAGTCAACCTACTGTCAACTTAGTATTTCATTCTCCAGAGTGCAAAGCTTTTAAAATATTTAATGAATCTTGTTTACATGATTTTAGTCACAAACTATTTTGTCATCTGGAAAAATGTAGTACTAATTGCTTTTTTGTTGAAGAGGTGGATAACTTCAAATATCTAGGTCTCAATTTAGACTCTCAGCTGAATTGGAGTACTCACTCTGAAAATTTACAATACTATTTTAGGTCAACTCTGAGAATAGTATACAAGTTAAATAAACTATGTGCATTACAATTAATGAAAAATGTATATTATAGTATTGTGCAATCAATCTAAAATTCAATATGGACTCTGTTGTTGGGGTAGTTGTAACTATAATAAAGTACTACCTATATTGAATATACAGAAACATATAATTCGAATTATTTGTAATAAGGGAAGGCTTGTAAGTAGTTTTCCATTGTTCATTGATTTAAATATTCTTCCTATAAGGCACTTGTATTGTTATAAAGTTCTGAAAACTTTTTTATAAGATCTGGATATAACTACAGAAATATACTTCAATATAATATACGTAATAATAACTACGCCTTGTGTAATGTACCTAATTTCAGAACTACTACAGTTAGAAATTTTTTTTCATATATTTTCTTGTCGTCTATATAATAAATTGCCGCTGAATATAAGACAAAATACTTCTATAAATATTGTTTGCAAATTAATAAAATTATGGCTTCTAAGTATGGATTATTCTGATGTTGAATCACTTTTTAAAAATTTTTTTTTTATATTCTTTTATTTTTTTGTTATATATATATATAATTAAATTTGATTTATAATTTTGTTTTTATATAACTTTATTACGCCACATACCAACTTGGATATTTGTAGTAACATGTAAATTTAAACAAGTAAAGAAACAGTCAGTCGGTGCAACCGACTTAGAAATACCCTACACCTATTTGGTTCAAATTTAAGGACATATCAATAAGTCATTTTAACACCATAGAAGCTGTTATTAATTTGATCGTAAGACATAGCTAACCAAATTAACTGTATAATACTAAAAACATTTTCTAATTACCCTATCTATTAAAAAATATTACAAATTCTTACTAATTTATCTATTTAAAAATATTAAAAAACAAACAAACTTGAAATAAATGAAAATATATTTATTCCAATTCAATTACAAAATGAAAAAATTCTAATTATTAAATTTTGTGATAAAAAGATAATCAAAGCATACCAAATATATTTAATAATCCAAATTTTTAAAAATTGCAATTATTTTAAATGGTTAGTTTATATACCTAATAGAAAAACTTATAAACGCAAAATATGCAATAAATGTATTTCTAAAATACAATTAAAAATTTACACCTTTTCATATAATTCATTTAAATATAAAAATAAATTTTACATAAATGCAGCAAGTACCTTTGAACATAGCTGAACCACTACAATTAAGTCTAGATTTCGGAGACACATAGGACATAGGAAATATATTCTTTGGCTTCGAAATTAAACTCGACCACAACCAATTCCCATGGTACTTTCATTACTAGTAACCTACTGTTAAATTTCATCTAAATACCGGCATTATTTTTTGAGTTATGGTGTTTTTAAGATATATGTTTGTTAGTCCTTGAACTTTTCAAGGGTTCCAGGACCCGAAATTATGGTACGATTTCGCCCATATGCAGTCCCGTCATACTTTCAATACTAGTTAACCCTTGTACACAATTGGAACGCTCTATCTTAATTTTAAGTTACTAGTTAAGTTAAGTTATTAATTTCAATGATAAGCTTTTACACATTGGGGGGTCTAAGAGAGGTTCTGAACCACCACTCCAATTGATCCCAAATTAGGGGGGCACGCAAGAAATAGTAAAGAACACCCTTGTGGCAAATTGGAAGCTTCTACATTTGTTTCAAGTAACTATCTTTATTAATTTCGAAAATATGCTTTAAGGGCCTAAGAACTGAGTGGCTGGTCCCCGATCCACTACTCCAATGGGGCCCAAATTTCAAAGACACTTACGAAATAGGAAGGGACACCCTGATACCAAATTTGGAGGTTCTATCTTCATTGGTTTCGGAATTATGCTCGTTTGGCCTAAATTCGATCAAAAAGTTCTAAGTTCCGAACCCATTGTCCAATCCTCACCGTACGTAATCACCGTCACCGTAGTTTCGCTGTCAATAACCTACAGCACAAATTTCATGAAGATAGCCTTATTAGTTGTTGAGTTATCGTGATTTTTTATATATGTTCCTTAGCCCTGATATCGATTAAAAGGTCCGGAATCCGAACCGTTGGGCTGATTTCGCCCTTATATAGTCCGCGCTGTACTTATAGTACTAGTTAACCCTTGTACACAATTTGAACGGTCTATCCTAATTTTAAGTAACTATTTTTAGTAATTTCGATTATAAGCCTTTAAAACTTGGGAGGTCTGAGAGGGGTACAGAACCACCACTCCAATTGATCCCAAATTAGGGGAACACGCAAGAGATAGTAAAGAACACCCTTGTGGCAAATTGGAAGCTTCTACATTTTTTCAAGTTGTTATCTTTATTAATTTTAAAGATATGCTTTAAGGTCTTCGGAAATGTGTGGCTGGTCCCCGACCCACTACTCCAATGGGACCCAAATTCACAAGACACTTAGGAAATAGGAAGGGACACCCTGATACTAAATTTGGAGGTTCTATCTTCATTGGTTTCGGAATTATGCTCGTTTGGCCTAAATTCGATCAAAAAGTTCTAGGTTCCGAACCCATGGTCCAATCCCGACCTTACGCAATTCCCGAAGTATTTTCATTACTAGTAACCTACAGCACAAA
Source organism: Dolichopus griseipennis (assembly GCA_963082915.1). NCBI lineage: Eukaryota > Metazoa > Arthropoda > Insecta > Diptera > Dolichopodidae > Dolichopus > Dolichopus griseipennis. The sequence goes on along the minus strand of OY720441.1, from coordinate 95,709,101 downwards.
TTTGATGAAGATAGCGTCATTAGTTGTTGAGTTATCGTGATTTTTTATATTTGTTCGTTAGCCCTGAAACCGATTAAAAGGTCCAGAATCCGAACCCATGGGTCGATTTCGCCCATATGCAATCCCCGCCGTACTTTCAGTCCTAGTAACCTACAGTTAAAATTTCATCAAGATAGCTCCATTATTTTTTGAGTTATCGTGCCTACGGACGGACGGACGGACTTAATTATATAGATACAGATAGTTTTATATATACAATAACAACGAAAGATTTTTATAGTGACATAAAACCAGATTTGTTTCAACAGACCAGTCTAAAATTTTAATGTATAATTTTCACTATAATTATATAAAACCCAAGTTTCATAATAATTTAACCCTTAATTATATAGATACAGATAGTTTTATATATACAATAACAACGAAAGATTTTTATAGTGACATAAAACCAGATTTGTTTCAACACTTTGATGCGTCAGATTATGCAAAAGATAACCCATATAACTTTCCTCAGCTTAATAAGAAAGTATTAGGTCTATTTAAAGATGCAATGGGTGGAAAAATAATTACTGAATTTATAGGTTTAAGATCAAAAATGTATTTTCTTCAAACTTTAGAGAATGAAAGCATTAAAAAAGCAAAAGGGTTTAAAAAATATGTTGTTAATGACTTAAATATAGAGGATTATAAAAGTTCTTTATTTCATAATTTGATTATTTATAGAAATATGAAAGTTTTTAGAACGAAATTACACACTATTTATACGCAGAATCTTAACAAAATAGCTTTAAGTAGTTCAGATGAAAAAAGATATATATTAAGTGACAATGTAAATACTTATGCTTCGGGACACTATGCTTTAAAGAAAATGTAATGTAAATAATATTATTTTTTTAAAATGTATTTTATATTACACTTAAGATTGTTAAATTATTTATATATGTAATTATTCCTAACTAACTGTGTTTATATTAATTTCAAAGAAAATAAACTCCAATAATTTTGTATTTAAACAAACCAAACTAGTTTAAGCTTGTTATTATTTGTTTCAAAACTTTTTTAGTTAAGTTTACAATTAAATAAAAAGTTTACTTTCAACTTGAACTTAATCACCTTGTCAGTTTGTATTTCACGATCACAGCTTGTATTATTAATATAATTTTAAAAGTTTATCTGTTTCCTTTTAGGTAAGTTAATGCTCAAACAAAAAAATTTCATCGTTTTTTAAGCTTTTTAACTTTAAAATTTCAATTGCCACCTAAATTTATATAACGGACGAGTTTTATTAGCTTTAAATTCAAAACCAACTTTAAAATTTTTTTATAACTTTTCAAAAAAATATCGAATTAAGTTTAAGGTTTTATAAGATTGTCTTTAAACCAAACCAGGTTAAGCTTGTTATTATTTGTTTCAAAACTTTTTAGCCAAATTCACAATTAAAAAAAATTTTCACGGCTTTTTTAAACCTTTCAGCTTAATTTTCAAACGTAACGGATCAGCTTTATTAGCTTTGAATTTAAACCCAAACTTTAAAAATTTTTTATAACCTTTCAAAAGAATATCGAATTAAGTTTAAGCTTTTCAGCTTAACTTTCAAATGTAACGGACGAGCTTTATTAGTTTTGAATTCAAAACCAAACTTTAAATTTTTCAAATAAATATTAAATTAAGTTTAAAACTTTCAGCGTAATTTTCAAACGTAACGGACGAGCTTTATAAAATTAAATTAAGTTTCAGCTTTTCCGCTTATATTTCAAACGTAACGGGCGAGCTTGATTAGCTTAATAAATATTAAATTAAGCTTTAGCTTTTTTTTTTCTAAATATAAAATTTCTTTCGAAAATATAAATTATCCCAGTGAAATTAACTTAGAACCAATAACATAAACTTTTAATAATATAAAAGACCAAATTTCAAATAAAATCAATCAAGACCATCATAATTCCGAAGAAAAATCTTATTTAAAAGATTTGTTAAGAAAAAATCCAGACTAATTTTTCAGTGAAGGCGACAATTTGACCTTTACACACGAAAGAAAACATGAGATTAAATTAAAGCACGAAAACCCGATTTACAGTAAAGTATACCGCTACACTCAATTTCAAGAGAAAGAGATAGAGAAACAGATTCAAGACATGCTAAGTTAAGGAATAATTAGGGAACCTAACTCACCGTACAATTCTCCACTTTGGATTATACCAAAAAAATTGGACAATTCTAATATAAGAAAATGGAGAATAGTAATCGATTATAAAAAACTTAACACAATAGCAATTGAGACAAGTTTCCTATACCGAACATTGACAACATTTTATACAAACTTGGAGGTTCACAATACTTTACGACATTAGACTAAGCGAAAGGCTTTCACCAAATTATGTTTAATGAAAAAGATCGAAAGAAAACAGCCTTGTCGACCACTTCCGGCACTACGAATATATTCGAATGCCTTTTGGGGTGAGATGCGCCATCATCTTTTCGAAGAATGATGAATTCTGTGCTAAGGGAATACATCAATAAAATTTGCGTAGTATATCTAGACGATATACCAATTTTCAGTACGTCTATTCAAGAGCATATAATTAATACAAAAAAATTTTCAACAAACTAAGACAAGCTAATTTAAAAATACAGTTCGAGAAGTGTAATTTTTTTGTATAAAGAGACAAAATATTTGGGACATGTATTAACAAAGGACGAAATAAAGCCAAATCAAAAACAATTAAAGATATAGTAGAATCAAAACTGCCAACCACCCAAAAACAGATCAAATACTTCTTGGGAATAACTGGCTATTACAGAAAGTTCAAAAAGGACTAGGAATCGAATATTTAAAAGGAAAAGAAAATAAAATCGCTGATTTTCTCAGAGGGATTAATTTGAACGAACATAAAATAAATATACTGACCGACACGTTCAGTTTTAACGAAGAAAAAGAAATCGCAAATTCGCAACAACATGAAAACTTTTCTGAAAACAATGACAATAATTCTCTTCAACCGAAAATCTACTCTTGGGAACAAAATGACCATATTCTTATTCTGGAAACAACAGTAAACCGTTTCAAAACCCACATCATAATAACAACTAACTTTACAGAAAAATTCGAACAAGTACTAGGAAACCGTAGAATTTATATCAATCCAAATTCAGCTACAGAAAACTTTCAGGTACTAAGCTTTTCCGCTTATATTTCAAACGTAACGGGCGAGCTTGATTAGCTTAATAAATATTAAATTAAGTTTAAGCTTTTTAGCTTATATTTCAAACATAGCGAACGAGCTTTATTAGCTTTGAATTTAGAGCTTTAGACTTTTAGAGCTTTTTATCCAGAAACCCCATATCTATACTACTTTAACCACATTTCAGTTGATGCAAATACGTCAAAATTTTCAATAGATGAATTTAAAAAAACATCCCTAGTCTTTGTTCTTAAACCTCCAACATTTTGAAAATAAAAGGACATGTTATAAGAGTATTTATTTAATTCATGGTTGATAGATACCTTGAGAAGATTTTTCTTCGGAGTTATGATGGTCTTGATTTATTTTATTTGAAATTTGGTCTTTTATGTTATTAAAAGTTTATGTTATTGGTTCTAAGTCAATTTCATTGGGATAATTTATATTTTCGAAAGAAATTTTATATTTAGAAAAAATTTCCAGAAGCTTATTTTGAACGTCGATTTTAGCTTGAAAAGGATTTAAGAAATTAATGCCTATTATTGTATCATATTAAATTGTCTTCATTCAGTCTTCAAAGTTCAATAACGTGTTTATTTTACTTAAATAAAAAAAGTTTTATTAATACTAACAACAAAAATTTAATTCAGGGTTGATAGATACCTTGAGAAGATTATTTCGAGGCGCTGGGGAGAAAAAACTTATTATTACTTTCACGAGCTGAGTTTAAATGTTTATAATAATTATATTATTAAATATACTTTGAGGTTAATACGAGTTTTCCCTTCTAGAACACGATTATACGAATTATTGTGAAGGAAGGCTAAAAATTGCCTAACATTATTATAAACTCGTTCCTCCCGAAATCTTGAGCATACGCGTCCTCTCCGAGTAGCAATTCATCTTTCATTCTAGTAATGGGTGGCGTGAGAGGTTTAACAAACGAATTCTTTATTGTACCACCATTATCAGTATTAGAATGACTTTTTTCAAGTACATCTGTATGAAAACCGAATTAATGGCTACATTCGCATAGTTGGTAATATATAATATTATTTAATATCATTGTCAATTTTATTATTGCGCATACCATCATGTACAAAATTAGAGTACTTATTTTTATCAATAGAAGAAGTTGAATAAGTTACTGAAGTTAAAGAACTGTTATTATTCGAAGTCGATTAAGTTAAAGTATTTAAAGAACTAGTATTATTATTACTATTGTCTGTATTGCTATTATTAGTAATACTATTATCATTATTTATACTAATAGTATCAATACTATCATTAATAACATTATTAATATTAGTATTAATCGGTAACATTAAATTAGGACTAAAAAATGTGGATTTGTTGAAAGAAGGTAGTAAACGGTGTTTTTCATAGTGCGGTGAGGTGCGGAAAGTAAAATTGTTAACAGATAGAATAGAAGTATTCAAATTAGTGTTGTTTTGTTGTGAAGTTGTAAATAATTCTGTATGAGTGTTTGTTTCATTGTGGGTATTAAAACTAACCTGTTTCTTATTTTAACTAATTTAGTATATTTATTTTTATTTTATTTAATAAATAGAAGTATTATTAATTGTTTTTTATTTTGGTTTATTATTACATTTCCAGAATTTAAATTTTTGTTTTTATTTTTTTCATTTTTGTTTTTTAAATTGTAATTACTATTCTGTTCTATATTTTTACTTACAATTTTCTTTTTTGAATCCTTAAAATTCGTAACTATCGTACCTGATTTCCATGACTTAGATTTTTTGATTACTTTCACCGTTGATGATGGAACACTGATTTTATAAGTAACACTGATTTATATTTCAGTTGAAATTTTAACCCACGTGGAGTAATTGATTTACAGTAAATGTTTTCACAATTGAATTTTTGTTTATAAAATCAACCAAACGCTGTTCTGTAGTGTTGGTGCCCCAATTTGAAATTTTTAAATTAAAATTCGGCTGAAGAACTGCATCTGGTGCTTGGTAATTTTTTTCAACGGGTATTAACGATGGAACCATAATGGGGTCTGATATATGAGTTTTGTTTTTTGCAACCGTTTCATCTAAGCAGTCAGGTATCCTTAATTCTTTCAATAAAGATACACTATTAGCCTGTTCAGGAACTACGGTTCGATTGTAAGTTCTAAAGTTGCCCTGAATTAATTCTAGTTTAGTTTTAACTAAATCTAGATCGGCTAAGACGACATACCTAAAACTCATTGATATATCACGAACTTTAATACTTTGTTTTAGAGATGAGTACTGCTTGTTCAAATTATCTACTAAATTCTTAAATTCTTCTTGATTGAAATTTTTTTGCGCGGAGAGCGGCTCAACAATACCCTTAAGTGATAATATTTCACTTTTTAACTCCATTAATTGTACTTTTAAATATTTTTTATATCACCAGGAAAAATGCTAAAATTGTTGTTTAATGATTCAAAATTTTTCTCCATTTCCTGAAAATTAGCAGCATTATTCTTAATAACGTTAGTTAGTTTTGCTACTGTTCCTTGATGATCGTTTTTAATTTCGTTGATTATATCAAAGATTTTGCTATAAAATTGTTGAAAACTGTTATTTTGTATCAAACAATTCTCGCAAACAAAATATTTAGCAAGAAATGAGCTATACCAATTTCTGGGTACATTTATACATGTGCTATGAAATTTTAAATGACATAAACCTTTACAGGTAACAGTTTCAGTTTTTGCGTCATTGATTAAACAAATGTTAGCATTGTATTTGAATTCCATTATTTGGTTTATTGTATAATGTTTTTTTTTATTGAATTTTAAAAATTAATTAGGGCAGGTCAATAAATTAATTGTCAGCAAATTTTGTAAATTTTTTTCTTTGTAAATATAAAGTCTTAAGTATAAGAATTATGAAATTTATTTTTTTTTTTAAATTAAAACAAATTCAAAAATTGCAACCGTTAACAAAAATTGAAATTAATATGAAATAATATATTTTTGTTGTTAGTATTAATAAAACTTTTTTTATTTAAGTAAAATAAACACGTTATTGAACTTTGAAGACTGAATGAAGACAATGAAATATGATGCAATAATAGGCATTACTTAAATCCTTTTCAAGCTAAAATCGACGTTCAAAATAAGTTTCTGGAATTTTTTTCTAAATATAAAATTTCTTTCGAAAATATAAATTATCCCAGTGAAATTAACTTAGAACCAATAACAAAAATTTTTAATAATATAAAAGACCAAATTTCAAATAAAATCAATCAAGACCATCATAATTCCGAAGAAAAATCTTATTTAAAAGATTTGTTAAGAAAAAATCAAGACTTATTTTTCAGTGAAGGCGACAATTTGACCTTTACACACGAAATAAAACATGAGATTAAATTAAAGCACGAAAACCCGATTTACAGTAAAGTATACCACTACACTCAAGTTCAAGAGAAAGAGATAGAGAAACAGATTCAAGACATGCTAAGTTAAGGAATAATTAGGGAACCTAACTCACCGTACAATTCTCCACTTTGGATTATACCAAAAAAATTGGACAATTCTAATATAAGAAAATGGAGAATAGTAATCGATTATAAAAAACTTAACACAATAGCAATTGAGACAAGTTTCCTATACCGAACATTGACAACATTTTATACAAACTTGGAGGTTCACAATACTTTACGACATTAGACTAAGCGAAAGGCTTTCACCAAATTATGTTTAATGAAAAAGATCGAAAGAAAACAGCCTTTTCGACCACTTCCGGCACTACGAATATATTCAAATGCCTTTTGGGGTGAGATGCGCCATCATCTTTTCGAAGAATGATGAATTCTGTGCTAAGGGAATACATCAATAAAATTTGCGTAGTATATCTAGACGATATACTAATTTTCAGTACGTCTATTCAAGAGCATATAATTAATACAAAAAAAATTTTCAACAAACTAAGACAAGCTAATTTAAAAATACAGATCGAGAAGTGTAATTTTTTTGTATAAAGAGACAAAATATTTGGGACATGTATTAACAAAGGACGGAATAAAGCCAAATCAAAAACAATTAAAGATATAGTAGAATCAAAACTGCCAACCACCCAAAAACAGATCAAATCCTTCTTGGGAATAACTGGCTATTACAGAAAGTTCAAAAAGGACTAGGAATCGAATATTTAAAAGGAAAAGAAAATAAAATCGCTGATTTTCTCAGAGGGATTAATTTGAACGAACATAAAATAAATATACTGACCGAGACGTTCAGTTTTAACGAAGAAAAAGAAATCGCAAATTCGCAACAACATGAAAACTTTTCTGAAAACAATGACAATAATTCTCTTCAACCGAAAATCTACTCTTAGGAACAAAATGACCATATTCTTATTCTGGAAACAATAGTAAACCGTTTCAAAACCCACATCATAATAACAACTAACTTTACAGAAAAATTCGAACAAGTACTAGGAAACCGTAGAATTTATATCAATCCAAATTCAGCTACAGAAAACTTAACTAATATTTAAAAAACTTATATAACTTAAAGTTCTTAAATTTTTATCTTTAAAATAATACCTTTTTTTTAATAATTCTATATATTTTTTACTTGATAAATTACTCAGAAAATAACTTTACTCTGAAAATTAGCTTTTATAAAAATTGGAAAAACAAAGACTAAAACAAAAATTTACATTATTTGATCCAAAAAAAGCTCTACCTGTTGTTGCCACGTGAGTTCTAATTTCGTGGGAACAATAGTCATTTTTATTTCCCAATAAAGTGCTGATTATGTTTTTTGTATTTGTTTGAGTTGTCGTTGAACTATGTTGCAACTGAATAAAAAATATTTAAAAGTGAAACATGATCCCTATGTTGAAATAATAAATAAAGGTAAATTATGTGGCATGTGTTGACCTATATTGCGTGTGTTAACTCCTCCATCCTTTAAAATCAAGTGTCCTCACTTGATCGGATCTGGAAATTGATAATTGTTGTGGATTTCTTTTTATATTTATTTGCTGTAAATTCTGTGGTTGTTTTGTACGTTCTGCGGGCTGCATTTGGATCTCCTTGGTTGCATTTTCTGTTACTATTGTATCTGGTTTTTTGTACTCTTGTTGTGATGCGTTTGATATGGGCTGACTATGATAATTGAGGCATATTTTTTTTCTTCTTTTGCTATTTAGTAATATAGCTGCTATTATCAGGAGAAATATGCTGAAAGTGGTGGGTCCTAAGGTGATTAGGCTTAGAAGTAGGTTTTTTTGCTTGTCTTCTTTCAATAGTTGTATTTCTTTTGTGTTATTGATATGTATGTCTTTTAAAAGTTCCAGAGAAAGGTGTTCTTGTAGCTCAGCTTTTGTGAATTCTGGTTGGAGAATCGCTGGTAGTACATTTTTTTGAAAAATTTCTTTCGAGACATAAGTTTTTCCCCAAATGTCAATACTTGAGTTATGAAATTTTATGACAAACGTTCCAGAAAGATTACGTTGTTCACCATCGATCATAATTACTCCTACGAACTGGTTGAGTAACAGTATCCCTTCAGTAATTTCCTCCACTGTCGGTATATGATTACTATTTGTTACGTTGCAGGTAGAGTTTCTTCCTTTTAGTAAATTAAATATGCATTTAGAGCTTTTAAGGTTTACAATATTATCTTTTCTACAAATAGTTTCATCATTAAGTTTTTTACAATTATTATTAATTTCATACAATTTTTCATCATTATAAATATCACCGTTTAACAATATATTATTAAATTTTAAATCTATTACAAAATTTTTATTTTTTATTGGTTTTAATAACAGATTTTCATAAATGAAATTATCAATAAGAGGTATATCGATAAAATAGAACAAACAGGTACTGTTAGAGATTATTTTTACATTCGCGAAATCTAAAGCATCTTCGGCATTGAAGTATGAAAAATTTTCCTTATCTAATATTTCGGTTAGAGTTTCTATTTCTGATTTCGAAAGTAGTACTGAATTAATTACACCTACTTTGGCCCAGTGAGCCGCATAGTTCAAATTTATAACTTCTTCTTTAAGAAGTTTTAATTTATACTGTAATTCGGAGGCTGACTGATTATTAAAGCTTTGATCTAATCTAATATTTTTTAATATATCGTTAGTTATCTGAGAAATGTTTTTAATCCTATCATTATAAATGTTATTTATTACAACCTGCCTATTTTTATTATCTAATATATTATTTATTTTTCTTTTTATCATTAAAAAATCCTCGTGGTCTGGCGTACCCGCTATCCATTTCCATGTTGAACCGAGATAGTTGATGGCTCTTTTCTTCCTGGGTGTCTTGAATTCATCTAGGAGATTTTGAATTTGTCTTGCTTCGTGATGAAGATAATGATACAACGGATGTTGTTTAGGTACATTTTCTTCCAGGATATTATTAATTTCTTCTAAAGCATTTTATAGAGTACCCAGATCACTGACGTGAATTAGTCCGAATTTGCCTTCCTGTATTTTTGCTTTTCCTACATTTATTGCGACTATATGTGATCCAGAATATTCCAAGATCTGCTCATCTCCTAATGCTTCATGCAATAAAAATCTAAAAGAAATGAATATTAAGGTAGAGAAAAAGAAATTTTTTGTGTAAAGTAGAAGTAGGATTTTGTTAATAAAAATTTAAAACTAAAGAATGTTATTTGAGGAGATTTGGTTTGATAAATATTTATGAAAGGAGGAAAAATGTGTAAGTTAATTGAGTACTTTATGATTTTATGTTTGACTTATGGACAACTCGGCCTGCTTGGGTGACGACAGTGGTCTTCCGATTTTGTTTCACGATTTCCTTTTTGTATCTTATTGATAATTTGGATCCTAAACGCTTATTATGCTTAACGTAAATTAGTTGTCCTGGTTCGTATTGTCTGATAGGTTTTCGTTTCTTGTTGTGTGTTATAAGGTCCCTTTTTTGTTTTTCCTTAATTTTTTCTATGTTTGATAATCTAGTCTTTTCGAACTCCTCAGGTGAGATATTGAGAATTCTTCCTAGGAATAATTCTATGGGTTTTTTTTCCAGTAACGGTGTGTATTGTATGATTGTATTCGTTCACTGTTCTCTGGAGTAAGTCTTTAAATTTATTGTCAGGTTTTTCAGCTCTAAGGCATCTCATGATTTCTGAGAGAGTAGAGTGGAACCTCTCTACTTGCCCGTTGACCTCACTTTTATAAGGTGGTGTTGTGTAGGTCTTGATCTTCAATTCGTATTCCATCTTTGCCTTAATGGAGGCGGAATTTAGCGACCTCTCATTATCCATGACTACGAATTCTGGAATTCCAAAATAGAACAATATATCTCTTATGGCTAATCTGATGTGTTCGGTTGATCTACTTTCTATTATCCTAGCTTGTGCAAACTTTGTAAGCTTGTCCAAAGCTGTAAGAACTAATTTGGATTCGGTGGAGAAGATTTCGATATGAACCGTATGTCCCGAAAAACTAGGGATCGGCGTGCTTTTGATCTCTGGATTGGTGGGATGCCGATCGTACTTATTTTCCTTGCAAATCCTACATATTTTTACAAAGTTATTTATTTTCTTACTCATTTGTGGAAATTAATACTTTTCTAATATTTGTGTCCTATTTTCTTTTGCGTTTCTATGCGCTCGTCTATGAGTATCCGCTATGATTTCTGTTTGCGCGCTTTCGTTACTTACATCTGTGACAAGAATTTTGGTAAATCTAATTTTTGTACTTACGAAGTGGATAGAGTAAAATTTTTGAATCTTGCCCATTACATTTTCGTTACACATGATAGCATTTACGCAATTCGGGTTAAGATATTCTTTAAGGATTTTCATGAGGTTTTTTTCGGTAAATTCTTTTTGTAAATTTTTTAAAAATGGGTTGAGCATCTCGTAATTTTCATCTTTATTTTCTTCGAGCACTATTTGATTGCGGAAAACATTTATAGGAGCGTGTACGAACTGGATGGAACCGTGGGCTGAGCTATCGGAACTATGTTGAGTAATTGTTAGAGCATTATTCTGAGATTCCGGCAGAAGCCGAGACAAGGAATCTGCGACTAGGTTTGTATGTCCTGGCTTGTAGTTCAATTCATAATTATACTCTTCCAACGTGGCTTCCACCTTTTGAGTTTACTGTTGGAATTTTTCGCGCTGAGTGCGTAGGTAAGTGGTTGATGATCTGTATAGATGATGACTTTTTTTGTTCCGTAAAGAAAATTTCTTAATGATGTTAAGGCCCACACGATTGCCAACATTTCCTTTTCGTTAGTTGCATATGATTCTTCCGTTTTGGTTAATGTTCTGGATAGAAATGATATTGGTTTTCTTTCCTGCGCTAATACTGCTCCTATGGCATAGTTGGACGCGTCGGTTGTTAGCTCGAAATCCTTTTTAAAATCTGGGTATGCTAATATTACTTCTTTTGAAATGAGTGCGTTTTTCAGCATTGTAGATTTCTCAGTCTCCTCGTCTAATGTTATTGGGGTATTTTTGGATTGGAATTTGGACACGCGTCCTCCTTCCCCCTTCAAAAGGGATGTCAGGGGCTTGGCGACTTTTGCATAATCAAGTATAAATCGCCTGTAGTACCCTGACATTCCTAAGAATGATCTCAGTTTCTTTAAAGATTTGGATGCTGGTAAATCACATATGGCTTCCACCACTTTTTTCGGATTAGCTTTGACTCCTTCTGGTGTTATGATGAAACCTAAAAACTCAACCTCGCTTTTCAGAAATTCGGATTTGTCAAGCTGTATCTTCATGTTGGCTTCCTCCAAAGTTCTAAAAATTTTTTCAAGATTACTGAAGTGCTCATTTTCGTCCTTACCAAAAATAATGATGTCATCTATGTAGACGTAGCAGCTTTTTCCAATATATTTTCGAAGGATATCGTCCAATGTTCTTTGAAATATCGATGGGCATTTTTTAGCCCGAATGGCAACCGTGTGAACTCGTATTTGCCGTTGTTAACAGAGAAAGCGGTCTTCCCAATGTCTTCCTCCCTAAGCGGAATTTGGTGGAACCCACTTTTAAGATCGATAACTGAAAAAAATTTATTGCTACCTAAATTCTTAAGGACCTCGTCTATTTCTGGTATTGGGTATTTATCGGCAATTGTTATTTTGTTGATCTTTCTGTAGTCAATCACCATTTTGTATTTCTTTCACCGGAAACATCCTCTTTTTTCGGCACAATCCATACCGGCGAGTTGTATGGTGATCTGGAAGGCCTGATGATTTCGTCCTCCAGAAGCTGTTGGATTTGCTTGTCGATTTTAGGTTTTAGTGCCATGGGATATGGATAACTTTTAGAAAAGACAGGTTCATTTGTTGTTGTTCTTATCTCCGCTCTTACTACGGTGGTATAGGTGAGCCTTTCGTTAAGATCCGCGAATAAATTTTGATAATTATTTACGAGTAAACTTAGTTTTTCTTTTTGAAAATAATTTAAGTGGGATGTTCTAAATTCTATTTTATTAACAGATTCGGAAATTAGCTGTTTAGCTGTAATTCGGAAATTAGCTGGTCAGGTTTGAAAGTATAAAAAATTTTATTTTTGGTATTTCTGGGGTCTGTTTAAAAAAATCTATTTCTGCATGATGAGTGATTGTTATGTTACCACCGACTGAACTAATTTGAAACTCGTTATCGTTATGGATTGGGTTTCTTACGTATTTTTTTTTAATATAATTTTGGTTAGACCCTGTGTCAATAAGAAACTTCAGAATTTCTCCGTTCCCCGTCTGATGTTCGATGTATGGGATCGAGGACGAGCTTAATCTAAAAAAGGATTAGGTAGCTTTTGTTTGCAAGATGAGCATTCTTTACATGAGTCCTTTTCCCCTTCCTGTTCATTCAAAGTTTTAGGTCTCGCGTAGTTAAGCCTTTGTGATTTATTAGGCTGGTATGGCCCATCAGTCGTGGTTCTCTTGTTGTCATTGTTGTATGTTCTTCCTTGGTTGTACTGGTAATTGTTTTGATACGTTAGTCTATTGTTGTTATTATACCTCTTTCCATGATTGTGTTGGTGATAGTTTTGATAGGTTGGTCTATTGTTAAAATTTCTATTGTATGTGGGTAAATAAGTTTGGTTTGAACCAGCAGGTTCGGTTTTTAGCTGCTGATCTCTTTGCTCTCCAGGTTGTTGATAATACGAATTAAAATTATAGGAGTTGTTATTGTTAGGTCCTTATGAAGATCGACGAACGAATCGACGATTATGGAAGTTGGGTCTAAATCTATATGAATTTTGCGATCTCATATCTCTGCGTGTAAATGTGTGCCCATCTCTAGGGTTTGGTCCGGTATGCATATTTGGCCTAGAATCTGAATTATGACTTGTGTGTTGAGCTCTCAAACACTCAAACACAAGTCTAGAGCTTGCGGCAAATCCCTTGGGTTGAACATGTTTACCTGTGAGGAGAGATGTCTGTTCAGCCCCAAAACGAAAGTATCCAATGCCGTGTTTCTATACATTTTCGTCATAGCATTAAGTGCTTCTGGAGCCAAATCCATGGAGGATAATCTCTCTAATATCAAGGTAAGGTGTTGAAATATTTCCTTGTAAAAGTTTTCCACCGAGGAGCTACCTTGCCTATTACTCGACATTTGGTGTACTAGGGTACGGATGTTTCTTTTATCCACATAGTGCCTGTCAAGACATCTTGTAATTTTTTGCCAATTTAATGGTGTATTGTAACACTTTAAGGCCGTGTCGACTTCACCTACTATCTTTCTCCTGATAGTACTCAAAATGCCGTAACATTTCGATCTACCCTGTAAGTGGTGGTATGTTTTCATGATTCGGTCTACATCCTTCTTCCAGGAACCATATTCTCTTCCATCTCCCGAAAATTTTTCGATCTCTTTTACTATCTCGGGTACCTTATCCATACCTTCCAAATTTATGTCGTTTTCTATATCGATCTCCTGGTCTACTTCATCCTCTAAAGAGTATGAATCCCCAATTGCTTCTCTAAATCTACGCCTGGTTTCATACTCAACCATTTCCTTTAAAGTTTCCTTTCTGAATTTTCGTGGTGATGGTGTGATGATGCTATTGGACTAACATCGGGTTCTTCTACTTCTGGCCTTTCCGGTGTTGACATTACTCGCGGAGACCTCTCAAAATTTATACGTGGTTGATCCATAGCGATCCTTATAAGACTTTTAGAAATGATTTAATATAAAAGGATAAAAAAAGGTCAAATTAAACAAGGATTATGATTTATTCCTTGTCAAAGGACCAGATATCAGATAAACAAGATTTTCTATTGATTACTAATTAAATTTATTAGAAAAATTAAAGAATTTTGTTATTTTGCTAAAAATTTATAATTCGCTTAATATTAGAATAATTTATTAAAAAAAGAACTTTCGATATAAGAAACAAAACAAGTAAAGAAACAGTCAGTCGGTGCAACCGACTTAGAAATACCCTACACCTATTTGGTTCAAATTTAAGGACATATCCATAAGTCATTTTTACACCATAGAAGCTGTTATTAATTTGATCGTAAGACATAGCTAACCAAATTAACTGTATAATACTAAAAACATTTTCTAATTACCCTATCTATTAAAAAATACTACAAATTCTTACTAATTTATCTATTTAAAAATATTAAAAAACAAACAAACTTGAAATAAATGAAAATATATTTATTCCAATTCAATTACAAAATGAAAAAATTCTAATTATTAAATTTTGTGATAAAAAGATAATCAAAGCATAATATATTTAATAATCCAAATTTTTAAAAATTGCAAGTATTTTAAATAGTTAGTTTATATACCTAATAGAAAAACTTATAAACGCAAAATATGCAATAAATGTATTTCTAAAATACAATTAAAAATTTACACCTTTTCATATAATTCATTTAAATATAAAAATAAATTTTACATAAATGCAGCAAGTACCTTTGAACATAGTTGAACCACTACAATTAAGTCTAGATTTCGGAGACACATAGGACATAGGAAATATATTCTTTGGCTTCGAAATTAAACTCGACCACAACCAATTCCCATGGTACTTTCATTACTAGTAACCTACTGTTAAATTTCATCAAAATACCGGCATTATTTTTTGAGTTATGGTGTTTGTAAGATATATGTTTGTTAGTCCTTGAACTTTTCAAGGGTTCCAGGACCCGAAATTATGGTACGATTTCGCCCATATGCAGTCCCGTCATACTTTCAATACTAGTTAACCCTTGTACACAATTGGAACGCTCTATCTTAATTTTAAGTTACTAGTTTTATTAATTTCGATGATAAGCTTTTACACATTGGGGGGTCTAAGAGAGGTTCTGAACCACCACTCCAATTGATCCCAAATTAGGGGGGCACGCAAGAAATAGTAAAGAACACCCTTGTGGCAAATTGGAAGCTTCTACATTTGTTTCAAGTTACTATCTTTATTAATTTCGAAAATATGCTTTAAGGGCCTAAGAACTGAGTGGCTGGTCCCCGATCCACTACTCCAATGGGGCCCAAATCAAAGACACTTACGAAATAGGAAGGGACACCCTGATACCAAATTTGGAGGTTCTATCTTCATTGGTTTCGGAATTATGCTCGTTTGGCCTAAATTCGATCAAAAAGTTCTAAGTTCCGAACCCATTGTCCAATCCTCACCGTACGTAATCACCGCCGTAGTTTCGCTGCCAATAACCTACAGCACAAATTTCATGAAGATAGCCTCATTAGTTGTTGAGTTATCGTGATTTTTTATATATGTTCCTTAGCCCTGACATCGATTAAAAGGTCCGGAATCCGAACCGTTGGGCTGATTTCGCCCTTATATAGTCCGCGCTGTACTTATAGTACTAGTTAACCCTTGTACACAATTTGAACGGTCTATCCTAATTTTAAGTAACTATTTTTAGTAATTTCGATTATAAGCCTTTAAAACTTGGGAGGTCTGAGAGGGGTACAGAACCACCACTCCAATTGATCCCAAATTAGGGGAACACGCAAGAGATAGTAAAGAACACCCTTGTGGCAAATTGGAAGCTTCTACATTTTTTCAAGTTGTTATCTTTATTAATTTTAAAGATATGCTTTAAGGTCTTCGGAAATGTGTGGCTGGTCCCCGACCCACTACTCCAATGGGACCCAAATTCACAAGACACTTAGGAAATAGGAAGGGACACCCTGATACTAAATTTGGAGGTTCTATCTTTATTGGTTTCGGAATTATGCTCGTTTGGCCTAAATTCGATCAAAAAGTTCTAGGTTCCGAACCCATGGTCCAATCCCGACCTTACGCAATTCCCGAAGTAGTTTCATTACTAGTAACCTACAGCACAAATTTGATGAAGATAGTTGTTGAGTTATCGTGATTTTTTATATTTGTTCGTTAGCCCTGAAACCGATTAAAAGGTCCAGAATCCGAACCCATGGGCCGATTTCGCCCATATGCAATCCCCGCCGTACTTTCAGTCCTAGTAACCTACAGTTAAAATTTCATCAAGATAGCTCCATTATTTTTTGAGTTGTCGTGCCTACGGACGGACGGACGGACATGGCTATATCGACTAAGGCGGTCACGCTGATCACAAATATATATACTTTTCCATATCTAGCTCGCTTCCTTTAGGTGGTTACAAACACCATACCAAAGTTAATATACCCCTTTACCTATTCTATAGGTGTAGGGTATAATAAAATCTCGGCGATAAACGGAAAATAAAACAAAGACAGAAAGATTTTTCTGCATGAAAATTCAGTTAGTTCTTTGATTGTTCTATCCTTCGATTCAAACCCAAAATATTCAATAGCTAAAATAAAAATAGTAGAAAAACAATTTATATAAAAAGTATTTATTTTTTTTTTCAAAATTTCTTATTTAAGAATTTTTCTTATTTAGAATTATTTGCTTAAAATTATTAAAATTATTTATTTAAATTTATTTATTTAAAATTATTTATTAAAAAATTTTATTTATAATTATTTATTTAAAAATTTTACTTATAATTATTTCTCTACACACAAGGCATAACATCTTAAGTCGACTTAAGTAAAAAATGAGAAAAAATAGGTATTCAAATTTTAAATAGAATATCTTACTTTTCCTCTGGGTCCCATGTTTAAATTTTTTCTCTAACGGTTTTTATAAGCAATGATGCTTCATCTTATGTCCATATTTTTAATGTTTTGCATTTGTCATACAATCTTAAGTAAACCTAAGATATTATTCAACACAAATTTATATTATGTTCTGTTAAATATTTGAAAAGGCAAAGTATCCTAAGAAAACATAAGATGTTTTGCCTTGTGCTAACTCATTCAGACCTTTGCCTTATGTCCACTTAAGATAAAGTAATGAAACTAATCAAAGAAATTTCAAAAAAGGCATAATATCTTATGTAGACTTAAGATATTTTGAATTGATACGATCAAAAAATAATTCATAATTAAGTACTCATAAGAGCATTTCGCTAGTGCATGTATAAAAATTCTAGCTGTAATTTCCGTTACATAAGATGATTTTTTTTTATTCGGTAATCATTCGATCATTATTTTTATTTTAAAACTTAAATCAGTCGGTGTATGCATTTTGTAGTGTAATGTAAAAATGAAACGAAATATAGGTATGTATGTATAAAAATTATAAATTATTAATAATTTTATTATTATGAAATTATTATAAAGTTTTTATTGATATCAAAATAATTTATTAATATTTTATTGAATGTAGTTATGTGGTATTAAAATATGTACATACAATTTACTAATTTGAATTTGGAAATGTAAAAATGAAACGAAATATAGGTATGTATGTATAAAAATTATAAATTATTAATAATTTTATTATTATGAAATTATTATAAAGTTTTTATTGATATCAAAATAATTTATTAATATTTTATTGAATGTAGTTATGTGGTATTAAAATATGTACATACAATTTACTAATTTGAATTTGGAAAAAGTAAATGAAAATTATTAATTGATATTTGTTAATGTTTGCATAAAAACAAATAATAAATTTATTATTATTTTTGAACTTACAAAAATGATTTGTTTTATTTACGAAAAAGAAAAGTAAGAGAAACTATTTGAAAAACTATTTGTAGATATGGAAAAATTTAGTTAATTCACTTATAATAATAATATTATTTCTTATTATTTTATTAGAACTATTATGAGTACTAATTTTAATATACATATTTTATAATAATTTCTACAATGCTGTCTCTTATTTAATTACTTTAGTTTTTTACTTTTTAAAATAGTTTTAATAAATTATAATACTTTTATAGATATCTTGAAATTGAATACGCGGGCGGCTAAAATAGTGGCATTTGTCAAAAATAACAAAATTTTAGATGATACAAAAGTTTCTGATAATTTCAACAATAATGAACGGATTTTAAAAAATAATATTATAATTATAAGCCACAGCCAAAATACCAATTTTTAATTGAAAAGGATTTTGACGATATTTATAAGGATCCTGATTACCAAAATTCATCATCTTCAGAGATTATTACTAACCCTGCATCAATAAATCTGCAATCAATTTCAAAAACTAATTTTAAAAATATAGTATTATACAGCGACTCTTGTGCAGGCCAAAACAAAAATGCAGTTGTTTCAATAATGTTCTCACTGTACCTCCAAGAGAATCATAATATCGAATTTATTGACCATAAGTTTCTTGTGCCCGGTCATACGCACATGGAGTGCGACGTAGATCACTCAATCATTGAGAAAAAAAAGAAGAAAACTTGCCTAACTATACATTATCCGCGTGACTGGATACAATTTATTAAAACTCTTGGTTCAAAAAGGTTTTCCAAGTTGAGGAAATGACGCAGGAAAGGTTTTTTAATTTTTCTTCATTATTCAAAGAAAAATTTATGTGGCGCAAAGTAGACGAAAATGGAAATAAATTTAATTGGAATTCGGTTAAGTGGTTGAGATATAGTAAAACTTATGGCGAAATACTATATAAAAATTCACTAAATGAAAACGCGACTTTTGAAGTACTTAATATTAAAAAGCGTAATACTCCGAATGTAAAAATAGCTAGTTTAAAGAAGTGCTATGATACGTTATTACCTATATCGAAACAGAAGAAAAATGATCTCATGTATTTAAATAATTTGATTGATCCTCTTTATCGTGATTCCTACAAAAATTTACCAGTTGAAGGAATTCCTGATATACATCCCGATCTTGTGGATTCATCCAATGAAGAATAATAAAATGTATTGTTTTATTTTTATTACTGTTAATTTATATTAATGGTTAATTTCCAATCTGAATATGGAGTTTTTAAGTTTACATTTTCGCTGAAGTTTTAATTTATTTTATGTTACGTTTTGTTTAATTTATGTTATGTTTTGTAATTAAATTTAAGTTATTAATGGTAAAATATAAAAATTGAATTTTAAAAGTACAAAATCTTTCAAAATATACAATAATATCTTATTTACAGTTTTATGCAATTTTACACTTTAAAAACAAACTTATGTCGACGTAAGATGCTTTAGTGAAAGAAATATTTATACAAAAAATTTTATTAAAGTATCTTATGTCGACATATGACACCTACAAATTATCTAATATATAAAGAAGAAAATTTGTTTGTTTGTTTGTTTGTTTGTTTGTTTGTTTGTTTGTTTGTCCAGGATTCACGTGAAAACCACTGGTCCGATTGACACCAAATTTTAGAGGAATAATTTTGGGAGTCCGGGGGGTGACATAGGCTATGTCGCATTTTTATAAGTTAACAGGTTGCGGCTCCAGAGCCGTTTTAAGCTTTTTCGTTTTTTTGATGTCGAGTCGAAGCGGTTTGACCGATGGTATAAAGTTGGTTGGAATAAATTAACCCCTTTCGGCCCGGCGGGCTTCCAAAAAATTTTGTGTTTCCGATTTGTGTCCAATTTTACAGGGTGGTTTTGCAGTCAAAAAGAGAGGCTGGCACAAATTTTTGTTGGATTCGGTTAACCCGTTTGGGCACGAGGGCGCAATGAAGCTTTTTCAATGTTTTTGATGTCGAGCCGAAACAGTTTGACCGATTGACTTGAAATTTTGCACAAATGTTCCTCTTAGCAACCGCAATTAGTTGCATAAATTTGGTTGGAATAATTTAACCCATTTCGGCCTGGCGGGCTTCCAAAAAATTTTGTGTTTCCGATTTGTGTCCAATTTTACAAGGTGGTTTCGCAGTCGAAAATAAAGTCTGGCACAAATTTTTGTTGAGTTCGGTTAACCCGTTTGGGCACGAGGGTGCAAAGAAGCTTTTTCAATGTTTTTGATGTCGAGTCAAAACGGTTTGACCGATTGACTTGAAATTTTGCACAAATGTTCCTCTTAGCAAACGCATTTAGTTGTATAAATTTGGTTGGAATAAATTAACCCATTTCGGCCTGGCGGACTTTCAAAAAATTTTGTGTTTTCGATTTGTGTCCAATTTTACAGGTTGATTTTGTAGTCTAAAAGAGAGGCTGCAAAAAGTTTTAGTTAAGTTCGATTAACCCATTTTCCACGACGACGCTATGAAGTTTTCTATATATTTTATTTTCTTATACGATTAAAAGTATTTTATTGAAAATTTTGTACCAGCATTTTAATTAAAACTCACAGGGTTAATTTGGTTTTGACCTGTTTGTGCGTTTTGAACAAAGATTC
Organism: Dolichopus griseipennis; assembly: GCA_963082915.1. Lineage (NCBI taxonomy): Eukaryota > Metazoa > Arthropoda > Insecta > Diptera > Dolichopodidae > Dolichopus > Dolichopus griseipennis. The sequence continues at coordinate 95,688,297 of OY720441.1, read as the reverse complement.
AATGAAATTTTCAGTTTTCTTCAAATGAAATATAAAAATCAAAAAATTCAATTTGTTATATATAATGCTTAAATACATAGTATTTTAAAACAGTTTTTCCAAAAAATAAGCCTACATTTCTCTCATAAAATCAGAAAAAAACGAGGAAGAGCGTATTACAACTTTCAGGACTAAACAAAATATAAGTTGAAAAGCAAATTTTTAAACCTTTTCTAAACCATCGACTATATTTTATTCAAACGTTGGCAATTCAAGAAAATCCCCTTTTGACCTATAGTCATTTTAATTCACTTAACATTATTCACCGGAAACCTACCATCCTCAACTATATCGTCAAGGAGCACCAAATTTCAAGAAGCACCATGTATAGAAAAATTAGAGATAATCGTTCAAATTGTTTTGCAAACTGTTTTTTAAAGTTTTTGTTTCGCATTCGATTAAAAGAACTCGACAAACCTTTTTTTTTAAGTATTCCCCTAATTCAAAGAAGTTGTACCTACTTTCAAAAATTGGACGTAATTAACTTACAAATTTTTTTTTGAACAATCGTCGGGTCGGCAGGGGTTAACAACTTTCAAGTCTGTTAGTAAATTGAACTTCATTTTCAAAGAAGAACACATATAAGAAATTTGAAGTTAATCTGTTAAATAATTTCTAATATATAGCAAAGCAACGAAAAAACCTATAAAAAGCTGCACAAATATTTTTTTGTGGCATTTATAGGCAAAGTAGTATTTCACAAAATTGGCTGAAACTTGCTTTTTTACAATTTGCAAGCTTCCGGGCAACGCCGGGTAAATCTGCTAGTAATATCATAATAAGTCACAATATCTTATGTTACATTTTGCATATTAGTGGCTAAATTATTTGAGATATTTTCTTTTAATTTATGTCGTTTAATGCATTTCTAAAATATCAATCGATATTTTACTCTAAAATTTCTTACATTTCAAAAATAAATTTTTCATATCATTTTTTCCATTAAAACGCTTCTACTGCAAAACTTGCAATTTTGACTTAAGATGTTATGCCTTGTGTGTAGAGATTTATTTAAAAATTTTACTTCTAATTATTTATTTAAAAATTTTATTTATAATTATTTATTTAAACATTTTACTTATAATTATTTATTTAAAAAATTTAATTTGAAATAACTTATTTTAAAACAATATTCTTAAAAACTTTCCCTTTGTTACTGATTTTATTTACTATGTTTAATTTTTGATTTTGAATTTACAATTTATAATAATTTCCTTTTTTTTCTTTTTTGTGTTAATTAAATAAAATTGATTTTCGATTATGATTCGAACAATATTTAAGATGAATAATAAAAAAACTAATTATATTTAGGTTAATCAAACGAAAACAATTTTTTCTATTCTATTCTTTTCTTATAGTTATTTACTTAAAAATTTTCTCTTTTTTATTTTTTTTAATATTTAGATTTAATAAAAATATTAATACTATTAAAATAAGACAAATATTTTTTATTTAAAAATTTTATTTATAAGGTTTATTTATTAAACATATTATTCTATTTAATCAAAATTATAGTACCGTGCCTAAGGCAGCCTCACCTTAGGTAACAATGAAAAGGCTTATTTCACGGTATAATTATATTTTCAAAAAAAAATTATTTTATTTAAAAAATCTAATATTGAAAAATTTCTTATTTTTTATAACTTAATATTCATTAAAATTTAAATATTTATTTTATTTTTGTAATATTTATTGTTTAATAAACTAAATGAAAATAGTAATATAAAAATTAAAATTACTTCAAAAAAAATTAATTCTATTTTGAAATTTTTAATTACTAAGCTAAGATTTAAGATTTTTGTAAGATAATTAATATTTTTCCTTTATAAACAAAAAAAAATTTTTTTCTTTCCTTTTATTAAAGAAAAACAAATATTCAAATTTATTAATTTTTTATTAAATTTATAACTAATTACTTTTATTAATTTTCCTTTTTCCTTCTTTTTATTTAATAGCTGACGATATAACAATTAAACAATGAACAATATTGAAACAAATTAAAATTCGAAAATTTTTTTCTTTTTTATTCTTTATTTATTATTTACTGATAATATCTTAACGTCAAATGAAAGATTTAAAATTTAGATTTCAATTGATTTTTATACCCTACACCTATAGAATAGGTAAAGGGGTATATTAACTTTGGTATGGTGTTTGTAACCACCTAAAGGAAGCGAGCTAGATATGGAAAAGTATATATATTTGTGATCAGCGTGACCGCCTTAGTCGATATAGCCATGTCCGTCCGTCCGTCCGTCCGTAGGCACGATAACTCAAAAAATAATGGAGCTATCTTGATGAAATTTTAACTGTAGGTTACTAGGACTGAAAGTACGGCGGGGATTGCATATGGGCGAAATCGGCCCCATGGGTTCGGATTCTGGACCTTTTAATCGATCGAAGGGCTAACGAACATATATAAGAAATCACGATAACTCAACAACTAATGACGCTTTCTTCATCAAATTTGTGCTGTAGGTAACTAGTAATGAAACTACTTCGGGGATTCCGTAAGGTCGGGATTGGACTATGCGTTCGGAACCTAGAACTTTTTGATCGAATTTAGGCCAAACGAGCATAATTCCGAAACCAATGAAGATAGAACCTCCAAATTTGGTATCAGGGTGTCCCCTCCTATCTCCTAAGTGTCTTGGGAATTTGGGTCACATTGGAATACTGGGTCGGGGACCAGCCACACATTTCCGAAGACCTTAAAACATATCTTTAAAATTAATAAAGATAACAACTTGAAAAAATGTAGAAGCTTCGAATTTGCCACAAGGGTGCTCTTTACTATCTCTTGCGTGTTCCCTTAATTTGGGATCAATTGGAGTGGTGGTTCAGTACCCCTCTCAGATCTCCCAAGTTTTAAAAGCTTATAATCGAAATTACTAAAAATAGTTACTTAAAATTAAGATAGACCGTTTAAATTGTGTACAAGGCTTAACTAGTACTATAAGTAAAGCGCGGGCTGTATAAGGGCGAAATCAGAACATGGGTTCGGATTCTGGACCTTTTAGTCGGAGTCAGGGATGACGAACATATATTAAAAATCACGATAACTCAACAACTAATGAGGCTATCTTCATGAAATTTGTGCTGTAGGTTATTGGTAATGAAACTAAGGCGGTGACTACGTACGATGAGGATTGGACAATGGGTTCGGAACTGAGAACTTTTTGATCGAATTTAGGCCAAACTAGAGTAATTCCGAAACCAATGAAGATAGAACCGCCAAATTTGGTATCAGGGTGTCCCTTCCTTTTGCGTAAGTGTCTTTGAAATTGGGGCCCCATTGGACTAGTGGGTCGGGGACCAGGCACTCAGTTCCGAGGACCTTAAAGCATATTTTCGAAATTAATAAAAATAGTAACTTGAAACAAATGTAGAAGCTTCAAATTTGGCCCAGGGTGTTCTTTACTATTTCTTCCATGCCCCCCTAATTTGGGATCATTTGGAGTGGTGGTTCAGGACCTCTCTTAGACCCCCAAATGTGTAAAAGCTTATCATCGAAATTAATAAAACTAGTAACTTAAAATTAAGATAGAACGTTCCAATTGTATACAAGGGTTAACTAGTATTGAAAGTATGACGGGACTGCATATGGGCGAAATCGTACCATGGTTTGGGGTTCTGGAACCCTTGACAAGTTCAAGGACTAACAAACATATATCTTACAAACACCATAACTCAAAAAATAATGCCGGTATTTTGATGAAATTTAAACTCTAGGTTACTAGTAATGAAAGTACCATGGGAATTGGTTCTGGTTGAGTTTAATTTCAAAGCCAAAGAATATATTTCCTATGTCCTATGTGTCTCCGAAATCTAGACTTAATTGTAGTGGTTCAGCTATATTCAAAGGTACATGCTGAATTTATGTAAAATTTATTTGAATATTTAAATGAATTATATGAAAAGGTCTAAATTTGTAATGATATTTTAGAAATACATTTATTGCATATTTTGCGTTTGTAAGCTTTTCTATTAGGTATATAAACTAACCACTTAAAATAATTGCAATTTTTAAAAATTTGGATTATTAAATATATTATGCTTTGATTATCTTTTTATCACAAAATTTAATAATTAGAATTTTTTCATTTTGTAATTGAGTTGGAATAAATATATTTTCATTTATTTCAAGTTTGTTTGTTTTTTAATATTTTTAAATAGACAAATTAGTAAGAATTTGTAATATTTTTTAACAGATAGTATAATTAGAAAATGTTTTTAGTATTATAAAGTTAATTTGGTTAGCTATGTCTTACGATCAAATTAATAACAGCTTTTATGGTGTTAAAATGACTTATGGATATGTCCTTAAATTTGAACCAAATAGGTGTAGGGTATTTCTAAGTCGGTTGCACCGACTGACTGTTTCTTAACTTGTTATACCCTACACCTATAGAATAGGTAAAGGGGTATATTAACTTTGGTATGGTGTTTGTAACCACCTAAAGGAAGCGAGCTAGATATGTAAAAGTATATATATTTGTGATCAGCGTGACCGCCTTAGTCGATATAGCCATGTCCGTCCGTCCGTCCGTCCGTCCGTAGGCACGATAACTCAAAAAATAATGGAGCTATCTTGATGAAATTGTAACTGTAGGTTACTAGGACTGAAAGTACGGCGGGGATTGCATATGGGCGAAATCGGCCCATGGGTTCGGATTCTGGACCTTTTAATCGGTTTCAGGGCTAACGAACAAATATAAAAAATCACGATAACTCAACAACTAATGACGCTATCTTCATCAAATTTGTGCTGTAGATTACTAGTAATGAAACTACTTCGGGAATTGCGTAAGGTCGGGATTGGACCATGGGTTCGGAACCTAGAACTTTTTTATCGAATTTAGGCCAAACGAGCATAATTCCGAAACCAATGAAGATAGAACCTCCAAATTTAGTATCAAGGTGTCCCTTCCTATTTCCTAAGTGTCTTGTGAATTTGGGTCCCATTGGAGTAGTGGGTCGGGGACCAGCCACACATTTCCGAAGACCTTAAAACGTATCTTTAAAATTAATAAAGATAACAATTTGAAAAAATGTAGAAGCTTCCAATTTGCCAAACAAGGGTGTTCTTTACTATCTCTTGCGTGTTCCCCTAATTTGGGATCAATTGGAGTGGTGGTTCTGTACTCCTCTCAGACCTCCCAAGTTTTAAAGGCTTATAATCGAAATTACTAAAAATAGTTACTTAAAATTAGGATAGACCGTTCAAATTGTGTACAAGGGTTAACTAGTACTATAAGTACAGCGCGGAATATATAAGGGCGAAATCAGCCCAACGGTTCGGATTCCGGACCTTTTAATCGATGTCAGGGCTAAGGAACATATATAAAAAATCACGATAACTCAACAACTAATGAGGCTATCTTCATGAAATTTGTGCTGTAGGTTATTAGCAGCGAAACTACGGCGGTGATTACGTACGGTGAGGATTGGACAATGGGTTCGGAACTTAGAACTTTTTGATCGAATTTAGGCCAAACGAGCATAATTCCGAAACCAATGAAGATAGAACCTCCAAATTTGGTATCAGAGTGTCCCTTCCTATTTCGTAAGTGTCTTTGAAATTTGGGCCCCATTGGAGTAGTGGATCGGGGACCAGCCACTCAGTTCTTAGGCCCTTAAAGCATATTTTCGAAATTAATAAAGATAGTAACTTGAAACAAATGTAGAAGCTTCCAATTTGCCACAAGGGTGTTCTTTACTATTTCTTGCGTGCCCCCCTAAATTGGGATCAATTGGAGTGATGGTTCAGAACCTCTCTTAGACCTCCCAATGTGTAAAAGCTTATCATCGAAATTAATAAAACTAGTAACTTAAAATTGAGATAGAGCGTTCCAATTGTGTACAAGGGTTAACTAGTATTGAAAGTATGACGGGACTGCATATGGGCGAAATCGTACCATAATTTTGGGTTCTGGAACCCTTGAAAAGTTCAAGGACTAACAAACATATATCGTAAAAACACCATAACTCAAAAAATAATGCCGGTATTTTGATGGAATTTAACACTAGGTTACTAGTAATGAAAGTACCATGGGAATTGGTTGTGGTCGAGTTTAATTTCGAAGCCAAAGAATATATTTCCTATGTCCTATGTGTCTCCGAAATCTAAACCTAATTGTAGTGGTTCAGCTATGTTCAAAGGTACTTGCTGCATTTATGTAAAATTTATTTTTATATTTAAATGAATTATATGAAAAGGTGTAAATTTTTAATTGTATTTTAGAAATACATTTATTGCATATTTTGCGTTTATAAGCTTTTCTATTAGGTATATAAACTAACCATTTAAAATAATTGCAATTTTTAAAAATTTGGATTATTAAATATATTATGCTTTGATTATCTTTTTATCACAAAATTTAATAATTAGAATTTTTTCATTTCGTAATTGAATTGGAATAAATATATTTTCATTTATTTCAAGTTTGTTTGTTTTTTAATATTTTTAAATAGATAAATTAGTAAGAATTTGTAGAATTTTTTGATAGATAGGGTAATTAGAAAATGTTTTTAGTATTATACAGTTAATTTGGTTAGCTATGTCTTACGATCAAATTAATAACAGCTTCTATGGTGTTAAAATGACTTATGGATATGTCCTTAAATTTGAACCAAATAGGTGTAGGGTATTTCTAAGTCGGTTGCACCGACTGACTGTTTCTTTACTTGTTTTTTTATTTTATTGATATAATTTAAAAAATAAAATTTTAAGTTTTTGAAGTATTAATTATTAGTAAATATAGTAAATATTAGTAAAATTAATTTATTAGTAAGGTTTAGTAATTCTATTTTCTTTTATTTGTACCCTCACTGAGCCTAAGGCAGCCTCACCTTAGGAGTTGAAATTTAGGCTTGTATCTAAGTGAAATGAAAATTATTTGTTAGTAATAGAAATAGCTAAATGATTTTTTTATTTTATCTTATTTTCTTTTTTTATTATTACCGCTTTTATTATACCCTACACCTATAGAATAGGTAAAGGGGTATATTAACTTTGGTATGGTGTTTGTAACCACCTAAAGGAAGCGAGCTAGATATGGAAAAGTATATATATTTGTGATCAGCGTGACCGCCTTAGTCGATATAGCCATGTCCATCCGTCCGTCCGTCCGTAGGCACGATAACTCAAAAAATAATGGAGCTATCTTGATGAAATTTTAACTGAAGGTTACTAGGACTGAAAGTACGGCGGGGATTGCATATGGGCGAAATCGGCCCATGGGTTCGGATTCTGGACCTTTTAATCGGTTTCAGGGCTAACGAACAAATATAAAAAATCACGATAACTCAACAACTAATGACGCTATCTTCATCAAATTTGTGCTGTAGGTTACTAGTAATGAAACTACTTCGGGAATTGCGTAAGGTCGGGATTGGACCATGGGTTCGGAACCTAGAGTTTTTTGATCGAATTTAGGCCAAACAAGCATAATTCCGAAACCAATGAAGATAGAACCTCCAAATTTAGTATCAGGGTGTCCCTTCCTATTTCCTAAGTGTCTTGTGAATTTGGGTCCCATTGGAGTAGTGGGTCGGGGACCAGCCACACATTTCCGAAGACCTTAAAGCATATCTTTAAAATTATTAAAGATAACAACTTGAAAAAATGTAGAAGCTTCCAATTTGCCACAAGGGTGTTCTTTACTATCTCTTGCGTGTTCCCCTAATTTGGGATCATTTGGAGTGTTGGTTCTGTACCCCTCTCAGACCTCCCAAGTTTTAAAGGCTTATAATCGAAATTACTAAAAATAGTTACTTAAAATTAGGATAGACCGTTCAAATTGTGTACAAGGGTTAACTAGTACTATAAGTACAGCGCGGACTATATATGGGCGAAATCAGCCCAACGGTTCGGATTCCGGACCTTTTAATCGATGTCAGGGCTAAGGAACATATATAAAAAATCACGATAACTCAACAACTAATGAGGCTATCTTCATGAAATTTGTGCTGTAGGTTATTGGCAGCGAAACTACGGCGGTGATTACGTACGGTGAGGATTGGACAATGGGTTCGGAACTTAGAACTTTTTGATCGAATTTAGGCCAAACGAGCATAATTCCGAAACCAATGAAGATAGAACCTCCAAATTTGGTATCAGGGTGTCCCTTCCTATTTCGTAAGTGTCTTTGAAATTTGGGCCCCATTGGAGTAGTGGATCGGGGACCAGCCACTCAGTTCTTAGGCCCTTAAAACATATTTTCGAAATTAATAAAGATAGTTACTTGAAACAAATGTAGAAGCTTCCAATTTGCCACAAGGGTGTTCTTTACTATTTCTTGCGTGCCCCCCTAATTTGGGATCAATTGGAGTGGTGGTTCAGAACCTCTCTTAGACCCCCCAATGTGTAAAAGCTTATCATCGAAATTAATAAAACTAGTAACTTAAAATTAAGATAGAGCGTTCCAATTGTGTACAAGGGTTAACTAGTATTGAAAGTATGACGGGACTGCATATGGGCGAAATCGTACCATACTTTCGGGTCCTGGAACCCTTGAAAAGTTCAAGGACTAACAAACATATATCTTAAAAACACCATAACTCAAAAAATATGCCGGTATTTAGATGAAATTTAACAGTAGGTTACTAGTAATGAAAGTACCATGGGAATTGGTTGTGGTCGAGTTTAATTTCGAAGCCAAAGAATATATTTCCTATGTCCTATGTGTCTCCGAAATCTAGACTTAATTGTAGGGGTTCAGCTATGTTCAAAGGTACTTGCTGCATTTATGTAAAATTTATTTTTATATTTAAATGAATTATATGAAAAGGTGTAAATTTTTAATTGTATTTTAGAAATAAATTTATTGCATATTTTGCGTTTATAAGTTTTTCTATTAGGTATATAAACTAACCATTTAAAATAATTGCAATTTTTAAAAATTTGGATTATTAAATATATTATGCTTTGATTATCTTTTTATCACAAAATTTAATAATTAGAATTTTTTCATTTTGTAATTGCATTAGAATAAATATATTTTCATTTATTTCAAGTTTGTTTGTTTTTTAATATTTTTAAATAGATAAATTAGTAAGAATTTGTAGTATTTTTTAATAGATAGGGTAGTTAGAAAATGTTTTTAGTATTATACAGTTAATTTGGTTAGTTATGTCTTACGATCAAATTAATAACAGCTTCTATGGTGTTAAAATGACTTATGGATATGTCCTTAAATTTGAACCAAATAGGTGTAGGGTATTTCTAAGTCGGTTGCACCGACTGACTGTTTCTTTACTTGTTTTATTTTAATTTAGGTTTTGTTTTTTTTTATTTTTTTTTTTATTTTGTGAAATAAGTCTTTTAAGTAAATTATTTATTTTTTTTTTTTATTATATTTTTTATGTTAATTTTTATTTTATAGTGAAATTAGTTTTAATTCCACCACTCACACTTTCACAAGATCACTGGGGCGCCACTTAAAGTTCTTAAATTTTTATCTTTAAAATAATACTTTTTTTTTAATAATTCTATATATTTTTTACTTGATAAATTACTCTGAAAATAACTTTACTCTGAAAATTAGCTTTTATAAAAATTGGAAAAATAAAGACTTTAATTATATTTTATGACTTGTTTTATTGAAATCAGAATGATAAGTGATTTACAAAAATTTACATTATTTTATCCAAAAAAAGCTCTACCTGTTGTTGCCACGTGAGTTCTAATTTCGTGGGAACAATAATAATTTTTATTTCCCAATAAAGTGCTGATTATGTTTTTTGTATTTGTTTGAGTTGTCGTTGAACTATGTTGCAACTGAATAAAAAATATTTAAAAGTGAAACATGATCCCTATGTTGAAATAATAAATAAAGGTAAATTATGTGGCATGTGTTGACTTATATTCCGTGTGTTAACTTATATCAGGAATAAAGTAGCAGCATATATAATAAATTACGTATATTAAATTTAGACCAAGCATGAACAAAATGACTTAATATCAATAGGAACAATATATGTATAATAATCTTATTAACGCTCAAAGTAAAAGATTGACCAAACATAACAAAAACAAAGAAGACTACGAAGAAATGAGAAAACAGGGTTATATTAAAAATTACAAATCTCTAAGACACAACGAAGAGCCCAAGTACAGAAAATATAATTTATCTAATATACCTTGTTCTAATATAAAATGACCTTTCAAATTTTCAGACAATGACGATAATGTTTCTTATTCTGACAATGGCAGAAACGACGTTGACTCAATTACAAGTAGAGAAAATTTAATCTAAAAGTGGATATACTATATACAAGAAAATCAAATACTCATACCGAAAACTTTTAATTGATGTCTTCATATTATTGACTTAAAACAAAGAAATCGATGTTACAAAGGCATTCGATATGGTAGATCACTCTTTTCTTTTGCGGAAGCTGTCTGCTATAGGATTTCGTGGTTTTATATTTAATTGGTTTGAGTCTTATCTAAATGATAGATCACAATGTGTAAAAGAGTGCAATATTTACTGTAGCTTTAAAAATATAAATTTGGGATACCACAAGGATCTGTATTGGGCCCAATCTTATTCTTAATCTATATAAATTCGGTTTTTCACCAAAAGTTTAAAGGAAATTTAACAGCATTCGCTGATGATGTTGCTGTGTCATATTGTTGTAATAGGGCTTTTAATTTAGTGTGTGTTAAAAACAATGATTAAGTGTTTTTAGGATCTGGTTCTTGAAACATAGATTAGTTGTTAGCAATATCTAAATAGTAGAATTCCTAATGTTTATTCTTTGCGTTATAATCAGGGAGTTTTTGTTAATGATCCAACTTTCAGAACTACAAATTATCGTAATATTTTAGTAGTGTGGCTGTTCGTTTTTTTAATAGGCTACCGAAACCAATACGATTCCTTAGAAAGGCAAATAAGTTCGCTAATAAAGTAAAATTTTGGTTTCTAAGTTTTGATCCCGGCGAAATCAAGACTTAATCGATTTATCTATGATATATGTATAAATACGCAACTGTTGTTTTGTCAACTATGGTTTGCATTACATCTCTTCTCTTTTAGAAGATTGGTTAAATATTTCATAAAAACTATTTTTGTTTTGATTTTTCTCTCTTTGTTTGTTGCATTTTATTATTTATTTTTTTTTCTTACCCCACAATAGAAAAAAAAACCATTATAGTGGTAGGTATTAAACACTGCTTCTTATTATGAAGTATATAATGCCATTTTCTTATTCACTAGTTTAAGTAATTTTGAAATAATTAATTTTATATTTATGAATTATGAATTTAATTTGAAATAATGTATTTAATTTTTTGCTTTTCTTTTAATTTTTGAATTGATTGTATAGTGAATTTTATAGTGAATAAAGTTTATTTTTAATCTAAAATCTTAAAATAGATAACGTTATAAATGAAATAATAAAAAGTACAACTTTACTACCTACAACGAGCTCCTCATTATTTAAAAAAGATATTGAAAAATTACAAGATAAATTAACAATTTTAGAAAACAGGCATCACTCAATACATAAAATAGGACTTTTTAATTTCATAGGAAAAATTAACAAATGGATAACTAGAACTATGAATGATGACGACAGAGAAACAATTAACCAACATTTCGAGACCGTTGACAATAATAACCGCCATAACGTCATAACAGCAATAAGTAAACAAATACAAATAAATGACAATTTGAATACATCCATAAATAAATTAATTAGCGTTATTAAAGAAGACAGACAGCTAACTCAAAATTACAGTATTCGCCATTAAATTAAATATTCAAGAAAAGGACAGAATTATAAACGAACTACAAGACAATATAATACATTCCAATATTAATATTATTGATCCATCGCTTTTAACTCATGAAAAAATTCTTGAGTATCAAATTAATTCAGACAAAATAAAAAGCTTAAAAGTAGGATTTTCAAAAACAACAACAAACAAATTAATATTTCTAATCAAAATTCCGTACAAAATGATTTCAGAAAATAAAAAATTAATTGTACGTTTAGCAAACGTAAATACTTGTAACTTAATAGAATATCCGAACACAAACTTTAGAATATCGAGGTGAATATTATGAATGCGATTCAAATAAAGAACTTCATCAGCTAAATTACCTAAAACATTGTATTGTTGTTGTTGTTTAGACGGGGGGGAAAGCAAGTCTCCCTTACATCTAGGCCTTGCGGCACGTTGTGCACCCCTGATCTCAGAGTCGCTCGTAATACTTACAGCGCCTCATTGAGCCATTCTATCCCCTTCTTGAAGCTTATCAATTTACCCTGGTCTAACTCTCTTACCGTGCTAAAGTCATCCCAGTACGTTCCTCCTAAGGTTCTCAGTCTTAGGTTTTCTAGGGTTACACATTGGCATAGGACGTGGAGAACTGTCTCGTCCTCACTTCCACAGCCTCTGCATATACTCGTAGTAGCCCTACCTATTTTTGCTGCATGGGCTCTGAACACTAGGTGGCCCGTGCTTATCCCTGTCATTAGTCAAAGATCCTCCCTTTTTAATTTTAGGATCTTTTTCGTTTTCTTGCTATTTGTACCTCCCCGGAAACTCTTGGTATGAGTTGATCCGGTGGACTTTAGCCATTGTTCATTTGCTTGGGTTTTAGCCCAGGTTCTTGTAAACCGTTTCACCTCTATGTGTGAGAGCCCTATCGGTTCTGTATCCGTCCTATGTTCTCTTATAGAACTCTTCGCTATTTCATCTGCTCTTTCATTGCCGGAGAAGCCTGAGTGGGCCGGGATCCAGTGCAGTCTACATATTATCCCTATACCATAGCTGTTATGTTTTTTAGCCGCGTCGGTATAAATGTCTACCGTATTTGGTGAAGTTGTATTGTTGATACGGGTTATTTCCGTTTCAGTATCAAATTTCCCATCTAGCCTGAGTTCCCCTGCCATATCATAACTGATTGGTAGGGGGCTCGTTGCTAAGTTCATTATGCCTCCTAAGTTATTTGCTTGGGTCATGATTTCTTTGTGACCGTATTGACTATCAATATTTAGCCAGTTACCTGTCATGTAAAGTCGAAGAGCGGTATCTATTGCTCTTCTCTTCACCTCTATTTCAATTGGTTCTATGTCCAAGATTGCCTCCATGGCCTTGGTTGATGTGGTTCTAATGGAACCAGTTATCCCCAAGTAGCCTTGGCGCTGTACTTGTGTTAATATTTTTATGTATCTTTTCTTTTTGATGGCCGGCCACCAAACTAGCGCTCCGTATGTTATCATGGGTCTTATAACACACGTGTATATCCACATTATTATATTTGGCGATAGGCCTCAGGTTTTGCCGACTGCATTTCTGCAGCCCCATAGGGCTCTTATCGTTTTTTCTTTCTTTTCGCTCAAATATTTACCCCATCTGAGCTTCTCGTCTAGATGTATGCCGAGGTATTTGACGTGTTTAGAAAATTCCAACACATCGTTACCTATTCTCGGTGCTATTGGATAGACTATTTCTCTTTTCCTATTAAATAGGCATATTTCTGTCTTGCTAGCATTTAGTTTCAAACCGTTCTCGACCGCCCATATCGCTGTTTTATCGATTTCGGCCTGCAGTTTGTGTGTTGTTCTATTAGTCTCCTTTTCGGTGACTAATATTACAACATCATCTGCATAACATATTAGTTTATGTCCCTCCACTAACAATTTTTGTAGTAGATCATCTATAACTATTAACCATAGTAGTGGTGATAGTATTCCTCCTTGAGGAGTCCCTCTTGATACCACTTTGCTTTTAGAGGCTGATCCATAGGTTGATGATATTACCCTGTTTCTTAAAAACATTCCGTTAGTCCACTCAATGAGCATTTCATCGATGCCTCTGCTCTTCAGATTATCGATTATGTTTTTGGATTTCACATTATTGAAGGCTCCCTCTATGTCGATAAAACAACCGAGTGATACCTTCCCTTTGTTGAAACCCTCTTCAATTATTTATACGACCTCATGCAAGGCCGTATCTACCGATTTGCTTTTAATATAGGCGTGTTGATTTATAGATAATCTTGGATTTAGCTGGTTTCTTATTTCCAGCTCTATTATCTTTTCTAATCCCTTTAGGAAGAATGACGTTAGGCTTATTGGCCTATATGCGTTCGCTTTATTATAGCTTATCTTATTTGGTTTAGGTAGAAAGATTACTTTCGATTCTTTCCACCTACGCGGCGTATAACTTAATCTTATTCAACCTTTGTAGATTGCTTTTATTTTCTTCTTTAGGAGACTTAAGCCTTCCTGAATCTGTTTTGGGTAAAGGTTGTCTGGCCCTGGTGATTTGTATGAGTCAAATAAATTCAGTGCCCATGTAACCTTTTTATTTGTTCAGTAGATCGATCTTTCGTTCGAGATTATCTACTGGTCTATCATTTATGTTCGTGATTATCATTTCTTCCTGTGAGGTCTCACTAACTAGTTCGTCCTCAGTTCGTCCTTCACTGGTCTTTTCTATTTGCTCTGTGTAATCTCTCCAAAGCTTTCGTTTCGCAGATCTGCATTCTGATTTGTACTTCTTCAGTGCAGTATGTATTCTAGCCTGTGAGCTTCTCTGTTAGTGCTCATGGCTTTATTAAATAACCTTCGCGTATAGCTCCTGATTTCCATCAAGTTGCTATTCATCCATCTATGTTTGAATTTGTTTGACAGCCTTGTTTCAGGGCATGCCCTTTCAAATGCAACTCGCATGGCCGAGGTAATATTCTCGACTTCTTTGTCTATGTCCGCATGAGTTTATCCGGTGGTAAGACTGTTCTTGGTTCAGCCTTAGTGTATTTCTAAGGGCCGATCTATATTTATTCCAATCCGTTTTTCTTGGATTTCTAAAACGTTGTTCGTTTGTGACCTTAATTTCAAGGTCCATTCTGATATGGCGATGATCCGAAAGGGATATCGCGTTCGAGACATGCCAATTTTTAATGGATCTGTTCAGTCCATTGTCAGCTAAGCTTATATCTAAAACCTCCCTGCGATTCTTGTTAATAAAGGTAGGTGTATTACATCTATTGAGAATTTTCAGGTTGGTTGTACTTATATAGTCTAAAAGATGTTTACCTCTATTGTTGACGTTGGTGCTACCCCAAACCGTGTTTTGGGCGTTAGCATCACATCCTACAATCAGGTGTAAACCATTTAATTCTGAGTGACTTACCAAATTTCTGAGTTCATGTGTTGATGGGTACTCCTCTTCATACGGCAAATACCCCGAAGCCAGGATAACTGCCTTTTTCACGCCCTCGATAGCCTCTTCCATCTGGATGGCTACATGATCGTTACTATTTAGCTTTGGAATAGATATAGCTTTAAGTAATATTCTTATAACAATACACGCTCTTGGCCTACCGTTATTGGTCTTATAGAAACACTCGAAGCGTTTCCTATTCCATCCAGTAGGATGATCATTAGTCGTGCTTGGTTCTTGGATTAAAGCCACGGCTAAATTTTCCCTTAGCATCCTTTCTGCTACTATTTCTGTAGCAGAGATGCTTCGGTGCAGGTTGGCTTGGATGATCTTAATAGCCTTCCCTGCCATATCTCTGGGAGAAGTCATTGAGGTGGGGTTGTTATTTACTCCCTCCTCCCATTTACTCTGCCTGCGTTAGAAGAGTTCGGATCCGGAGATGTTATCTCCTTTTCCTCTTCTCTTCGTTCCGCAGGCATGATATCCGGCTCCGCCAAGAAAGAGCCCGGTTCGGATGTTACCGTGAAGAAATTCATCGAACGGATTTCCTCTAGGTCGGAGTCTTCTTCCATGGCTTTTACGGCCATATTTTTCTCTTCAGTGTCTTTTGACTCCGGTTTAACTTCGGGGTCAGCGAGGTCGGCTTCTATCGCCAGTCGAGAAAGCTGCTCGACCAATTCGCCCCCGCATCTTCCGGAGGTGTGTTGCCTCCTTTCCTCTTTATCGTGACCACGCGCAGCCTCCTACATAGGTAGTTGATCTGCCCGTTCACTCCGTCTAACCTTTGGTAATCTGTCAATTGTACTCCGAGGAGTAACCATTGACCTTCCCGCTGTCTTACCTCGCGCTTCAGGACTTTCCACTTGTCCGCGCCCAACTTCAGGGATCTTGAGTTGAGGATGAATATTTTCCTCAAAACAGTATCAGGATCGCTGACATCTCCTCTGATACATACATGAATCCCAGACCCGATGGGACAACCATTGGCACTGACTTAGGCGTTTTACCGCCATCGGAGAGTGCCTCCGGATTGTTCCTACCGCTCTTCGGTGCCTTCATGCCAGACACGCTAGTCCTCTTGACTGACGTGCCTGGTACTCCCGCAACTCCCAGACCTGATGGGCAATCTTTGATACTGACTTAGGCGTTTTACCGCCATCGGAGAGTACCTCCGGATTGCTCTCACCGCTTTTCGGTGCGTTTGTGCCTTGCACGCCTTTTTCTCTCCTGCCGTGCTTGGCAATCCTACAACTCCCAAACCCAGTGGGGCAACTTTTGGTACTGTACTAGGCGTTTTACCGCCGTCAGAGAGTACCTCCGGATTGCTTCCACCACTCTTCGGTACATTAATGCCTTGCACGACAGTCACAACACTTTCGTTTCTAGGCTTTGGAACAACCTTTGGTACCATCTTGGGCTCTGGTGAGGTGAGTCCCGGTGGGAGTCGGCTGGAGAGACACGTCGCTCTTGGCATTGCTCCGCCGTACCAAGAGAAGGCTAATAAAACTGGTTGTCGCCACTTAACCAGAGTCCGCATACTAGCGACTAAGCATCCCCTTAGCCATGCAGCCCTCGGCGTATGCTGTTCCACCTTGACTTGTGACGTCTGTCGTTAGCCCTTGGATAGTACTTGGCTAGGGTTCTAGTATACTCAGATTTGCCGTGAGACATGACCACAGACGCAAATCTGACTATACCAGAACCCATATTGGCCCTTGTATCATCCAAAGCTACCGGGTCCACCGCGGGAAGGTGACAGTACGTTTTTGGACGCATAAGAGTCCTTACTTCAGATTGTATTCTATAGTAAGAACCCTTAACCCGAAAACATTGTATTACTAAGCAAAATACCGTAAAAATATAAAAAGTTTATAGTGTAGATGATAGCAGTTTATTAATTCAATTAGCAAAAAATATAACTTTAGTTTCTAATTGCGATGAAAGAAAATTCGAATTAAATGGTAACTATTTATTAAATTTTACAATTGTATCATAAACCTAAACAATAAGACATTTTATAAAAATATTAAGGAAATAAAAAATAAATATGTAATTCCTAATTAAGAATATAAGTCTCAGTATAATACCTTAACTTTAAGTGATATTGTAATTAAAACAAAAAGAAATATTTAATAAATTAAAGAATTAAAATTTCATAAAAAATTTGTTTATTCAGGTATTATACTGTTTGTAAAAATAACCTTAATAAATTAATAATTGTAAGCATTTTCATATATTGCAAAATAAAAACCGTTAAAACGATTCAGAAGAATCTTGACCTTAACGAAGGAAGAGTTATGTTACCTTTTCCTGTTATGTTGAAATATGAAAATAACCGATAAAATTAATTGCAATCCGACACCTTTAGAACAAATTAATTTACAAAATTATGAAACAAAGTCGATGAACGATCGAAGGTTAAACGAACCACATAAAATATTACATTTTTAACAAAAATGATATTTTATAAAACAAATAACCGTTTTTACCTTTTACAGCAAATTTATAAATCCAAGTAATTAATAAATTAATATGTAAAGTTTCGTTAAAAAAAGTTAACCGAACTTATAAGTTTAGTTTAATTACAAAAAGGAAAATAAAGTTCTTTATTTTTAAAAATAAAACCAATTTCTTTTTTTTTAATATTTAAAAATATTAATATCGTTTTTCGAACTCTGATTTAAAAAAGGCAACACGAATCACAAACTCTGAGTGCGGAGTGCTAAAAAAACACGAAATAATTTTTGATAGTTCATCATGTTCTGCTCTGGTTTAAAATAAGCACCTTAGCATGCGTTCATGTTGGGACTGCAATAGGTGATAAGAGCATCGATAAGAGCATAGAAAAAGTTCTTATAGTGTTTTTATATTGAAAAATTTTTTTCGCTAATTTTAAATGAAAACAAGTAAAGAAACAGTCAGTCGATGCAACCGACTTAGAAATACCCCACACCTATTTGGTTCAAATTTAATGGGAAGTCCATAAGTTTTTTTTAAACCATAAAAGCTTTTATTAGTTCGATCGCAAGACATAGCTAACGAAATTAACTTTATAATACAAAAAACATTTTGTAATTATTTTATCAATTCAAAAATATTAAAAATTCTTATTAATTTATCTATTTAAAAATATTAAACAACAAATAAACTTTAAATATACGGATTAGTAAAATGCAATTACAAAATTACATATTTAAAACTTTTAATGCACTTCAATAAAATTTTACACACACACATGCAGCAATTATTTCTTTTCAGGATTTTTAGCTGTAATGCATTTACTGTTGAATGATTTAGTACCCATGATTGATTATTTCAATTTTATATAATTTTTAAATTTATTCTCTTAATTTACTTATTCTTTAATGTTTTATATAATTAAACTGAAAGTATTCAAAAGAAGTATTAATTTGTAATAACATAAATATAAAAGTTTATATAATTTCATGGTTTTTAATGTTAATTAAAACCATTAATGCTTTCATTAGCTTTTTATCACAAAATTTAATAATCAAAATATGCAATAAATGTTTTTCTAAAATACAATGACAAATTTAGAACTTGTCATAGTTCATTTAAATATAAAAATAAATTTTACAACTTAAGTATACAATTTCTTAATTATATATTACCTATGGTAATTATTCAATAAATTATAGATATGTAATAAAATTTAAAAAAAAAAAAAATTTCGTCGTTTATTAAAAAAATATTTTGTTTTTAATTTATAAAATATAATACATAATATGTTTTACAGTAAAATGCTTAGTCTTTTAAAAATATAAAAGTATTAAATAAGAATGGAAATAGTGTATCAAATTTGAAGTTACTATCTTTATTAATTTCCAATATATGCTTTAAGGTCTTGGGAGTGGTGGAGGTAGTACACAAAGCGCTATTCCAATTCATCTAAAATTCCACGCACACAAAACAAATAAGAAGAAACACCTGTCCTCAAATGTAATCTTCTTTGGTTTCGAAATTATACTCGTTTGGCCCCAATTCGACCAAAAGCTTCTAGAATCCGAACTCATTTCCGAACTCGACCAGAACCAATTCCCATGTTACTTTCATTACTAGTAACCTAGACTTTAAATTTCATTAAAATAGCGTCATTAGTTTTTGAGTTATGGTGTTTTTTAGATATATGTATGTGTGTTAGCACTTGAACGATTAAATGGTCCAGAATCCGAACCCATTGGCTAATTTCACCCATATGCAATCCCCGCCGTTCTTTAATTCCTAGAAATCTACAGTTACAATTTCATCAAGATAGCTCGATTAGTTTTTGAGTTATCGTGCCTACGGAACAACAGACGGACATGGCTATATCGAATCAGTCAGGTGACCTCCTGATCACAAATATATATACTTTTCCATATCTAGCTCGCTTCCTTTAGGTGGTTACAAACACCATACCAAAGTTAATATACCCTTTTCCTATTTCATAGGTGTAGTATATAAAAATAGTTTTAAAAAAATTAATTTAAAATGTTACAAATTTCTATATTGAATTTTGAATTGAATTATAATATAAATTTGGTTCGATTATTAAAATAAATGCTATCATTTCATTTTATAACTTATCCAGAATTAATCTTTTATGGTGGTTTGGTTTCTATCCTTTGGAACATAATCCCAAAAGGATTGTCTGATAAATATTTCACTGATCAGAAAGTCAACGTTAATAATTATTTGAAAAAAATTTTAAACTAATTTTATTTATTGAAAATTATAAAACAAAAACACAATTTTTATTATATTATAATATTTTGAAAAGTATTATTCTTGCACCTGCTTAAGATTTTGTATTGAAAAACCAAAAGTTTGTTTTTTAATAAATAAAGTAGCAAACGAATACAAAAGGTCTATTCACGAAAACTTATTAAATTTTAATAAGTTAACTTATTATTTTTGACAGTTTTCATTCCGTTCGTTTATTTTATTGTGTAGCATTCTCAAACAATCAGAGAACTTCAAAAACAACATTCCTATGTAAAAAGTTTGCTAAACTTTAATACAAAGTGTAGCAAACTTATATAAACGAACGGATTAAAACAATACGTTGATTAAAAAATAATAAGACCCAAGGCTAGGTAGTATTTGATTAACTTATTAAAAAATACTAGTTATTTTCATTTGACAACTGTCAAAAATAAAAAGTATTAGTATAATTTGTCAAATTATCAAATAATATTTTTTTCTGCAAAAAACATGCTCACGAAACAAGGCTTATTATAATTTAATAAGTTCACTTATTAAAATATAATAAGTGCTTGTGAAAAGACCTATTTGAAAATTTTGATCATCGATAAAAGCGTAGAAAACTGAATAAAGAGTTTTCTATGTTCTTATCGTTTACCGATGATCACAGCAATGCTTCTAATCTAACGCCTCTAATTAAATAATGTATATAGATTTTTACTCTATGCTCTTATCACTTATCGCAACTCAAATATAAACGCACCCTTCTACACACTATAGTGATTAGTGCTTGACCTTGCAGGCGTTTTTTTTAAACCTGAGAGGCCCATAAACTAATAAATTTGTTTAAAAACATTTTTCTAAACTTATTAGCAGTTTCGAAACCGTTTGTTAAATATTTTAACAATTCAAAATGTTTTGATTTTGTGTGGGCGGAGTCATAAGTTTTTGTGTTGTACACATATACAATGTTGAAGCGTGTATAACAAAGTTTAGAAACCAAAACATAACTAAAATCAGTTGGTAATAAATTTTTGTAAAATTTGCATTGTTTAAATGTTTTTTTTTTTAAATAATTTAGAATCAAAAGTAAGATGTCTGTTAAAAATAAAAAAGAGTAGATAAATTTCTTCGAAGATTTCCGAAACTTGCCACAATTATGGCAAATTTCATCAAAACTATATACAAATTACAAATAATTTTATCCGCCATATGATCTTCTTTGAAACACAAATATAAAAATACTAAAGTTTCTAAACTTGTTTAAGTAAAAGTTTGCTAATTCAAAATGGACACAGAAGCAAGTTTATGAACTATTTGAAACAAATTTATTAGTGTATAGACCGTATTAGCATAGACCTGGGCAAGCTCTGAACAAAATGAGAACGCTCTGAGCAGAGCATGAATACCGTACGCTCAAATCGCTCAGATTTAATAAAAAAACACAATTTGAAAAACCTGTAATTTTTATTTTAGTTACGGTAATTTTATATTTAAAATTAAATTAAATTATTAAAAATAATTTATTCATTTTTAAACAAAATATTTTTTTTATTTAACTTTTAGTATAATTTTCAACATACATCAAAATGTATTTCTATTTAATTTTGCTCAGCCGTACTCGCAATATTTGAACTGAGCACGTAGAGCTGAGCGTGCTCTGATTTAAAAAAAAAAAACAAGAATCACAAGCTCTGAGCACACAGAGCAAAAGAAATTAAACACGAATTCATCATGCTTTGTTTAGATTCATTGATTGACATTTATTTGACATTTTCATCTTACTAAATACTAACTAGTAACGCTCGTTGTATTGTAAAGCTTAGCTTGTCCAATCCAAGACAATAAGATAATATCAGATAGATAATATAAATATAATAAGTATATAATAACGCCTTGCCATAATTTGATAATATTGATTTTATTGAATTCAACATAAAACGGCGAATTAAAATTTATTATATTTTATATTAGATAAGATAATTTTAAAAATGCTGGAGGACAGTACTCATGAAAATGCAACAAAAGCGTTTCTAAAATATATTGAAATGGAAAATTTTAAATCATATAAAGGGCACATTGTTGTGGGTCCTTTAAAACAATTTACGGCGGTGATTGGACCTAACGGCTCAGGTACTTTTTCATATTTTTCGTTTTAAACAAATAATTGAAATGTAAATACGTATAGGCAAATCTAATTTTATGGATGCCATAAGTTTTGTTATGGGGGAAAAAACATCAAGCCTCCGTGTTAAGCGCCTCAATGATCTAATTCATGGCGCATCTGTGGGGAAACCTGTATCAAAATCTTGTTATGTAACAGCCAAGTTTATTGTAGGGGAAAATATACAAAAAGATTTTCAACGTTGTGTTTATGGTTCTTCGTCTGAATACAGGATTAATGGAGAAGTATTTTTTTTTATAATGCTTAGTACCTTATTCAAAAAAACTTTATTTTAGTCGATTTCAAATACAACCTATTTGTCTGAATTAGAGAAACTGGGTATAAATGTTAAAGCTAAAAATTTTTTAGTTTTTCAAGGTGCTGTTGAAAGTATTGCCATGAAAAGTGCAAAAGAAAGAACAGTTCTTTTTGAAGAAATTAGTGGGTATGTAAAAGCACTATATAAAGTTATTAATGGGAGAAATTTATTTTGGGGGAAAAGTAGACTTATGGGCTTTCATTTTTTAAAATAAAAAATTTAGCAGATGCATTGTATTTTATACAACGCCACAATTTTCTTAATCAGATGGTTGTGATTTATTTAAATATTTTGATATATTCTACACATATCTTTTATATTATGGGGTTAAATTAAATTTTATAAAAATTTTTTTGTAAAGCTGTTTGACCGCTTTAATGAAAAATTATAATCAAATAAAAGAAAAAATATTTTCTTGATCCATTGGGTTTATTTACATATTAATTGAAATTTTTGCAAATTCTAAAGCATTCCATTAGGAAAATATTGTGCCAGTCCTTAAATTTTATTTTCAATAAAAATTTCTAAATTTTTATTCTTATACTTAAAGATCCGGTTTATTAAAAGATGATTATAATAGACTTAAGCAGGAAATGAATCAGGCTGAGGAAGAAACTCAGTTTACATATCAAAAGAAGAAAGGTATCGCTGCAGAACGGAAAGAAGCCAAACATGAAAAAATGGAAGCAGATAGATATGCTCGTTTAAAAAGTGAATATGTAAACGAATTTTCACAACTTTTTGACAAAAATATTAATTATTTCGTTATTTAGATTGAACAACAAGTTGAATATCAATTATTTCGGCTTTTTCATGTTGAAAAAGACATACATAAATTAAATGAAGATCAAACAACAAAACAAAGTGAGGTTCAAAGTGTTGAAAAAAAAAAAGAAACTGCTGATGAAGTATTAAAAAATAAGAAAAAAGAAGCTGGAAAACTAAATCGGGACTTGGCAAAAACCGAACAAGAAATAAGAGAAATCGTATAAAAATATTTTCCAATAAATAAACAAATTATTCAGAAAACTTATGTTGTAGGAATCTGAAATGAGTAAAACTCATCCACTTTTTATTAAAACTAAAGAAAAAGTTTCGCATTGTGAAAAAAAATTACAGTCAGTTGTGAAAACACTTGCAACAGCTAAAAAGGCCGATGATGCCCACCAGGCTGATATTAGAGCTTTGGAAAAAGAACTAGGTGATGTTGAAACACTGAAACGCAAATATGAAGAAGATCTTGAGAATGAATCTCAAAAACGTGGAAGTAATGTGCATATGGAAGAAGGCTTAGTTCAGGAATATGATCGTTTAAAACAAGAAGCAGAATCAACAGCAACACAGTATAGATCAAATTTGGATTCAGTTAATAGGGAACAAAAATCTGATCAAGATTTATTGGACAGCGAAGTGAATCGTAAGGCTTCCATTCAAGAACAACTTAAAAAATGCTCATCTCAAATGGAAGAAGCTAAGAAACGTAAAGAGAAATTATTAGATCATATCAAATCTAGTGAAGCTGCTTTAGAAGAGCAAAACCGAATCAAAGACGAATTAAAAACAGACGTAGGTTCTTCCAAAGAAAAAATTGCTGAAAAGCAAAGAGAACTTGAAAACGTTCGCGATCAGTTGGGAGATGCCAAGATTGATAAACACGAAGATTCAAGAAGAAAAAAAAAACAAGAGGTTGTCGAATTATTTAAAAAACAAGTTCCAGGAGTTGTAAGTAACTTACAAAAAAATTAATTTTTTTTAACAAAACCCGTATAATTTGTAGTATGATCGTATGATCAACATGTGTCAACCAACACATAAAAGATATAATGTAGCTGTAACAAAAGTTCTTGGTAAATATATGGAGGCTATTATAGTTGATACAGAGAAAACAGCACGTAGATGTATACAAATTTTAAAAGAACAAATGTTAGAAGTTGAAACATTCTTGCCATTAGATTACCTTCAAACAAAACCCCTGAAAGAACGTTTGAGGTAATTATTTATTTTCAATTATAAAAATAAATAGTGAGAATATGTTAAATATTTTTATTATGCTTTTATCTAGAAATATCAAGGATCCTAAAAATGTAAAACTCGTTTTTGATGTTTTAAAATTTGATCCACCTGAAATTGAACCTGCTGTTCTATTTGCTACAAATAATGCTTTAGTTTGTGAAACACCTGAAGATGCAATGAAAGTGGCTTATGAATACGACCGGAGTCGTTATGATGCATTGGCCTTAGATGGTACCTTTTATCAAAAATCTGGTATTATATCTGGAGGCAGTCATGATTTAGCAAGAAAAGCAAAACGTTGGGATGAAAAGCATATGGCGCAATTAAAAATGCAAAAGGATCAACTGAATGAAGAACTCAAAGAGTTAATAAAAAAATCTAGAAAACAAAGTGAACTTGCTACAGTAGAAAGTCAAATAAAGGTGAAAGCATAGTTTGTTTGTAAATACATAAATTTAAAATATTTTTTTAAGGGTCTTGAAAATAGACTAAAATACAGTAAAGTCGATCTTGAATCTTCTGAAAAATCCATCAGGCAATTCAAAAATCAATTAACAGATTTAGAAAAACAACTTGATACTTTTGGGGTACACATCTTTTTAAATAATTTAAGATAAATGTGCATAATTTATATAATTTTAGCCGAAAATTAGTGAAATTGAACGTCGCATGGAAAGACGTGATCAAAAAATTCAAGAAATTAAAGAAAATATGAACAACGTGGAGGATAAAGTTTTTGCGAAATTTTGCCGCAGAATCGGAGTAAAAAATATTCGTGAATACGAAGAACGAGAACTTGTGATGCAACAAGAAAGAGCAAAAAAACGTGCTGAATTTGAGCAACAAATTGATACAATTAACACACGCTTAGATTTTGAAAGACAAAAAGATACAAGAAGTAAAAAAAAAAAATAAATTCATTTTTATTTACTTGAAAAGTTGAAAATTTTGAATTTTTTTTTAGAAAATGTTGAACGATGGGAACGTGCCGTGCAAGATGAAGAAGATGCTTTAGAAGGTCATAAATTAGCGGAAGCTCGATTTAGAAAAGAAATTGATATTGACAAAGAGAAAATTGAACTATTAAAGCAAACAAAGAACGTTAAAAAACAGGCCGTCGATGAAATGGAAGAAGAAATAGCGAAAGCTCGTCGTGAAGTCGCAAATTTAGCAAAAGAAATTCATTCAATTGGAAGTCAAATATCAGGCATTGAAGCCAAAATAGAAACAAAAAAAAATGAAAGACATAATTTATTGATGCAGTCAAAAGTTTGTATTTTCAATTAATTTATGTAACTAATTACAAAAATTAATTCATAAATTGAACGTTTTAGATGGATTGTATTGTTATACCTTTACTAACAGGAAGCTTAGATGATGTTGTTCGCCAAAGTGAATCGGAAACAACTACAACATCAGTTATATTGGATCGGGAAAATTTGTATAATATTTTATTTATATTAAATTATATTTTTTTATATTAATTATATCTGTTTTAGGATTGAAATAAATTATAGCTCGTTATCTAAAGATTTAACAAAATTAAAAGATGACTCAAATTTTAAAAAAATGAATGATAATTTACAAAAAGATTTACAAAATAAACTTGACACCTTAGATCGAATACAAACACCAAATTTAAAAGCAATGCAAAAATTAGATCGAGTTACTGAAAAAATTGCATCCACAAATGAAGAATTTGAAAATGCTCGAAAAAAAGCTAAAAAAGCTAAGGCAGCCTTTGAAAAAGTCAAGAATGAGAGAGCTGATAAATTTAACAGATGTTGTACACACATTGCAGAGGCTATTGACGGAATTTACAAATCATTAGCTCGAAATGAAGCTGCTCAAGCTTACTTGGGTCCTGACAATCCAGAAGAACCATATTTAGATGGTATAAACTATAATTGTGTAGCACCCGGAAAACGTTTTCAACCTATGAGTAATTTAAGTGGTGGAGAGAAAACGATTGCAGCATTAGCATTACTTTTTGCTATTCATAGGTAAAACATTTTTTTAAAATACAAACATATGTTAATTGCAAAAAATATAGTTACCAACCGGCACCCTTTTTTGTTCTGGATGAAATCGATGCCGCTTTAGATAATACAAATATTGGCAAAGTAGCATCATTTATAAGGGAAGATACAACAAATTTACAAACTATAGTAATATCTCTTAAAGAAGAGTTCTACGGTCATGCTGATGCTCTAGTAGGGATTTCCCCTGCGGTAATTCCATTTCTTAATTTAATTTTTTCTTGTTTAATTCACTTGGATTTTTCTAGGTTGGCGACTGTCTGATTTCAAATGTCTATCTATTTGATTTAACACAATTTGGAACATAGATATTTATTTATAATTTTATTTAATGTGTTATAACTAAAGTGTTTATCAAAAAACTGAAAATAAGTTTTCTGTTAAATTCTTCTGTTAAAGTTTTAATGGCACTGGATTGGTTAAAATTAAAATTAGCTATTAAAATGTTTCAAATTAAAATATTTGAATGTTTTTTTATTTTGGATTCCAATTATTACATAAATAGTAGCAAAATTTACAATTTTATTTTTCTACTGAGTTATTTTTTTTTCAGCTTTTCAGTGTGTTTTTAGACCTACAAATAAAATTTAAATAAAATATTGAATTTTAAATGATAAATTAGAAAAAGGTTACATTGCTACATATTTCAGACTATCACAATGGGTTTTATACTCCATTGGATTATTAAGAGGTAGATTTAATATCCTTCTTAAAGTATCTCTTATACGATTAGTACTAATCTGATCAGTGGCTGTTCGATTCCAAATAGATAAACTGTCCTCCTAAAAACAAAAATCAATTTTAAAGGCTCAACTATTTTAAACTATTTAAAAAAAAAACGTTAAGTCCAATTTTTTTAGCTTACCGGATATTTTGTTGTTAAAACCACACCACATATTTCCTGACCAACTAAAAATTGTTCACCTAACATAGCCATACAAACGTTTTCCCAAGCTCTATCAATTTTATTTTTCCGCAAACGAATAACCCATTGTCCACCCTTTGCATTAGCTGGATCTTCCCACATTGGTTTAATACCATGTTTAAAAAGACTTAACTCTCTATATGGCTGAAAATTATATCATTAAATTTGTTTTATTATTTTTTTTTATAAATAACCTTTAGTGCTGTTGGTCGTACCAAATGACAATACAAAGACCACCATTGTTCCACAGTTGCACATCTTCCAACACTTTAAAAACAAAAAGTTAAAACTAGATTTTTTCAATATATTTTACTTACAAATGTAAACTTTTACTGTAATCAGTAGCCCGATGGGTACCTTTTTTTGCAAACCACAAACAGTAACTGTACTGTAATTTGTTTTCATGTGGTCCAATCTCAAGAGGAGCTAATTTATCAACATCGATTTCATCTACCTCACTATCATCACTGTCATCAACTGGGAGCCAACTTTTTCTTGATAAAATAAAATGCGTAAAACAAAAAAAATATTGTGTTTAATATTATTCTACACGTTTTCAAGTATGTATGGACGTATGATTGCACTTTTATTGTATACAAAAAACCAATATATCATGTACTTTAAAAAGTAAAGTTAACCTTTCCTTTTATTTACTTACTGTTCATATTGTTTAACGGATGCTTTTTCCATTTTTATATTCAATTTATTTATTTTGAATTATATAAAAATTTAGTCTATTTAACAATTATATTTTATTTACTATCACAATAAATATTTCCTCAATTTTTCTACTTTTATAATGAAAAAATGACAATTGACAATCGCAACTTTTCCCAATTCACAATGTTTCGGAATTCTTCATGTTGCATAATATACTGCTTTTAATGGGTTTGTGACTTTGATTTAGCCATAGATATAATAATATTAATATTATATCTATGACTGAAATGCAATTTATTTATCAGGCCATGACAAGCAGAGAATAAAATTTGTAATTTATAAACAAATTTACTTCTAATTTTATATAAAACCAAAGATCATCCTGTTCACGTAGAACAAAAATTGTAAATAAATTTCTTATATTTTTTTCTTATAAATTTGTACTACAAAAAAAGAAAGAAGAAATTTGTATACTTTTACATAAAGAAATCATATACATAGAGTATTCATCTGGAACAAAAAATTATAGTAATTTTTGTTGAATTGAAATCACCCCAATACGGTATTTGAAATCACCCCATTATCGTAAAAAGTTGACCGTATTTTTAGTTTACATAGTAAAATCAAATTCAGATTATTTCTTTGCTTTATTTTTATTTTGTGTTTTTGTCAATCGATGTATGTACAATTGTTTATATTTCCTTATCAAGTTGGACGATTTCTTTTTAAAAAATTTGGAGAATATAGTGTGGATATTTATGGCTAGTGATCTTGCTCACTCAGTACCGATATATGTTTCTATTGATGAGGCTATTGAAGCTTTTAGACAAGAATAAATTTTAAAAGAACGTAATATTGGTGGAATTATAGTGAACATAAATTTTTACGGACATTTCAATTGGAATATGGAGGTAATAAAGATATTCACGTAAGATGTGAACATGATATCAATTTTATAGAAAGGTTTCTAGAAATACAATGTTTTAAATATCGAGAAATGCAAGCAGAAAGAATTTTAAATAATGGAGAAGTAGAAACTATTCCTGTAAAAACACAGATTATAAATCAGGTTACACTGGACTTTATTTAGCTGGTTTTATAAGCTTTATAAATTTTTAAAAGGCAAATGTTTAGGGTTGCCATACGGTACTAAAATGTAACATTACGCAAAACACAATTTTGGCCCAGACATATCTTTTGAACGGTTCAAGCTAGGGTCTTAAAATTTTGGTAGAAGTTAGATATTCAAAAATTAGTAGGAGTCGGTTTACAAGATTTTTTTGTCAAGCCTCCTGTTTAGGAGCTATAAGGGCTCGAAAATTTTGCTATTTTTAAACACCTATAACTTGAATACCTGTCCAATTTTTTTTCCAACATTATATTTTAACATATGTTAAAGATTTTTCTAAAATATAAAATCGGTTCCTTAAATTGAAGAAAGTGTCTCTCAGTTTTATCCATTTTTGCTTAGATAGTATAATTCTAGGTAAAATTCCAATTTTTTGTGGAATTCACAATTTAATTCCTAGAACCTACAAAAAAGGAGAGGGAGGGAGGGGAGATGAAGTTAGGTCCTTGAGAAATTTGGAAACCTTCCCCATTGAAGTCTATTAGAACTTTAAAATAAAAAATTTACTGTTAGCAGTAAATTTTATAAGTAAGCAGTAACTTAGTCACCAGTGTATATATTTCTAAAACTAAACTCATGTATATATAAGAGCGAAAAATATTTTGTTGAGTTCCATTAACCCATAGCGGTCCAACAGCTTTTTATAGGTTTTTTCATTACTTTACTCTAAATTAGAAACGGTTTGACAGATTTTCTTCAAATGTTGTATACGTGATGCTCCTTGAGTAGACACTGTTAGGAGTTTTGGAATTTGTTAACCCATGTAGGCCCGACGGCTGGTCAAAAAAAATTTTGGGGCCAAATTTTATCCGATTTTACGAAATACTGCTTTGGCTAAAAAGAAAGCTGCAAAAAAAATTGTGTTGAGTTCCATTAACCCATTACGGCCTAACAGTTTTTTATAGGTTTTTTAAATACGTTACTTTAACGTTACTCTAAATTAGAAACGGTTCGACCGGTTTCTTCAAATTGTATGCGTGAAGCACCTCGAAAATGGAGTTGAGCCTGTTAACAGGCTTGGTGTTTGGTAACACATGTCGGTCCTACGATTGGTAACAAAAAAACTTAGTGGAAGTAAATTACGTCCAGTTTTGGAAAGTAGTTAGTACTGCCTTGAATTCCAGAAAGGTTCAAAAATTACTAGAATAATCCTAGAAAATCGTTTTAAAAAAATTTCTTTTATGCATGTTAAAATTAACATTTACACCATGTGTAATTTTTTTGTTAACTTTTTGCAGTAACACCAACTTCGACTAAACGTCCTTTGAGAGGCGCAGCAATGCGCACCGGGTATTAGCTAGGAAAATATACATTTTAAAATGTGCTTTTTTAAAAACCCTTGGTTTTTTTCATCACTCGTTTTTATTCAAATTAAATCATTAACTTTGTATTTTGTAGGTGAAGTAATTTTTATATAGTTAAATACAGTTTTAAATAAATTTTCATCAACATCTTAATTCACATCAGATGGACGTTTCCTAATTGTGCGATGTTTAGTGTTGTTATATTGTTTGGTTAATTCTGGCATTAGGTTAATCCATTTATAATTTCCGTTAAAACTGAATTCTTTCCACATCTTTTCTTTTAAAGTTCTATTAAAACTCTCTACAATAGAGGCTTTAAATATGCTAAATGTTGAGTAATGATTTATTTGACATTTACTCATTAAATTTTTGAATATTTTATTGAAGAATGCTTTCCAATCATTAGTTTGTAAGTTTTGCGGATGTCTTTTAGAAGTTAGAAAAATATTTTGCATTGTTTTCGTGAGGTTCTCTGAAGTTTTTGCTTTAATAGGAATTACCCAGCCATATTTAAAAAAGCAATCAATCACAATTAATTAAAACTTAAAACCTTTGTTCTCTTTGACATATGAACCAATTTCTACTAAATCAGCTTGCCAAAGATCATCAAATTCTTTACTTATAACCCTTCGTTAAATTTCTTCGTGCTGGCTTGTAAAGCTCTTCAACCACCCCTATTTTATTTATTTTTAAATAAAATGTACCTATATAATGTATATATATATATATAAGTTAAGAATTTTAATACAAATTCTTTTAAAAAAAAAATTATTATGACTAATGTCCATTTTATTAATTACTTTTAGATTGACAAATTTAAACTGCACCTTAACTAATAATTAACAGCTAATTTATATTATAAAATATGCTGATATGCAATTTTACATTATTATGAAATTAATTATTTCCCGTGAGAAATAATTAAAGTTAAAAAAAATATTAAAATACCGTAAGTTGCTATTTAAAGCAAAATTAATAAATGATTTGAAATTTCTAGACATTCTTAAACTTAAAATGATGAGAAACATAAATTTGCTGACGAAGCGTCTGGTTTTGTATATCTTATAATTCACGCATGTTCAGGTGTTTAAACTCTTCTGTTTTGTGAATGTTGTTTTCATTGAAATGTTAAGTGAATCCCTGGTATTTCTGAATGATTTCTTTGACTTCTTGTTTGATGATACTTATTTTATTGAAAATTGACTGTTGAAATTCTATGCTAGAATCATCGTTTAATTTTCGTGCAATCTCATTCATTTCATTTAATAATTTTTCGGTGGTGTTAATCAAAATATGATTAGTTTTGTATTCCTGGTTGTTATTTTGAATTAGCTCGTTATGGCTTTTTAGCAATGTGCCCCAATAATCGGCGTCCGGGTTGCCTGCAATCCATTTCCAGGTGCTGCCTAACCAGTTTATAGAACGCTTCCATCTTGTTTTTTCCGTTAGTTCTTTGATGAGTTAATCAACTTTTTGGCTTGGGTATAAAAGCTGAGATCTGAATAAACTTTTCTTATTCAGATGTTAAATTTCGGTTGTTGTTTTTGTGAGAATTTCCTTATAAATGTTGAGATCTTTTTCGTGAATTAATTTGAAGTTTCCGCTTAGGATACGTCCTGAGCCTTCGTAAATATGTAGGGCTTCTGTTGGTACCCATAGTAAAAAGCTATAAAGAAATAAATTAATGTAGTAGTTAGCAGAATTGTTTAGATGAGCTTTGTGAATCCTTCTTCCAGATTCTATTGTTATTGTAACTCTTTTGTTTCTTGCTACAACTTCTTTTTTGTAGAGTGGTTTGTTTTTCTTATAAGTTCTGGTCTATTAATTTCTGTGAAACAAATGTATTGCCTGTTGAAATTGGGATGAGGTTCTTCATGTGCTATAACTTCATTTCCTACTGATATTTTTAACTGATTTCGAAAAACGTTAATTGGTCCTTCATGATGTGGTATGAGATCAGAATTTTTTTCTTCAGTGCTGTGAATTGTTGACTTTAATGAAATATTGTGGTTGTTTTGATCCACTTTAGATGAAGCATCAGTTGAAGAATCTTCATGTTCTCTTCCTGGGCTTGATAATAAGTTTGCCTCAAGTTTCAGTCGGGATAGTGCATCTGCTACTTCGTTTGTGCATGCAGACTTGTATATAACCTCATAGCTGTATTCTTCGAGTCGTGATTTCCTTCGTTTTAATTTAGCCTTCTTATTGCTGTTACTCAAAGTGAAAGTTAGTGGTTGATGGTCGGTTAAAATTTTAATCTTCTTTGCGCCATATAGGTACTTACGTAGTTTGCCCAGTGCCCATATAATTGCAAGCATTTCTCCCTCGTTGGTGGCGTAGTTTTCCTCAGTTTTATTAAGGGATCTTGATACTTACGTTATGGCATAAAGTAACTATATACATAGAGTATTCACATAGAACAAAAAAGTTAGACAAGTTTTTTTATTTCCTAAAATCTACTTTATCGTATTTTAGTTTATTTTTATTTTAATTTTTAGTTTTTTTATTTTTTTGTTTGTATGTCAATCGATGTGTTTACATTTGTATATATTTCTTCTCTTTTTTGTTTTTTTTTTGTATGTATATCATATTAATCGCTGTATCATGTATGTACGCAGTTTGTGTATAGTTTTTAAATATTGATAGAAAAAGAAGAATGAAATTTCTTTTTTTTGCTTTATATTTTTTCATTTGCATTATTCCAAATCTTTCAAATCGTTAGAAAATAATTCCATATATTGTCTTCTAATGTACCTATGTATTTTAAATTTTCGTTAGTTTAAAATAGGTATGTAAAATTTTTTTATAATTTTTAGGTTTTTAACTACCTACTAAAAAATATAATTAAAAACTTTTGTTTATCTTATTGAAAATTTGTTTTATTATTTTATTATTTAATTTAGAATTTTAAAAAGGAAAAAGCCGGGTAAAATATAGTATGGAAAAGTATATAAATAAGCTTTCAAAATTCATATTCCATTCGGCATAAAAAACCTTTGAAGTATGTAAATACACATTATAAAAATTATAAAATATACATATGTATGTATTTTGCGATGTCTTTTGTTCTGCCGGAACCATAATCAGAAAAACCACTAATTTCATCCAGTGCACTATTATAGTATATCCTTCTAATGGCTATTTTATCGAATACCAATACAGCTATAAATACAGGTAAATACCAATGCTTGATGGGGATCCATCTATTAAGGGAACTAAAATGGGGAAATTAAGCTTTACTTCATTTCTCAAAAATTTATAACCCTTTTGGTGAATTAAAATGAATATTTATTGCTACGTTTTTTTTATCTTCGGACTTTTTACTAACACTTTTAAAATTAATTTTTAAAAATTGTTTGGCTTCGAAACGCAAGTGAAACTGCCTATTAATAATGCTACATAAAGATAAATCCTATTTTTCTTTTTTTAATTTTTGCCCTAACTTTTTATTTTGATTTTTTAAGTAAATAATATTTTTTTTTAAATTAAATTTTGTTTCTTAAAGAAAGCTAACCTTTTAAGAACTGTCGAATACTTTTTTAAATAAAAATCTGCACTCCTCTAAAATTTCAAACAATGCCTGCAAAACAAACTTATTTCATCTGACGAGACAGATTAAAAATTTTCAAAAAGTACATTCAATATTCTTATGTTTTTGTTAGAAGAGCATTTAGTGCTTGAATAAAAAAAAAAAAACAACAATAAAAATATTAAATAAAATTTTTTAAAAAGAAATTGTCCAACTTGATAAGGAAATATAAACAATTGTACATACATCGATTGACAAACAAACAAAATAAAAAGAAAAATAAAAATAAAGCAAAGAAATAATCTCAATTTGCTTTTACGTATACCAAAAATACGGTCATCTTTTTACGATAATACTGTGAAATATCGTATTGGGGTGATTTCAAATACCGTATTGGGGTGATTTCAAATCAACAAAATTGACTAACATTTTTTGTTCTAGATGAATACTCTATGTATATGATTTCTTTATGGTTATGGGTCTATCTTTGCCCATTTCGCCTTGGGATCGCCTTGGGGCCGCTGCTATTGCTTCGTTTTAGCCGTCTGTTGTAATATTAAAAGGTTTATCGAATTCAGGAAATATTAAAAGATCTGATGATGATAATAATTTTTTTAAGTTCCAAAATGCGGTGAACTTATAAACTTTATTTTAACTTTTTTTGATTAATTCGATTTTATTTGAGCATTTTCGCCTCTTGTCAGGTTTGTTAGAGGATTAGCAATTTTAGCGAATTCTCTGATAAATCGTCTATAATATGAAGCTAATCCTAAAAATGATTTCAGTTCCCTTAGATTTTCGGAGATGAATTTTTTGGATTACTTGAATCTTTGTTGTGTCCGGTTTGATACCTCGGCTTGTTATTATATATCCGAGGAATTTGACTTCTTTCATTAGAAATTCCATTTTATTGAGGTTTACTTTAATGTTTGCTGTTTGTAATTTGCTGTGTACCTTTTCGAGGTTTTGTACATGTTCTTCCTCGGTTTTGACACCAAAGATGATGACGTATATGTAGCAAATCTTTCGAAATATTCTTTAAGTAGGAAGATCGCTGGAAGATCGCGGGTGGATTGTTCAGTTCAAAAGGTAATCTCAAAAATTCATATTGTCCGTTTAGTGTGGAAAATGCGGTTTCGGAATGTCTCTTGGTTTCATCCTTTTCATCCTTATATCGATCTAACTTCTGATTACTAACCCATATTATTCTGATATTGTGGGTATGACGTGTTTTGTTTGGTTTGTTGATACACATTTTGAATATTTCTCGGTTATGGTTGAATTTCAATTGGTTTTTTGTGTTATAATTTGATTCCTTTGTTGTGCCATGGTGTTGAAATTTTGACTGTGAATTGTGATATTACGGGGATTAGAATTTTCGATTTCCAAACAATTGGAGAACGCTTCGAGGAGTGTTTGTGGTCTCTGTATTCTCAGAATGTTTGAAAGGTTTCCATTGGGGCCTCTGATGAAGACATCTAGAGCTCTATCACGATAAGTTTTAGTTAGATCGTTTATTACATCTGTTTTGCCATTTTCAGTTTTTGTTTTATTTATGATTAACGATAATTTGGTTGTTTACAATCGCGAAGAATTCATCTGTAGATTGATTTTTTTGGTGAAGGTTTAATAATTGGTATTCCAAAGGCCGTAAATCTCGTTTATCGGCATAGTGCAGGGACAGGCGGTTTTTAATATTTTCCCAGATGTCATCGAAAATGTTATATGATATTAAGGCTGAGTCAGCATTTTCTGGTACCTTTCGTCGAATTTGTTGTAATATAAGCTCGAGTTGGACATTACTTGCACCAGTTAGTTGTCTAATACATTCTTTAATTTCTTCCATTGTAAAAAATTTGTTCTTGTTTTGATTTTCGTTATAATTTTAATTTTTTATGTGTTTCTTATTTTTAATTTTTTTTGTAATTAATCTTTTAAGAATTTTTTAATTACGTTATAATTAGAGTAGTTTGCATTTAATCTAAGGATTAATGTTTCCTTGTGTTCCCACGGTTACAATAACTGAATACTAATTGTTCTTGGAGTTTAGTTATGTTCTCACGGGGATAACTTTAATTTCCAAGGTGTTGACCACTGTTTTCTCACGGTTACAGCTGCGTCTTTTTGATGATCAAAAAATATTGGATGGCCACTATGTTCTCACGAGTATAGCTGTATCAAATATTTCTGGATCAATCCCTGTATAATATCAAATATTTCCTAGTTTTTCTCCAGGGTCCTGTTACGGTCGCCAGTTAAGAATTTTAATACAAATTCTTTTAAAAAAATAATTATTTGGACTAATGTCCACTTATTAACTAATTTTAGATTGACAAATTTAAACTGTAACTTAACTCATAATTAACAGCTAATTTATATCATAAAATATGCTGATATGACAATTTTACACTATTACGAAATTTAAAAGTCAAAAAAATTATTAATATATTGTAAGTTGATATTTAAAGTAAAATTAATAAATGATTTCTAGACATTCTTAAACTTAAAATGATGAGAAACATAAATTTGCTGACTAAGCGTCCGGTTTTTTATATGTTATAATCCCCGCATGTACAATCGTCTTAACTTATATATATACTAGTAAAAGTTTAATTTCTCTTTATACCCGTATGACTATATAGTCCAAGGGTATAATAAATTTGCCATTACGTTTGTGACGCAGAGAAGGAGCCTACCCCCCGTAGATATAGACTTAATTGTATGGATTGGATCAGAATCGAAAAATAAATCGATTTAGCGATGTATGTTCGTCCGTCCGTCCGTCGAGTACCTGCCATACAACTTCTAATTTTATATGAGCATTACTCTATACCTATGGAAGCTACGTGTCTGAAATTTGGTCCGTCCGTCCGTCGAGTACCTGCCATACAACTTCTAATTTTATATGAGCATTACTCTATACCTATGGAAGCTACGTGTCTGAAATTTTGGCAAAAGTAGTTTAGTATAATGGCCAAAGTCTGCAAAATTTTCGAGTAGCAAAGGATTCGAGTAGCTGCCATACAACTCCTTCTTTTATATGAGCATTACTCTACACCTAATAAAGCTGAATGTTTGAAATTTTGCCAAAAGTAATTAACTGGATGATAGAATGTATATGTTACGGTCATACGGGTATCCCAGAGTTGACACAGTCTACTCTACTACACTCTTCCTCGTTTTATATATATTCTTTTTTCCTGCTATTGCGCTACTGAATCAATAAAAGGAAATTCGTTACCTAAAGAACATTAAGTTAACATTATAATAGTTTGTTTTAGTTTTGTAAGTGATAATAAAATAGAAGTATGCATACTAAAGTGTAAAAAATTTATTTTTACGTTTTTATTAAAATTTTCTGTATCTTCCTGTTAACAGATTTCTTATAAGTTTTGATTTTTTTTTTTCTGTTCATAATTTACATTTTATAAGTTTCATTTTTTCTTTCTTTTTGTATGTAAGTATTTGTTATTAGAAGTATGTTACATTGTGTGTGAATAACACTTAACATTAACATAATGCAACAGTAGCAGCAGTTTGTCTTTTATTATATTTAGACGTATGTATTTTCTTAAAGACTTCTTATACGTTTTGATTTTTTTTTTCTTATAAAAAATAAAAACTACAAACTGTAGTTAGTTATTAGTTCTGTAAAATAAAAGTATACATACTGAAATGTAAAAAATAGCTTTGTACGTTTTTATTATAATTTTCTGTATCTACCTGTTAACAGATTTCTCATACGTTTTGATTTTTTTTTTTCTGTTCATAATTTACATTTTATCAGTTTAATTTTTTCTTTCTCTTTTGCATGTAAGGATTTGTTATTAGAAGTATGTTACATGTGTGAATAACACTTAACATTAACATAATGCAACAGTAGCAGCAGTTTGTCTTTTATTATATTTAGACGTATGTATTTTCTTAAAGACTTCTTATACGTTTTGATTTTTTTTTTCTTATAAAAAATAAAAACTACAAACTGTAGTTAGTTATTAGTTCTGTAAAATAAAAGTATACATACTGAAATGTAAAAAATAGCTTTGTACGTTTTTATTATAATTTTCTGTATCTACCTGTTAACAGATTTCTTATACGTTTTGATTTTTTTTTCTTTCTTGTGTTCATAATTTACATTTATCTGTTTCATTTTTTCTTTCTCTTTTGAATGTAAGTATTTGTAAGTATAAGTATTTTACATGTGTGAATAACACTTAACATAACATAGGGCACGTTGGTCAGCAGCAGCAGCAGCAGCAGCAGCAGTTTGTCTTTTATTATATTTAGATATAATGAAAAGCAAGCAATAAAATGTAATTAAAATTTATATTGTTTATTTATATTAATTTATATTAAAATTATTTATTTTTTATTCTTTTATATAAATCCATTAGTTTGGAGCATTTTAACATATGATATTCTGAGATTGACAAGGACAAGTATCTGGATCAATTGTCATATTGTCTGAAGTATAGGGACATATATCCCGGTGATATCCATACTCTTTCGTTTTAAATTTCATAGAATTATTAAATAATTTTAAAAAATTAAAGTAAATTTTTAATTGTTTATAATGTTCCTCCTATAAAATATCATCATATTTATCTAAAAAATTATTTAAAGTTTATCAAATCTGATGTGTGTCCATTTGGAAAAGTAAATGAAAACTGATTCCAGTTATTTTTTTAAGTTCTAAACCGTTTAATAAATCCAATGCAGCAAATTTTGTGTTGCTGCATATTCCCATCAATTGGTTATTGAACATTCGATAAAATTTTGTTATCTAAATCATAATTTCCTTCAGGAGTTAATTTAAATCCTACACCTGGAGAACCCTGAGTATGTAGTTTTCCATAGGAAGCAATACTACGTCCAAATTCATCAAGTAGCATTGCGACTTTAACGGATTGTTAATGTAAATAGTTATTGTATTATATTTGCTTCTCTCAATTCTTCAATTATTGATACAATTTTATTGTAATGATTATTGTTACTAGCTTATTGTGAACTAATTAAAAGGGTTAATCTGTCAATTAACTCGTTAGGATCATCCCAGTAAAGATACTCATTTGATCTATTTGTATAATTTAAATGGGTTTCCGGTCAAGAAGATTTATTAAAATAATTAGTAAAATTTTTTTTCAAACAACCTAAACCAGTGTTATAATCATGTTCATATAATTTTCTTAATATATTTTTGTATTTAAAACCTTTGTTTCCTTTTATTTGCTCTAAATGATCATAACTTCTTCTATGTGTATTCGTTTTGTTAAGTATTTGACATATATGTTTTTAAATCACTTTCAGTATAATTTATAGGTTTTTTTTTTAAATATCTATTAATATGATAACACTGAGCCATCAAAACTTCATTATCAATCAAAATATTTTTAGTAATTTGATCTAGTTCAAAACATTACCAAGTTCTCGAATATTTAATGACTCATCAAAATAAGGTCCATATGATTTATCAAGTTAGGGCTTCTAATAATATTATCAGTTATTATAGTATTTGGTGTTGAAGTTATAAATTTACTATGAGTATTACTTTTTTGCTTGATGTTTTAACTTCCGGGTTAAATGATCTCATTAACTTTACGCTGTTATCATCGTCAGCTGGCAATTTAATTTCCGGTTTGATAACGTTATTCAAAAATTGTTGTTGTTTTTTGACAACATTTGTCAATTCTTTCAATGGTTTTGTAATTGGAGTGAAAGCTTCTTCTCGATTATGGTCTTCCGATAGCTTCTTTTTTAGAAATTTTTACGAGTTTTAATTAAATCTTTCATAAGTTGTTCATCCATTTTTTTTTAAATGTGAATTAATTCAATTATTAACTGTAAATTATCGACTGAAACCTTATTTTGCTAATTGCTAACTGATTCTATTAAATAACCTGTTCAGTGAGTAACTGACAACTGCTAATAGATCATCGGTTAACTAAAATTTGACAAATGCATCAAAATTTTTTCTATAACTCCCATCATTGAAACCGCTATCTTTGACAATTAATAGAAAACCATAATTATCATTCCAGCAGCATGCACTCAAATTTTTTAATTCATTAAAAGACATATCAGAATTTACTTGATTATTATATAACTAAATGCTTTGGAATTCTTGTATAAGATTGACATAAAAAAAACTATCTACTTCTTGGTAACACCCCATACAAAAATAGACTCTAAAATTATCTTGCTCATCACATGCTACATCATCAAAAATAAATATTGGGTTTAGTTTTTAGGCCGTCGGTTCTATTACATCAACATTATTTGAAAATTCGTTTTATCCCATTCCTTTGATTGGTTTAATTATTTTTTTTTAAATATGCATATTAAGATTGATGAAATGATTTCGAGTAAATATATATGTTTTTAAATTTCAGCCCTTTGGAATCTAAATACATACTCAACATAATATTAGGGTTACCACAATTTGAAGGTCCCAAAAATTAGTTCTCTTATACTATCTGGTATATATAACATGTTTTTTAAGTTTGTTTTTTGAATTCGATCAAAATTTTTAACTTAAACTACGTTATCTATTTTTATAAATTTCATTTCCTTAAAGGTTCCTACCTTCCGAAACTTTCCTTCAAAATAAATATTTGATTAGTTACAAAAAAAACTGTTAATGGAAAAGGTGTAGAAAACTCACTAATTATTAAGCTACCATTTGAAGCACATTTACCTGGCTATAATTATTGCGGTTTTGGGACAAAACTAACAAAACGATTAGCTCGAGGTGATAAAGGAATTAATGGATTAGATGCTGCTTGCCGAGAGCATGATATAGCATATTCTCAAGTTTTAGTGGACGGTTTAATTCATATCTAGTTACAAACTCAATGAAAGCTAAAATTAAGCTCAGTATGTGATTAAAAATGAAAATTTTACAAAAAAGAAAACTCAGAAAAAGAAGCTTTTGAAAAATGTTATAAAGGAAGCTAAAGTGGCTGTTAGAATATTATAAAACTTGATTTACATGCCGCCAGAAATATTTCTAAAGGACACATTTAATCATTTGCGGGCCTATCAACTATTGGAACACTTTCAGGCGGTGCTGCATAAATAACTAAAGCTGTTAACGATGCTAATAATCCTCACAAAGAGTTAAAAGAAAGTAAACGTCATAATAAAATGATGGAGGCGATAGCAATAAAAGAAGGTAATGGATTGCATTTAATACCCTATAAAAAAGGGTTAGGGCTTTATTTGAACCCAAAAAACCATAAACTAAGTTACCCAATAGAGCTCTTACAAATATTGATTTAGAAAACTTTGGTAAAAAAATACTTGATATATTTTCGTGGAGTTTTTATGAGAGATAATTTGCCAATACGTAGACCTTGGAAATATGAATGTGATATAATAAATTTAGATAATTCTATTGGAAATGAAACGCATTGGGTAGTAGAGATCTGCACAAATATATTCCTTTATAAAAATTATCAAATGTATTTAAATACTGTATTCTAATTCTATCCATTCGTTCAAAACGATTTAAATATGGTGTATACTCAAACTACAACTTAACTATATTTATTCTATTCGTTGTATTTCAAATACAAATATTGAAAAGCTTTTTTTTTAACAAATACTTTGATGTTTTGAAAATCAAATTTGAATACTTCAAAACATTTTAAAATATACCAAGTATACCGAGTACTCTAAATATAATGACAAAGCTACATATTACTCATCGATATAATACATACTGGTTATACGTAGTACATATTAAAATTTTTTTTATTATATTTGGTGTACTCGGTATATTAAAACAAATACTATAAATATTTTTATTATATAAATACAAATAGTATAAATATTCTATTTTCGGGTACACATAATAAATCAAATACATATTCATTCTATTCTACAATAATTTTGTATTTCATTTACTCTATTCTATAATCATTTGTAATGAATGCATTTGGTTTGAAAGCTTTCAAAACCGAATATGAAAAGTTTTACTTATTATAGAATGATTTGAAAGCGCTTTTGAATACATTTGTGCAGATGTCTATTGGGTAGCTCATTTTAAAAATGTAGAAATAACATTATTTTGATAGTTTTGGAAATTTAAGATCTCCATTGGAAGTAAAAAAATATTTAGGATATAAGCTTACATATGATTATAATAAATATTAAAATTTTAACTCTTACAATTGTGAACATGTTTAGAAATTTTAATTTATTTTAATTATTTATTTAATGTTTTTATTCTTAGTCTCACTTATTTTAAAACTGACGTACATTAATAATGTTGTTCAAGTTCAAAAAAGCTAAAAAAACTAACTAATAAAGAATAATTAGAGTTTGGTTAAAACAAATGAAATTTAAATTGAAGATTTTTTTATAGATGTATATTGTTATTACAATTATGAGTATTATTATTAATTAGACTTGAAAATCTATAATAACAAAATACTCTACTGAAATATCTCATTATATCAAATACAAACATGTCAATAATATTAACTTTAAATGGAAACTCTTCCGTATTGACCTTTTACAATATTTCAACAGGTTCTTATGAAATTGGAGATATTGAACTATTTCTTAGAAAAATGTTGAAAATAACTAAAGCAGATAAAAGGAGAAATTAGAATAAGAGCAAATAATAATACATTAAACTGTGAAATTTTTACTGATAAGGATATAGATTTTTAAAGAAAAGATACAATTGGAGGATTGTTAAGTTTCAGTAAGAAGAAATTGTTAGCCAATAAATGGCATACTTCAAATCTTTTTGTTGGTATTAACAATAAATGATAACAATACTTCAGATCTTTTTTTTGATATTAATAAAATAAATATAATAAGAGGTGAATATAATATTTCCTGAGCTTATATTAATGACAAATAGGCTAACACTTTACATGAATTCTCTATTAAAGGCAGTCCTGCATATAAAATAATTGAAGTTCCTAAAAATGTAATTTATTTACCGGTAACTATAAATCAGATAAGTTCCATTATTCTAAAACTTCTTGATCAGAACGTTAATTTAATTAATTTTCATGGAGAAACAATAGCAATTAGATTGCACTTAAAGCTTCAGAATTATCGTATTTAATCAAAATGATCAGCCCAATATACATTCACAGAATGATAAACATCACCTTAATTCATTAAAGACAGTCGAAGGAGAAGGAAGTCATCATTTCAAATATAATTAATTAATATATTACAAAACCATTATTCCAAATGCAAAACATGAATTAATATTAACCCGCTCTCGATCTAATGACAATTCATTATTATGTAGCAGTGCTGATCCAAGTGAAAAACCAAAACTTACTATTACAAAAATATTTTGGAAGGTTCAACATATTAACATAGCGGTTAATCTTAAACTAAATTTATACAAAAGAATTGAAAATGCTTCGGTTTTGAAAATTCCTTTTAGAAATTGAGAATTATATCCTACATTACCAGCAGGAACTACTCATCATATTTGGAATGTTAAAACTGGATAAAGATCCTTCAACTTTTAATAATTTTGATATTGAAAATATAAAAGTATATTTAAATTCAGAATCATATACATATGAAGATATGAAATTAGATTTTGCAAAAAATCGTTATGCCTTAGCATATGAAGCTTATTCAAATTTTAGAGGCTTTCATTATAATAATTCAATATCGGAACCTTTAGTTTCATGGAAAAAATTTAAAACTTTTTAAGAAACTTTTATTTTACGAAGAATTTAAGAATTTAAGATCAGAAACATATTTATTTTACCATTTACAATCGATAGTTTTTAATATTATAGATAAAATAATTTGTATAAAAATCAAAAAAGATTATCAGACTGTAATAAGAGAAATATTAAACCTAAAATAAAACAAGTAATGAAAAAACCCAAGGGTTTTTAAAAAGCACATTTTCAAAATTATATAGGGTTTCTTACTCATTTATTTTACAAAAATATATATAAAAATAAATGATAATATTATAATTCAATTATTTCATCAATTTATTAATTATGACTAATAGTGAAATCAATACTTAGAATATTATCTCAATGCACTCAAGAAAACCTGTTAACAAGTGCGAAATATAATGTTGGATTTCAATGTTAACGTTTAATTTTGGAAAAATATACACAGGTGAATAAGTTACTGTTTTATAAAAACATAAAAGTTTTAATTTTGAATACCTAGTAGCCCTTC
This sequence comes from Dolichopus griseipennis, assembly GCA_963082915.1. Classification (NCBI taxonomy): domain Eukaryota; kingdom Metazoa; phylum Arthropoda; class Insecta; order Diptera; family Dolichopodidae; genus Dolichopus; species Dolichopus griseipennis. The sequence continues at coordinate 95,644,106 of OY720441.1, read as the reverse complement.
TGAAATCAATACTTAGAATATAATCCCAATGCACTCAAGAAAACCTGTTAACAATAGGCAATGCTCCCCAATTTTTCTAAGCAAACTTATGATGGATCTGCCCACCCCTTCCTGGCCCCATCTTTCCATTTTTTTATGTTCTAGGAAATCAATTGTGAACTCCACCAAAATTTGGAGTCTTACCTAGAATTTTATTATCCAAGCAAAAATGGTTAAAACTAAGAGACAATTTCTTCAATTTAAAGAAACCCTTTCAAATTTAAAAAAAACCTTTAACATATGTTGAAATATGATGCTGAAGCTTCAAATTTTTAATATTTGTAAAAAAATTTTGAACATGTATTTAAGTTACAGATGTTTAACAATAGCAAAATTTCAATTTTCAAGCCCGTATAGTTCCTAAACAGGGGGCTTGACAAAAAAATGTTGAAAACCAAACCATCTCACTTTTGCTGTTTTCAGATTGAAAATAAACCTAACAAAACTCTTGTTATTACAATTTAAATATTGGGCTTTTTCCAACTTTGGGGGGCTGTTCTTCTATGAAATAATTTTTTTTGCAATACCTACCCGTGGTTAAAATTTTTTTTCTCTATTTCAAACGATATAAAAGTTTTTGTAAACATACCGACGGATAGATGGATGGATAGACGGACGGACGGACGGACGGACAGATGAAACTATATAGGCACATTTTTACAAAATTTTTTGAAAATGTGCTGAAAATCTAAAAAATAAATAATCTAAAAAAAAAAAAAACGTTTTTTAATTTCTTTTAATATTTATCCATGAAAAGAAAATTTGAAAAAAATAATAAACCTAAAAAGTCTGAAGGAAGAAATAAAAAAATTTTACAACGCTTCATCGTAATCTGCTCGGCTTACTTCTATTTCTTCATTCCAATCCCCATCGGATGGGGAATCAACAATTCGCTCATAAATTTTCATACTATACATAGGATGACGATGCTTTAGTCACCTCAGTTCAGCTCTGCAACCTCTTCATCGATAGATCCTGCATAGCACGCTGGCATGTACTTTCGCCATGTTTTTTTCAAGCACTATTGAATAATTTATATTGATTTTTTCAAAATCATTTGTTGCTTCAACTCTTAGTTTTGTATTCAAGTCAATATATGATTTGGTTAAAATGATTAAAGAGATTGATTAAATTCTATAACTCAATGAATTTTTGTTAATTTTAAACCATGTTTCAGAGCTTGCTTTAAATGTCTATAATGAATAACATATTAAGATTTGTTAAATAAAGTAGCAAGCAATTTTTTCTGTTTGGAACCTGGTGGACACATATTTTCAGGGCAAAATGGTAAATCAGAATGTTAAATTATGAAGCTCTTTAGGATATTTCAAATATACTTCAAAAAATATCCCTTATCACAATCATCAGAAAAAACAGAAATTGTATCAGCTGTAAATTCTTCCATGTTTTTAGCATATCCTCAATGCCTCATATCCTTATGTCTCAATACATTAAATCTTTCTCTGGTTTATTTTTGTCAAAAGTTTCCAAATATTAATTATTCGCTTCACACTATCTTTTTGCACATTGTGTTAACTACGTATACCTCCCTCAATAAACATTATCATATCAATAAATGTAAGAAGTTCCAACTCTATATTTTTATACAATAACATTGCATCCCATGTATAACTAGGAAGTATATAATAATGAGCTGGATCTAGTTTGTATGTTTTCAAAGAAGTAATCCGAAATTTTTCAAAAACATCAGCCAACAACAAAGCATTTTTTTTTGTATATAAAGCAGAATATTTACCTAAGTTATTAATATTTAACTAATTCCACACTTTTTTAGCATGATATTAATCTTTATCGCTACCATTTTGTTTGTTTAATTTATTATAAAAAAGTTTTTTATTGGGAAAAGTTTCTTTCTTAAACTTTTCAAAACTATTAAAATAATCATATGGATACACACCTTTCATTTTTATACCCTACACCTACGAAATAGGAAAAATCTATATTAACTTTGGTATGGTGTTCTTAAACACCTAAAGGAGGCGAGCTAGCTAAAAATGAGAAGTATACATATTATATTTGTGATCAGCGTGAATTGCTGAGTCGATACAGCCATGTCCGTCCGTTCTACCGTCCATTGGCACGATAATTAAAAAACTAATAGAGCTATCTTGATGAAGTTTTAATTATAGGTTACTAGGACTTAAAGTACGGCAGGGATTGCATGGCGAAATCAGCCCATGGGTTCGGATTCTGAATCTTTTACGTTCTAAGGGCTAACGAACATATAAAAAAAATTAGGCTAACTAAACAACTAATGGCGCTGCCTTCATGAAATTTGTGCTGTAGGTTAGTAGTAATGAGAATACGGCGGGGATTACGTACGGTTGAGATTGGATAATGGGTTCGGATCCTAGAACGTTTTGATCGAATGAAGAAAGAATTTTCAAATTTGGTATCATTGTGTCCCTTCCTATTCCCTTAATGTCATTGAAAATTTGAACCAATTAGAGTAGGGGGTCGGGGACCATTCACAAAGTTTCGAAGACCTTATATCTTAAAAACACCATAACTCAAAAACTAATTACGCTATTATGATGAAATTTAAATTCTAGGTTACAAGTAATGAAAGTAACATCGGAATTGGTTCTGGTCGAGTTCGGACATTTAGTTCGGATTCCAGAAGCTTTTGATCGAGTTGAGGCCAAACGAGTATAATTTCGAAATCAAAGAAGATAGAACCTTATGTTTTGGGCACAGGTGTTTCTTCTTATTTGTTTTGTGTACGTGAAATTTTGGATGAATTGGGATAGCGGTTTGTGTACCACTCCCATTACTCCCAAGACATTAAATTAAATTCGAAATTAATAAAGATAGAAACTTCAAATTTAATATACTATTTCCTATTTTCGTTCTTATTTAACACTTTTATATTTTTAATAGGCTAAGAATTTTACTATAAAATATATTATGTATTACATTTTATAAATTAAAAACAAAATATATTTTTAATAAACGACGAATTTTTTTTTTTTTAATTTTTATTACATTATATCTATATTTTATTGAATTATATTACCATTGGCAATATATAATTAAGAAATTATGTACGATACTTAAGTTGTAAAATTTATTTTGTTATGTAAATGAATTATATGAAAAGTTCTCAATTTGTCATTTTATTTTAGAAATACATTTATTGCATATTTTGATTATTAAATTTTGTGATAAAAAGCTAATGAAAGCATTAATGGTTTTAATTAACATTAAAAACCATCAAATTACATAAACTTTTATATTTATATTATTACAAATTAATATTTCTTTCGAATACTTTTAGTTCAATTATATAAAACATTAAAAAATAAGTAAACTAATAGAATTAATCAAGGATACTAAATCATTCAACAGTAAATGCACTAAAGCTAAAAATCCTGAAAAGAAGTAATTGTGTGTAAAATTTTATTGAATTGGATAAAAAGTTTTAAATATGTAATTTTGTAATTGCATTTTACGAATCCATATATTTAAAGTTTATTTGTTGTTTAATATTTTTAAATAGATAAATTAATAAGAATTTTTAATTTTTAAATTGATAAAATCATTTTGATTTTATTTTTAAGATTAAATTGATAAAATAAATAGAAAATGTTTTTAGTAATATAAAGTTGATTTCGTTAGATCAAACTAATAAAAGCTATAATATAGATCAAACTAATAAAAGCTTTTATGATTTTAAAATGACTTATGGACTTCCCATTAAATTTGAACCAAATAGGTGTACGGAATTTCTAAGTCGGTTGCACCGACTGACTGTTTCGTTACTTGTTAATAAATTAATTTTATTAGATACTAAATTTGAAAATTCTGATTCTAATATTCATTTAATAATGATGAAACTCAATCTAAGCTAGCAGGAGAGAATCTAAATTCATCTATAAATCCAAATTTGGTTTTACAGTTATCAATATTTTTTGTAAATGATGTATACTTTTCCATAATAAGAGGTAATACATTGACATTACCTTCACCTATTATAAATATTATCTTTTATTATAAATTGTTCATCATACGAGCTTAAGTTATGAAAAATGATTGGTATAGTTAAGTCATTTTGAAAATTTAAATTATAGCTGTTATGTGCAGCTCCACGAAATTGACCCATTAAATGGCAATGACCATGTACTTTTTTACAAGTAGAAGTAAATTGTTTTTGACAAATAAAACATTTTTCAGTTAACCTAAAATTTAACTTTTCCTCATTTGAAATTATTATTTGGTTAGTTTGAGATAATTCTTCATTTAAAATGGTTCTTAATACATTAAGTTCTGTCAAAAACCAATTAATACAACCTTTACCACGATAAGATGCATATAAGCTTCAAAATCAGAATTATTGTATATAATACCCGGTTGAGCATGGAATATGTTCCTGATATGTATCACCCTCATCGGTTTCTTCTAAAATGCATTCAATATCTGCATATATTACAATTAGAACCACTAGCTTATTTTTAAAATTTTTGAAACTAAGAGTATTATTTTCTAAAGTTCAACTTCTAGTTTTTTCTTGCTGGTAAAATAATGCAAGCAGAGGTTGCAAATATATAGTTACATCCACACCAACCTCTGCTGATAACATTATACCGATTGTAGCAAATAAAATTGTACAAGAAAATGCAATTATTCTACAAGAACGGAAATTGCCATTTTCCCTAAATTAAGTTGAATTTTATTATACCCGTATGACTATGTAGTCAAAGGGTATAATAAATTTGCCATTACGTTTGTGACGCAGAGAAGGAGGGGAGGTAGATAGAGACTCAAGTGTATGGATCGCATCAGAATCGAAAAATAAATCGATTTAGCTATGTATGTCCATCCGCTCGTCCGCCACACGATAACTCAAAAACTAAATAACTAGGACCTTGAAATTTTTGCAAATCCTTTTTCTTGCAATAGCCGTCATCGCTATTTAAATCCAGCCATTTTGGTCCATGGGTTCGGGTAGCTGCCATACAACTTCTTATTTTATATGAGCATTACTCTATACCTATTGAAGCCGGGTGTCTGAAATTTTGCTAAAAAGAGTTTAGTGTAATGGCCAAAGTTTCTGCAAAATTTGGTTGGTCTACTGTAGAGGGTTCGAGTAGCTGCCATACAATTCCTTATTTAATATGAGCATTAAACTACACCTAAAGAAGCTGGGTGTCTGAAATTTTGCCAAAAATAGTTTAGTGTAATGGCCAAAGTTACAGGAAAATTTGGTTGGTCTACTGCAGAGAGTTCGAGTAGCTGCCATACAACTCCTTCTTTTATATGAGTATTACACTACACTTAATAAAGCTGTATGTTTGAAATTTTGCCAAAAGTAATTAACCGGATGATATAATGTATATGTTACGGTCATGCAGGTATCCCAGAGTTGACACAGTCTACTCTACTACACTCTCCCTCGTTTTTTATTATAATTATTTTTCGAGATAAGAAGTTTGAAAACCTTTAATTGCGTAGTCGGTTAGTTCCTAAAAATAAAAATAAGGAACAAGTGATAAAAAAAATTTTTAACAAAGAAAAATTAGAATTATATAATAAAATAAAACTAAAACAAAAAAAAAAGTATAAAGGAAAAAAAAAACTCAAAATAAGTATAAGTTTTAAATTTAAATTAAATTAGCTATATAACAGTTTAAAATTATTTCGAAATATAAATTATCATAAAAACAAAACTCTAAACTTATCGCAATTACAACAAATAAAGCAATCTAATATCTAATTATAAATAAAATAGTGCAAATCAAAAACACAAAAAAAAAGGAAAAACATTGTAATAGCTACTTAAAAAAAAAAAAAAGGAAAACAAATAAATAAATCTTATACTAATAATACTTGTAATAATATCGTACCAGTATATCGTATAATTAAAATAAACTTTTGTGTACGTAAACATCATTCAAATTCAACAAAATTAATTCAACAAGATCAGCAAAGAGATTGGAGCAGAGATACGCGATGCCATTAGCACAGGATCAAACAACAAGTCAACCATTGGTTTTGCAGATCGATCCAATTAAATGAATCGAAAACCTGCCAACTTTCAATGGAAATGGTGAGAATCTTAACACATTTTTAGAATTAGTTGGAAGTGTAATACCTATAATTTTAAAATATGACTCTTCAAGTTAGTCTATTAAAGTTATACTATTAAAAAGATTAAAAAGTAAATTAGTTGATAAGGCTAGGGAAATAATAGAAATAAATAATCATGTAGAAAATTGAGTTGAGATAAAAAATGTACTTTTAAATAATTTCGGAGTCAAGAATTATATGTAAATCGAGTCAAGAATTATATGTAATTTACGAAATGTTAATTCCTCTACAAGTAGTGTAGATTTATGTAATAATATGAAAAATTTCTTACGTAGGTTAAATAATAAAATAAAAAATGAGGCAAATTCGCCATATACTGTGCAAAATAATTTCAATACCGCTTTAAGGGTTTTCATGGATAAAATTCCAGAACCAATACGTTCTATACTTTAAAGTAGAAACCCCGATTCTCTCGAAAAAGCCATGGATATTCTCTATGAAGGGGGATATGCTTATTATAATCCGTATAAGAATAATTCTCATAATAACGGAAACCAAAATACCAAAAAATTTAAAAATAATTATTCAGAAAATTACAGTAATAACCCTAGAAATAATAATAACAATTCTAGAAATAATATCACGTACGAGTATACTAACAAAAATTATAATAATACTAACAATAATAATTTGTACAATAACAATATAAATCACAGTAATAATAATAATCACAAATCTCAAAATACTTCTAACATTAATAATAGATACGATTCTAAAAGCAGAAATAATACAAATCAAAATAGAAGATTTGATTAAAATAATAATAATAATTTTGCAAATCAACAAATTCCTCAAAGTTCACAATCTAAGCATATGGATGTAGGCTACACCAAATAAGCCCATATTAATAACTGCAAACGAGGTTCAAAATTTTCAATTGATTACCTCAGAACCACAGAACAACGACTTTCTTAATTGATTGTTTTCTTGAGTTTGGTTTTGACACTAAATTAGAATTCCTGGAATTACAATTCCATGACAAATTTGACGGTCTATTAGGTAATAATATTTTAATTCCCCTCATAACTGAAATTAATTATGAAAATCAAATAATCAAATTCAAATCAGGTAAAGAAATGCCTTTCTTTTTCAATGAAAATGAAGAAACACAATATCGTATTCTTTTTCCTTTTAAAGAACTTGACATATTTCAAAATGAAATCTTTCTTGACGAAAAGGAATTCAGAATCAATGATTTAGATGAAGTGACAAAACAAGAACTTCCGAAGATAATAAAGAGGTTTGATAAAGCTTTCTACCATGAAGGTAATGACTTAACGTACATTAACGCAATTAAACATAATATCAATACAACTAATGATATTCCAATTTACACAAAATTATATCGGTATCCTCAAAAAACAATCCCCGAGAAGTAAACAAAATTGAAGAAATGCTTCAACAAGGTATAATTAGAAATAGTGATTCCCCTTATTCCGCATCCATATGGCTTTTTCAAAAAAAAATGGAAGCATCACAAAAACAAAAGTGGTGCATTGTAATCGATTATCGAAAAATAAATAATATCACTATCGATGACAAATATCCTATACCTAATATAGAAGATATTTTAGATTAGATTAGATTAGAAAAATGCTACTGCAACATTCCAGCGTTTAATGAATTCGGTACTTAGAGAGTTCATAGGTAAATGTTGCTATGTATATCTAGATAATATTATTATCTTTTAGGAACATTTTGACAACTTGAAAAAAATTCTAAATAAATTAAATAACGCTAACCTCAAAATTCAATTGGATAAAAGTAAATTTATGAAGCAAGAAACTAAATTTCTTGGTCATATCATTTAGACAAAAATTCTTAAACCTGATCCAAATAAAATAGAGGCTATAACAAAATTTCCAATACCGAAAACACAGAAACAAATCAAAAGTTTTTTAGGATTACTTGGGTATTACAGAAAATTTATTAAAGATTTCGCTAAAATTTCAAAGCCCTTAACAAATTGCTTAAAAAAAGGAAAAAATATTAATATCACAAATCCTGAATATTTGAATAATTAAAGTTTTTGATAACTACTGATCCAATATTAGTCTACCCCCATTTTTCAAAAAACTTTGTACTTACTACAGATGCAAGTAATTTCGCGATTGATGCTGTACTATCGCAGAGTAACCACCTAATTTGTTACGCTTCACGTACACTCAATGAACACGAGTGTAGGTCTTCCCCAATCGAAAAGGAACTACTTGTGATTGTCTGGGCAACTAAATATTTTCGCCCATATATTTTTGGTGGCAAAATTCACTGTCAAAACAGACCATAAACCTTAACAATGGTTGCACAATTTGAAGGAACCCAATTTAAAAATGCAAAGATGGAAAATCAAACTAGAAGAATACTATTTTAATGTTGAATACCTTGAGGGAAAGGAAAAAATAATTGCTGACGCATTATCTAGAGTACAAATCAATGTTTATGAATTGGATATTGATGAAACACACTCTAAAAATGCTGATAGAAATAGTATTGACAATCAAATAGATATTGATGAAATTCGTTCAACAGATGCTACCTTTCACTCAGCAAATGAAGATAGCTCTAGCCTCTGAGTATATTCCAATATCACAATCACCAAAAAATTTTTATAAAACCCAAATTGTTATTAAAAAAGGTTCACCACAAAATTTCAAATTAATAATATTTACAAGAGAAAACTTAAAATTTTTACACACCCAGAATGAAAAATTCTTCTTAGAAATTTTTAAAAATCATAGGTACATTAAAATTACATTAAATGTACTTGGAGTTGTATGAAGACATTATAAATAAAATAGCACATAATGTAGAACAATTACAAAATAAAAATACAATTTCCACTAACCTTTTGCATACAACATTTACCGAAATAAATAACTTATACCCTATTCACACTACTCGAAAGTAACATGTTACCTGCGTTAACGTGTTACTTAGTTGTTAAAATTTCCAAGTAACTAGAAATTTGTATGAAAAAAAATTGTCAAAAGTATTGTGAAAGTAACATGTTACTCAGTTTAACATGTTATTTTTTAAGGTTGTGTACTTCAGTTTTTTAATATAATCGATATTTTTTCGATTCATCGAAGTTTTTTTGAGTCTTCATACCCTTGGATTACAGCTGTTTTGAAATTTTAAATTTGAAATTTGAATCAATCATAGTTAATTATAAAAAAAAAATATAATTTGAATCAATAATTATTCGTTATTTGCAATATAGAAAGGTAAGTATGTAATTTAAATTTGTAATAATAATTTTTAATAAAAATTATATATGTACGTGAAATATTAACTAAATTTTTATTTGCAGATGTCGGAAAAAAAAGAAAAACAAAAAGTGTTCTGGAATGATGAACAATTCAAAATTTTTATAAATATTTGGAAAGAGAAAAAAGGAGACTTAAACAAAGCTAAGAGAAATTCCCATATCATTTTAGAAATGCAAAACGAACTTGAAATCAATGGAATTATAGCAAGTGTGGCTGATATAAAATCGAGGATGCACAATTTAAAATCAAAATATAGGTATGTCATTTTTTTTTCAACATATTTTTATAACAGTAACAAGATTTATTTTTAGGAAAGAAAAAACGGATATTGGTCCAACAGGAGGATCACCTTCTGAGTGGGAATTCTTCGATGATATGAAGGATATTCTGGGGTCCAGCAAATTCATAAATTCCATGGATTTTATGGACGAATGCTTTGAAGATAAAATGAAAATAAGTTAATATCATTTGAAGAAAGAACAAATATAACTTTAGAAAAATTATATGAAGAGACTGTTAAATTCAATGAATTATTGTTAAAAAAATTATAAATCCATAAAATGAAATAAAAAATAAACTTACTATAAATATAAACTAATAGCATTTCTTATTGAAATTCCGCTACGTGCATTTAAATTTATATTTATATTATATTAATTATTATATATATATTATATTTCATTTTTATATTTAATTATGAACTTCTGTTGATAAAAAACATAAATAAAAATTTTAAATCAAACAGTCAAATTTAACAACTAAAAACGTAGTCTGAAACGAATTTTACTTAACATGAAATATGACGCAGATAACATGTTACTTTCGCGTAGTGTGAATAGGGTATTACAAAACATTAAAGAACGATTTAATGAAGATATTAAATTACTTAGAATAGAATTAGAAATAAAAAAAAACATAAAATTATTATCATAACAAATATCTAATATTAAGTAAATAATACTATCTAGTAGATTAGAAATTTTATCTAAAAATATTTTGACAAATGAAGAAATTAACAATTTTAATATTACTTTAGAAAAATTACCGTTTATAAAAGACCATGTTGCACTTTATGAAAACAAAATTGTATTTATTATTTCAATACCCAATTTTTCTAGCGATATATGTTATAAAACCAATATTATAAAAATTCCAAATAAAAATAAAAACTAAGAATTAGGCAAAGCCATTGAAAAAATTTTTACATGTAAGCAAAAAATTTTTAAATATTTATAAAAAACGAGGAAGATTATAGTTGCCCTTGTCAACTTTTAGATACCCGTGCATACCCACTAACCGTTATTTATTTCCCTTATGCTATTATAAATATTACAAAAAAAATATAAGAAAGTAAAATAGTTAAAAAAAAATTTTACTTTTTCTCCCAAAATTTTTGGTTAAAAAAAAAATTAAATTTTTAATTCATTATACCATAATTTTTGCTTAAAAACAAAAAAAAAATAAACCATAAAAAAAACAAATAGCCCACCCTAAAAGTTGATCCGAGTGATGTCCATCTTTGCCAACTAACTTGCCCTATTACTTTACCTGCCCAGTTTTAATTTTAACCTCATAGCTTCATTAGATTTACAGTTATCGAATTGACAACTTTGTATGGCAGCTGCCCGAAAACGGGGCCGTAACATTTTGAAACTTCATATAAGTGCTAGATTTATTATATAACTAACCGTGTAAAATTTTCATCCTCGTAGTATAATTAGTTTTGAAGAAATTCATATTGGTGCAAAGAAGTTGTATGGCATCAGCCCTCCCAAAATGGAACAGTAACATTTTGAAACTTCATATAAGTGCTCGATTCATTATATAACTAACAGTGTGTAATTTTCATCCTCGTAGTATAATCAGTTTCCAAGAAATTCATATTGGTACAAAGAAGTTGTATGGCATCAAAATACAAACCATGCAAAATATTACACATATACATATTATATGAATACATATAAATTATTTATGAAGCCATTTACTTAAAAAAAATGTTTGTGTTCTTTTTAACTTATCTTAAATTCTTAAATTGTTTTTTAAACGCATCATTTAAATCATATGAATTCGTAACTCGAAATCGTTATCTACAAAAAAAAAAAAACAAAATTCATATAATTTCATGTTAAATACAAGATGCATAGCAAAATTTCAAATTTTTATATGAAAATATTGGAGTTAAAAAAGTTAGTTGTTCGAGAGCTACCCGAAGTTTTGGTCCGATCTTAACCAAAAAAAAATAGGCAACCTAGAAATTGATTGAAAAATAGACGGACGGACAGACACACATAGCTAGATCGACTCATTTTTCGATTCAGAGCCAATACGTACCTTTGACACTATATCTAGCTCGTCTAGATCGATGCGTTACAAACGGAGGAGCAATTTTAATATACCCGATGTCATATTTGTATGCACGGGTATAAGTGATAATGTTCTCAAATTTAGTGCTTTTAGATGATAAATGTATATCAAATTTATTAAATACAAACGAAAATTTGCAAACTGTAAAATTTCTATAAACGATTTTAAAGTAGATGCTAATCTAGTTGAATGCTATATAAACAAAATTTTACCACATGTCGAACGTGAAATAAAGATAAAAACAAGTTAAGAAACAGTCAGTCGGTGCAACCGACTTAGAAATACCCTACACCTATATGGTTCAAATTTAAGGACATATTCATAAGCCATTTAAACACCATAAAAGCTGTTATTAATTTGATCGTAAGACATAGCTAACCAAATTAACTTTATAATACTAAAAACATTTTCTAATTACACTATCTATTAAAAAATATTACAAATTCTTACTAATTTATCTATTTGAAAATATAAAAAAAAAAACAAACTTGAAATAAATGAAAATATATTTATTTCAATTCAATTACAAAATGAAAAAATTCTAATTATTAAATTTTGTGATAAAAAGATAATCAAAGCATAATATATTTAATAATCCAAATTTTTAAAAATTGCAATTATTTTAAATGGTTAGTTTATATACCTAATAAAAAAGCTTATAAACGCAAAATATGCAATAAATGTATTTCTAAAATACAATTACAAATTTAGACCTTTTCATATAATTTATTTAAATATAAAAATAAATTTTACATAAATGCAGCAAGAACCTTTGAACATAGCTGAACCACTACAATTAAGTCTAGATTTCGGAGACACATAGGACATAGGAAATATATTCTTTGGCTTCGAAATTAAACTCGACCACAACCAATTCCCATGGTACTTTCATTACTAGTAACCTAGTGTTAAATTTCATCAAAATACCGGCATTATTTTTTGAGTTATGGTGTTTTTAAGATATATGTTTTTTAGTCCTTGAACTTGTCAAGGGTTCCAGAACCCCAAACCATGGTACGATTTCGCCCATATGCAGTCCCGTCATACTTTCAATACTAGTTAACCCTTGTATACAATTGGAACGTTCTATCTTAATTTTAAGTTACTAGTTTTATTAATTTCGATTATAAGCTTTTACACATTTGGAGGTCTAAGAGAGGTCCTGAACCACCAGTTTAAATGATCCCAAATTAGGGGGGCACGGAAGAAATAGTAAAGAACACCCTGGGCCAAATTTGAAGCTTCTACATTTGTTTCAAGTTACTATTTTTATTAATTTCGAAAATATGTTTTAAGGTCCTCGGAACTGAGTGCCTGGTCCGCGACCCACTAGTCCAACGGGGCCCAAATTTCAAAGACACTTACGCAATAGGAAGGGACACCCTGATACCAAATTTGGAGGTTATATCTTCATTGGTTTCGGAATTACGCTAGTTTGGCCTAAATTCGATCAAAAAGTTCTCAGTTCCGAACCCATTGTCCAATCCTCACCGTACGTAGTCACCGCCGTAGTTTCATTACCAATAACCTACAGCACAAATTTCATGAAGATAGCCTCATTAGTTGTTGAGTTATTGTGATTTTTAATATATTTTCGTTTTCCCTGACACGGACTAAAAGGTCCAGAATCCGAACCCATGGGCCGATTTTGCCCATATGCAATCCCCGCCGTACTTTCAGTCCTAGTAACCTACAGTTAAAATTTCATCAAGATAGCTCCATTATTTTTTGAGTTATCGTGCATACGGACGGACGGACGGACGGACGGACGGACATGGCTATATCGACTCAGGCGGTCACGCTGATCACAAATATATATACTTTTCCATATCTAGCTCGCTTCCTTTAGGTGGTTACAAACACCATACCAAAGTTAATATACCCCTTTACCTATTCTATAGGTGTAGGGTATAAAAACATATGCATTATTGGGGGCATTATGCCATTGAGCAATAGTTGTAAAACAAAAACAAAATAAAAAAAAATCAAATTTTTGTTAGCTTAATAGAAAATCACAATTTAAAGATGTTTAAATAAAATAAAAAATATTATACACACATTAAAAGTGTCTTTCAATTTTAATTTTAACTTTGTATTTAAACCAAAACTATAAAAACTTTTCATATCTAATCAAGAATATTCAATTCAAAACTTATAAAACTTTTTTTCTATTTTCACAGAAATATTAAATCAAGCTTAAAAAAAAAAAATTAAAGAAACAGTCAGTCGGTGTAACCGACTTAGAAATACCCTACACCTATTTGGTTGGTACGGACATATCCATAAGTCATTTTAACACCATAAAATCTGTAATTAATTTGATCGTAAGACATAGCTAACCAAATTAACTTTATAATACTAAAAACATTTTCTAATTACACTATCTATTAAAAAATATTGCAAATTCTTACTAATTTATCTATTTAAAAATATTAAAAAACAAACAAACTTGAAATAAATGAAAATATATTTATTCCAATTCAATTACAGAATGAAAAAATTCTAATTATTAAATTTTGTGATAAAAAAATAATCAAAGCATAATATATTTAATTTAATATTATATACCTAATAGAAAAGCTTATAAACGCAAAATATGCAATAAATGTATTTCTAAAATACAATTACAAATTTAGACTTTTTCATATAATTCATTTAAATATTCAAATAAATTTTACATAAATGCAGCAAGTACCTTTAAACATAGCTGAACCACTACAATTAAGTCTAGATTTCGGAGACACATAGGACATAGGAAATATATTCTTTGGCTTTGAAATTAAACTCGACCAGAACAAATTCCCATGGTACTTTCATTACTAGTAACCTAGAGTTTAAATTTCAACAAAATACCGGCATTATTTTTTGAGTTATGGTGTTTTTAAGATATATGTTTTTTAGTCCTTGAACTTGTCAAGGGTTCCAGAACCCGAAACCATGGTACGATTTCGCCCATATGCAGTCCCGTCATACTTTCAATACTAGTTAACCCTTGTATACAATTGGAACGTTCTATCTTAATTTTAATTTACTAGTTTTATTAATTTCGATGATAAGCTTTTACACATTTGGGGGGTCTAAGAGAGGTTCTGAACCACCAGTTTAAATGATCCCAAATTAGGGGGGCACGGAAAAAATAGTAAAGAACACCCTGGGCCAAATTTGAAGCTTCTACATTTGTTTCAAGTTACTATTTTTATTAATTTCGAAAATATGCTTTAAGGTCTTCGGAACTGAGTGGCTGGTCCCCGACCCACTAGTCCAATGGGGCCCAAATTTCAAAGACACTTACGCAATAGGAAGGGACACCCTGATACCAAAGGTTGGAGGTTATATCTTCATTGGTTTCGGAATTACGTTAGTTTGGCCTAAATTCGATCAAAAAGTTCTCAGTTCCGAACCCATTGTCCAATCCTCACCGTACGTAATCACCGCCGTAGTTTCATTACCAATAACCTACAGCACAAATTTCATGAAGATAGCCTCATTAGTTGTTGAGTTATCGTGATTTTTAATATATGTTCGTTATCCCTGACACCGACTTAAAGGTCCAGAATCCGAACCCATGGGCTGATTTCGCCCTTATACAGCCCGCGCTTTACTTATAGTACTAGTTAACCCTTGTACACTATTTGAACGGTCTATCTTAATTTGAAGTAATTATTTTTAGTAATTTCGATTATAAGCTTTTAAAACTTGGGAGGTCTGCGAGGGGTACTGAACCACCTCTCCAATTGATCCCAAATCAAGGGAACACGCAAGAGATAGTAAAGAACACCCTTGTGGCAAATTGGAAGCTTCTACATTTTTTCAAGTTGTTATTTTTATTAATTTTAAAGATATGCTTTAAGGTCTTCGGAAATGTGTGGCTGGTCCCCGACCCAGTACTCCAATGGGACCCAAATTCCCAAGACACTTAGGAAATAGGAAGGGACACCCTGATACCAAATTTGGAGGTTCTATCTTCATTGGTTTCGGCTCGTTTGGCCTAAATTCGATCAAAAAGTTCTAGGTTCCGAACCCATGGTTCAATACCGACCTTACGCAATCCCCGAAGTAGTTTCATTACTAGTAACCTACAGCACAAATTTGATGAAGATAGCGTCATTAGTTGTTGCGTTATCGTGATTTTTTATTTATGTTCGTTAGCCCTTCGATCGATTAAAAGGTCCAGAATCCGAACCCATGGGCCGATTTTGCCCATATGCAATCCCCGCCGTACTTTCAGTCCTAGTAATCTACAGTTAAAATTTCATCAAGATAGCTCCATTATTTTTTGAGTTATCGTGCCTACGGACGGACGGACGGACGGACGGACAGACGGACGGACGGACATGGCTATATCGACTCAGGCGGTCACGCTGATCACAAATATATATACTTTTCCATATCTAGCTCGCTTCCTTTAGGTGGTTACAAACACCATACCAAAGTTAATATACCCCTTTACCTATTCTATAGGTGTAGGGTATAAAAATAGTAAATGAATTTGATCTGGAAACATTGCACGCAAGCAATATAAAGAATACCAGACATATTGAAGAAATTAAACATGATTATAAATGGAAATGGTACACTAGTATAACCGATGATTCACTCATTTTTATAATAATTATAATATTAATTTTAATTATAATTCGCTTGCAATTTCGAAATACAAAGTTTGTCGTACCAAATTTAAATTTTAAACTAAATAGTATCTGCCGCAAGTCAGATGCTAAGGAAGGAGGAGTTACATCCACACCAACCTCTGTTGATAACATTATACCGATTGTAGCAAATAATGTTGTACAAGAAAATGCAATTATCTTACAAAAACGGAAATTGCCATTTTCCCTAAATTAAATCGAATTTTATTTTTTATTTCAATTTGACATTTTACTCTTTCTTTTTTATACCCTACACCTATAGAATAGGTAAAGGGGTATATTAACTTTGGTATGGTGTTTGTAACCACCTAAAGGAAGCGAGCTAGATATGGAAAAGTATATATATTTGTGATCAGCGTGACCGCCTTAGTCGATATAGCCATGTCCGTCCGTCCGTCCGTCCGTCCGTCCGTCCGTCCGTCCGTCCGTAGGCACGATAACTCAAAAAATAATGGAGCTATCTTGATGAAATTTTAACTGTAGGTTACTAGGACTGAAAGTACGGCGGGGATTGCATATGGGCGAAATCGGCCCATGGGTTCGGATTCTGGACCTTTTAATCGGTTTCAGGGCTAACGAACAAATATAAAAAATCACGATAACTCAACAACTAATGACGCTATCTTCATCAAATTTGTGCTGTAGGTTACTAGTAATGAAACTACTTCGGGAATTGCGTAAGGTCGGGATTGGACCATGGGTTCGGAACCTAGAACTTTTTGATCGAATTTAGGCCAAACGAGCCGAAACCAATGAAGATAGAACCTCCAAATTTAGTATCAGGGTGTCCCTTCCTATTTCCTAAGTGTCTTGTGAATTTGGGTCCCATTGGAGTAGTGGGTCAGGGACCAGCCACACATTTCCGAAGACCTTAAAGCATATCTTTAAAATTAATAAAGATAACAACTTGAAAAAATGTAGAAGCTTCCAATTTGCCACAAGGGTGTTCTTTACTATCTCTTGCGTGTTCCCTTAATTTGGGATCAATTGGAGTGGTGGTTCAATACCCCTCTCAGGCCTCCCAAGTTTTAAAAGCTTATAATCGAAATTACTAAAAATAGTTACTTAAAATTAAGATAGACCGTTTAAATTGTGTACAAGGGTTAACTAGTACTATAAGTAAAGCGCGGGCTGTATAAGGGCGAAATCAGCCCATGGGTTCGGATTCTGGACCTTTTAGTCGGTGTCAGGGATAACGAACATATATTAAAAATCACGATAACTCAACAACTAATGAGGCTATCTTCATGAAATTTGTGTTGTAGGTTATTGGTAATGAAACTACGGCGGTGACTACGTACGGTGAGGATTGGACAATGGGTTCGGAACTGAGAACTTTTTGATCGAATTTAGGCCAAACTAGCGTAATTCCGAAACCAATGAAGATATAACCTCCAAATTTGGTATCAGGGTGTCCCTTCCTATTGCGTAAGTGTCTTTGAAATTTGGGCCCCATTGGACTAGTGGGTCGGGGACCAGGCAATCAGTTTCGAGGACCTTAAAGCATATTTTCGAAATTAATAAAAATAGTAACTTGAAACAAATGTAGAAGCTTCAAATTTGGCCCAGGGTGTTCTTTACTATTTCTTCCGTGGCCCCCTAATTTGGGATCATTTGGAGTGGTGGTTCAGGACCTCTCTTAGACCCCCAAATGTGTAAAAGCTTATCATCGAAATTAATAAAACTAGTAACTTAAAATTAAGATAGAACGTTCCAATTGTATACAAGGGTTAACTAGTATTGAAAGTATGACGGGACTGCATATGGGCGAAATCGTACCATGGTTTGGGTTTCTGGAACCCTTGTCAAGTTCAAGGACTAACAAACATATATCTTAAAACACCATAACTCAAAAAATAATGCCGGTATTTTGATGAAATTTAAACTCTAGGTTACTAGTAATGAAAGTACCATGGGAATTGGTTCTGGTTGAGTTTAATTTCAAAGCCAAAGAATATATTTCCTATGTCCTATGTGTCTCCGAAATCTAGACTTAATTGTAGTGGTTCAGCTATATTCAAAGGTACTTGCTGCATTTATGTAAAATTTATTTGAATATTTAAATGAATTATATGAATAGGTCTAAATTTGTAATTGTATTTTAGAAATACATTTATTGCATATTTTGCGTTTCTAAGCTTTTCTATTAGGTATATAAACTAACCATTTAAAATAATTGCAATTTTTAAAAATTTGGATTATTAAATATATTATGCTTTAATTATCTTTTTATCACAAAAATTAATAATTAAAATTTTTTCATTTTTTAATTGAATTGGAATAAATATATTTTCATTTATTTCAAGTTTGTTTGTTTTTTAATATTTTTAAATAGATAAATTGGTAAGAATTTGTAATATTTTTTAATAGATAGTGTAATTAGAAAATGTTTTTAGTATTATAAAGTTAATTTGGTTAGCTATGTCTTACGATCAAATTAATAACAGCTTTTATGGTGTTAAAATGACTTATGGATATGTCCTTAAATTTGAACCAAATAGGTGTAGGGTATTTCTAAGTCGGTTGCACCGACTGACTGTTTCTTTACTTGTTTTAAACTCACTTGAACTCAAGTGTCTAGTTTCACAATCGACCGTTTTTAGCACATTTTCAAAAAATGTTGTAAAAATGTGCCTATATAGCTTCACTCTGTCCGTCCGTCTGTCCGTCCGTCCGTCCGTCCGTCCGTCCGTATGTTTACAAAAACTTTTATACCGTTTGAAATTGAGTAAAGAAATTTTAACCATGGGTGGTTTTTGCAAAAAAAATAATTTCATAGAAGAATTTTTTTCACCTTTGACGGGACTACAACCCCCCAAAGTTAGAAAAAGCCCTATATATAAAAATTGTTATAACAAAAGTTCTGTTAGATATATTTTCAATCTGAAAACGGCAAACAATAGCTGGTTTCATAAACTTTATAAATTTTTGACAGACAAATGTTTAGGGTTGCCATACGGTACTAAAATTTAACATTACGCAAAACTCATTTTTTGCAAAATTTTTGGCCACACATATCTTCTGAACGGTTGAAGCTAGGGTCTTGAAATTGGGAGAAGTTAGAAATTCAGAAATTAGTAAGAGTCGGTTAACAAAATTTTTTCGCTAAGCCTCCTATTTAGGAGCTATAAGGGCTCCAAACTTTAAATTTTGCTATTTTTAAACATCTCTAACTTGAATACCTGTCGTTAGATCTTTGAGAAATTTGGCAATCTTCTCCATTGAAGGGCTATAACAACTTTAAAAAAAAATATTTTCTAAGTAAGCAGTAACTATTTGCAAGTAAATATTTCCAAAGTTAAACTCAGCATGTAATACAATATAATTTTGAAAATGTGCTTTTTTAAAAACCCTTGGTTTTTTTCATCACTTGTTTTATTAAACAACCAAATACTTTTTAAATAACTAACTAGCTGACAAACAAACTTTAAAAAAACTAAACTAAAAAACTTTAAAAACTTTTAAAATTAAATTTAATTTATAATAATTGAGAAATTATCGAAAAACGCTGATAATGTAAAATCAGCATTTTTTTTCTTTTAATAACATGCTTAAAATTTGATATGTAAAATGTTACGGAAAATCTAAATTGTATATCGTAACTAAAAATTTTATACTAAGTTATCTATTCTAAATATAATAAAAGACAAACTGCTGCTGCTGCTGCTGCTGCTGCTGACCAGCGTGCCCTTATGTTATGTTAAGTGTTATTCACACATGTAAAATACTTCGAATTACAAATACATACTTACATTCAAAAGAGAAAGAAAAAATGAAACTGATAAAATGTAAATTAAGAACAGAAAAAAAAAATCAAAACGTATGAGAAATCTGTTAACAGGTAGATACAGAAAATTATAATAAAAACGTTTAAAGAAATTTTTTACATTTCAGTATGTATACTTTTATTTAAATACACTTACAGAACTAATAACTATCTTTAATTTGTAGTTTTTATTTTTTATAAATATAATAAAAGACGCTGCTACTGTTGCAATATGTTAATGTTAAGTGTTATTCACACATGTAACATACTTCTAATTACAAATTTTTACATACAAAAGAGAAAGAAAAAATAAAACTGATAAATGTAAATTATGAACAGAAAAAAAAAAATCAAAACGTATGAGAAATCTGTTAACAGGTAGATACAGAAAATTTTTTATAAATATAATAAAAGATGCTTCTGCTCTTTAATTATGTTAATGTTAAGTGTTATTGACACATGAAATGTAAGATACTTCTAATTACAAATTCTTACATACAAAGGAGAAAGAAAAAATGAAACTGACAAAATGTAAATTATGAACAAAAAAAAAAAAAATCAAAACGTATGAGAAATCTGTTAACAGGTAGATACAGAAAATTTTAATAAAAACGTTAAAGAAATTTTTTACACTTTAGTATGCATACTTCTATTTTATTATCACTTACAAAACTAAAACAATCTATTATAATGTTAACTTAATGTTCTTTAGGTAACGAATTTCCTTTTATTGATTCAGTAGCGCAATAGCAGGAAAAAAGAATATATATAAAAAGAGAAATTAAAATTATACCTGTCGTCCGACAGGCTTTTTTACTAGTATAATATAAATTAGATTAAGTCAAAAATTCAGTTATTTTTCTGGCAACAAGAAATAAAGACATACTTTTTGAAATGTTTGAATGTTTTTGTATATTATAATTATTTTTCGAAATAAGAAGTTTGAAAACCTTTAATATATTTATAAAACTATTATGATTAGATATATTTGAGAACACTAGCATTGACAAGTTTTTGATCCATAAATAATGTTGTTTGATTACAATAGCATCACCATCATCAACATCAGTTCTAATAACATTAAATTGATATGTTGCTTATCTACAATTTAAAAAAATATTTGTAATTTTAAATTTAGTTTATGTTAAAATTTTTTCGTTTATTTCCCTCCAGTTGATTATGAGTAAACACATAAATTAATACATTCTTGTTTTCTTCAAAAATTCCAACATTATTCATTTGCATTGGCAACTTTATGTCATTCAAGTCCAATACATCAATATAATCTGGATAACTAACTCTATTTGAATTTATTTCAGTAGGAAATTGTGCAGAAACAACAACCCAAGCATCATCATTATTTCTAACATTTACGTAAGTTTTGTTTCTTACAATTTCCGATAGTGTTCGAATGAAAGAGCTCTTTTTATTGGTAAGTGATTGTTAATATTGATTAATATATTTATAATAGCTGAAAGAGCCCATCGACTATCTTTTTCTTGAAACTTTATTTTAGTGCTTGAACTCCTTTTTTTCATCATTATCATTACTTTTAAATACTTTGAATTCACCACAAAATACACAGTTAATTTTAATACTACTCCAAAATTTTTCCAAAATTGTTCCAAAATTTTTTTCAATTGGGTTATCATTATTTTTTGGCATTCTTTAAGAACTATTTTGCATCTTTATGTTTGTTATAATAGCTGATCGTATTCTTCACATAAATCCTGCATATTTAAATTTTCCCAATTCATATTATTAGCACTATTATGAGTATCAATGTTGTCGCATACTTTGATCATATTATACTTCATTAATGCTAATAAATGATCTCAATTTTGTTATTGCAGAAAAAATTTTTTTTTGCCAAACGTTTAATTGTAGTTAAAAGATTTTCCAATTCCTCGAGATCATCTTTACAATTTTTTAAATTTTCACTATTTTTCCAGAAGATAATACTCGATTTTTATTGAATTATTTTTGAACAATAGAATCTGGTGCAGATCAAGAAGTCCCAGGGTCATAGGTCCGATAGGGATTTATGACTCATAGCAGTGAGCCATAACTCCCTAAGGGGCCATAAAATCTACATAACCTTTCATTTTATTTAATGTTACACTTTTATATTAATAACTAGCATATTTACCCGGCGTTGCCCGGAAGCTTGCAAATTGTAAAAAAGCTAGTTTCAGCCAAATTTTTGAAGTACCACTTTGCTTATAAATGAAGCCACAAAAAAATATTTGTGGAGTTCCGTTAACCCATTGTGGTCCAACAGCTTTTTATAGGTTTTTTCGTTGCTTTGCTATATATGAGAAATGATTGAACCAATTAACTTCAAATTTTGTATATGTGTTCTTCTTTGAAAATGAAGTTCACTTTACTAACAGATTTGGAATTTGTTAACCCCTGCCGAGCCGACGATTGTTCAAAAAATATTTGTAAGTAAGTTACGTTCAATTTTTGAAAGTGGGTACAACTTCCTTGAATTAGGGGAATGCTTAAAAAAATGTTTTGTCGAGTTCTTTTAACCGATTGCGAAACAAAAACTTTAAAAAACAGTTTGAACTTTTAATTCTAATTTTTCTATACATGGTTCTTCTTGACAATTTGGTGCTCCTTGACGATAGAGTTGAGGATGGTAGGTTTCCGGCGAATAATGTTAACTGAATTAAAATGACTATAGGCCAAAAGGGTATACTAAATTTGCCATTATGTCTTTATACTATGTCAATAGTAGTTTTTTTGAATTGCCAACGTTTGAATAAAATATAGTCGATAGTTTAGAAAAGGTTTAAAAATCTGCTTTTCAACTTATATTTTGTTTAGTACTTAACTGAAAGTTCTACTACGCTCTTCCTCGTTTTTTATGATTTTATGAGAGCAATGTAGGCTTCTTTTTTGGAATAGCTGTTTTAAAATACTATGTATTTAAGCATTATTATATACGAAATTGAATTTTTTGATTTTTAGATTTCATTTGAAGAAAACTGCAATTTCACACTGAAATCTATTTTTAAAAAACAACAACTCCAAAGTAGATAAAAAACAAAGACTTACGAAAAAATGTGGAGAAGGAAATTATTATGTTATTTCATTTTAGAGATATTTTTATTCGGCTTCTTTATTGGCTATATTTTTATTATTATTAATATTATCTCATTTAGCTTTTAACTATTTGAGACTATTTAAGGAAAAAATTAGTCTTATTAATTAAGTGAGCTTTTGGAATAAAGGTTAACTTGCGTTCATACCAAAAATTTGAAAATTTTATTGAATCTTTGTTCAAAAAGCGCAAACAGGTTAAAACCAAATTGACCCTGTGGGTTTTAATTAAAATGCTGGTACAAAATTTTCAATAAAATTTTTTAATCGTTTAAGCAAATAAAATTTATAGAAAACTTCATGGCGTCGTCGTGGAAAACGGGTTAATCGAACTTAACTAAAACTTTTTACAGCCTCTCTTTTAGACTGCAAAATCATCCTGTAAAACTGGACACAAATTAAAACACAAAATTTTTTGAAAGCCCGCCAGGCCGAAATGGGTTAATTTATTGCCACCAAATTTAAGCAGCAAATTCCGGTTGCTAAGAGGAACATTTGTGCAAAATTTCAAATCAATTGGTCAAACCTTTTTGACTCGACATCAAAAACATTGAAAAAGCTTCATTGCGCCCTCGTGCCGAAACGGGTTAACCGAACTCAACAAAAATTTGTGCCAGACTCTCTTTTCGACTGCGAAACCACCCTCTAAAATTGGAAACAAATCGGAAACACAAAATTTTTTGGAAGCCCGTCAGGCCGAAGTGGGTTAAATTATTCCATCCAAATTTATACAACTAATTGCGGTTGCTAAGAGGAATATTTGTGCAAAATTTCAAGTCAATCGGTCAAACCGTTTTGACTCGAAATCCAAAAACGAAAAAGCTTAAAACGGCTCTGGAGACGCAGCCTGTTGACGGGATGTTGATGAGACGGGAAAAGTAAAATAAATTCTGAAACAGTTGGTTTAATTAAAATAAAAACACAATCAATTTTCATTTTATATTTTTAGAAAAGGGAAAAAACCGAATTGAAGTTATATAATAAATAAAATGAATAACATTGAATTCGGCAAGAAAAACCCTTTAAAAAAACGAAATTAAAAAAATTATAAACATGTAGCTACTATGTTGCTACTATTAAAATTAAGAGTCTTTGTACAAACTATAACATAAAACTATAAAAACAAAACAAACGTAAAACTATAATTCTAGTAAAACATAACAAAATTAAATATGTAATAAAATAAACAAAAATAAATTATTTAATATTTTGCATTGTTAAACAAAAGCTGATCCACCTGTTCCACTTCAAGATTCAATGCTCCGGTGACAAGTTGAAGAGTGTGGAAAAAAAAGATAAATTAGAAACTTTTAAAAATTTTAAATAAATAAAAAGATAAATTAGAGTAAAATTTTAATTTTATGTCTCTGTATAAAGTATTGAAAACCTAATCTACTAAAAATTTGTTAGAAATTAATAATTTATTACTTAAAATTTATGAAAATAAAACGACAACTTACAGCTCAAATTTAAATTTTTCTTTTATAACTTTTTGGCTATAACTTTTTAACCCCTTTAAAACTAGAAACCGCAATTTAAAAGGCAATTTCGCAATGAAACGACAAGCCACCAAGGGTTAAAATATAAAATCCCAGCCATTGAAAATAATACTATGAAAAAATTACTTGCACCATCTTTTGGTGTTTTTTTTTAACATAAAATCATATTAAAATATAAACACATATGTACATAAGCATAAACATACATTTCAATACACTTGATTTGATCAACATGTCTATTGATCATATTGTATATTAAGAGTCTATATAGTTTTTGGTGTTACCATATTGAAAGACTAATGTAATTTACCCTGATTTTTCAACATATAAGATTTTAAAAACTTACATATTAAAACTTTAAAGAATTAGTTTTTCTAAAAGTTATGTAAGATTTGGAAATTATTTTTTAAATATGTAAAATATTTAAAATATAACTCCTAATAACCTGTTATAATTTAATTATAAATCATGTTATAATATAACTTACATATATTATATATATGAAATATTAATACAACACCAAAAATTATTTGTTAAAATTCTTAAAACTAATAATCAGTTATAAATTTATTAAATATATTTTTAATTTTATTTTATGATTTAGAGCGTTTTGGTAAAATATTAATTTTTATTTT
This sequence comes from Dolichopus griseipennis, assembly GCA_963082915.1. Lineage (NCBI taxonomy): Eukaryota > Metazoa > Arthropoda > Insecta > Diptera > Dolichopodidae > Dolichopus > Dolichopus griseipennis. Next base: position 95,618,669 of record OY720441.1, on the reverse strand, counting down.
TAAAAAATCGAGTAGTTTCCTTTCAATTTAACCAAATTAACTTAACTTAACAGATACGCGTATTTCGTTATAATTTCTGATTTCATCTACTACTTGCAGCCTTCTTCAGTGTTTGTACTCAAATGACCAAACATTTGTAAAAATCAGTTTTTAATTTCAATAAAAGTTATAATTTTATTTTTTTTTTAAATATTGAAATTTTTAAACTTAAATTAAAAAAAAAAATAAATTTTTTAATTATGCAAATGATATGGCAATATTGTTTTCATTTACATGCACATCTTCATTAAAAAAAAAAAAAATTAACACAAATATTGTACGAGGATATTAATAGTTTCATACTTGGTTAAATGGCTTGATACAGTCGGCAAATTCAAAATGCTATATTAGGTATAAGAAATTATAACTAGTAAATAAGTTTCATTTGATAAAAGTATAAAAAAATAAAAGAAAATAGAGGTTATTTTTAAAATTTTTCTATATAAGCTTGTATTTTGTCATTAAAGTTTAATAATTGTATTATTTTTATATTTGATACATATTCCCCATATTTTGTGATACCCAGAAAAACTATAAAGGCAAACTCTATGAATAGTGGAAGAAAGCATTAGTGAAAAAGATATAGAATATGGGGCAATGGTTTTAAGAAAAAATTAAGAGAATTTTTTTTGACATTTTTTTTCTACTTGCTTTATCTATATATGTATAATTTTTGTTCAAAACTAATACTCGTTTAAATTCAACCCACAGTCACAAACCAAGAGATAGAACTTATACTAGTTTGAAATCATTTCACACAAACGTCACTAACTTTATTCTTTTCATTTAAATTCAATCCACATCAAAGTCACAAGGAACATATAAAATCCTAGATGACCAACAAAAGGTGATCTAGAACCGAAATAGTTATACTAGTATTACCATTATAATAACGTTTTCAAATTCACTAAGTTCTTGAATAAATTCATAACAATAATTAAAAAGTCCGATTCCAAATTTAAATGTTTTGGTGACCTGTATAACCAAGTCAATTAGAAAAATTGGTTATTACATACAGCACAAATAATATGTTGAAGTTAATTACTGACCACCAAATTTGAAATTGTATACTGACTGTATTTATATAAATTCATATTTAAATTGTTTCTTAATGTAAAATGAAACTCCACCCGTGTTATTATGTATACTAATTAACTTATAGTTATTTATTTGCACAAGAGCATCACTACCCTCATTAATTAAATGAGTTTCAGTCAAACATAAAAGTCAATTAGATTATTAGTAAGCAACTTAATTAATCCTTGAAAATTCAAATACGCACAATTTATTTCATTTAATTGCTAATATACTATTCAATTTGCTTGCTGTTGTAATTTTGGTTTGGTTCAATAGCTGGGTGGCACAGTGGTTAAGTGCCGACCTTTCATGCAGAAGGGCCCGGGTTCGAATTCTAGTGAAAGTGAAAAAACTTTTCTGGTTTTCGACTCGACTCAGCTACCATTCGCCATTGGGTTCAAATTAATGGCATAATCAATAATTAATAATTATAAATCTTTAATAAAAAAAAAAATACTTTAATATAAAAATATAAACAAATGCAAAATATAAACAAATAATTTAATTAAATAATATGACTCGCAGATATAGAATACCATATAAGTAAAATATAAAATATTACAATATAAACAAAAAATAGAATTGTAAATATTGAAATCTAAGACGTTTCTACATGTTAGAAGGCCTAGTACTATCTCATGTTTAAATTGTATGTGGAATTCAATAAGACCAATTCTAATAACACGAATATAATATGACCCTCTGTTCCAACATGTACCTATGGTATAGACAGGCTTATTAGCCTAACAGTTGAACAGTTAGCGCTTAAAAAAGAAAAAAAAAAAAAAAAAAATATACTTACCAACGTAATTTATTATATGAATATTACCATATTTTTGGGTTCTTGTGAAAAACTATGAATTTATGGTGCATATTTATTTATTTATTTATTTATTTATTTATTCCGAGCTTAATTCAAGCAAGTTACAAAATTTACATTAAATTAATAAACTAAAATTAAACATTAAAAAAACAAAAAAGAAAGTAAAGATTAAAGAAATTAATAATTTAATAATTAATTTTACATAAGAAAAAATTTTTAAGAAAAAAAAAAGTGTGGAAAAAAAGTTAAAAATTATACTAATTATATTTAAAAAAAAAAAACAAAAAAGCTTCAATTAAGAAGACAAAGGTCAAAGAATGTAAGTCCAAAAATTTCAAGAACACAAATACAAGTTATTTTTTAATGATTGTTTAGTTTGGGAAAAGTTAATATGGGATTAATATATATTACAGAGAGACATCATTCTATTAATTGGTTCATATTTACCATAGTTAGTTCGGTGAAACTGTAAATTAAACAAATTAGCAGATCTTAATCTAGAATGCGAAGAAAAATTGAGTTTAGCGAGTAGTTGAGAAGAAGAAATGTTGCCTTTAATTAATTCAATTAGAAATACAATATCTGCAACTTTACGGCGCATTTCAAGTGTATTGAGATGTATTAAATTTATTCTATGTTCGTAAGGAGGTAATCTTAAAGGGTCCTCCCAAGGAAGAAGACGTAAAGCATACCTGAGAAATTTTTTCTGAACCGATTCAATTATATTTATATGGACACCATAAAATGGACACCAAACTTGACTGGCATATTCTAAATTAGGTCTAACCAGGCAGGTATAAAGAGATTTCAATACATAAGGGTCTTCAAATTCTCTTGCCCAATGTTTAATAAAACCGAGCACAGAATTGGCTTTATTTAATATATCAGAATAATGAAGTTGAAATGAAAGTTTACTATCAAAGAGTACCCCTAAATCTTTAATTGAAGTGACTTTTGAAATGATTTGATTATTAAAAAAATATACATAAGAAATTGGACTTAAGCGGCGTGTAAAACTGATTGAATCACATTTGATAACATTGAGTTGGAGATTATTGTTGGAACACCAATTGTAAAAACGATTAAGATCAGCTTGTAGGGCTAATGCATCCTCCAAATTTACAATTTTTTTGAAAAGTTGCATATCATCGGCATAAATTTTAATGTGACTATTAATTATTAAAGAAGAAACATCATTAATAGAAATAATGAAAAGTAAAGGTCCAAGATGGCTACCTTGAGGCACCCCTGTGGGAGCTGCAAACTCAGAAGATATCGAGGATCTAAAAGAAACACTATATCTACGATCAGAGAGGTAGGAATTAATCCAATCTATAAAATAAGTCGGAAATCCTAATTTATTTAGCTTAAAAATAATAACATTATGTGGAAGAAGATCAAAGGCTTTGCTAAAATCTGTATATATTACATCTGTTTGGAAGCCATCTTCCATATTATTAATAAATGTAGATGTAGATTCAACAAGATTAGTAACGGTTGATTTAAGCTTTACAAAGCCATGTTGGAAAGGCGACAAAAAACAAGTACAATGATCATAAATAGAATCAAATACAATTAGTTCAAAAAGCTTAGGTATAGAAGAAAGTTTAGCAATTGGACGATAGTTAGTAACATCGTTTTTAAGATTTTTTTTATGAACTGGCTTAATTATGGCAGTTTTCCAAATAGAAGGGAAGATACCAGAAGCTAAAGAAGAATTAAATAAAGAAGAAAGAGGACCAGATAATGAAGATGAGCATTTATTTAAAAATATGTTAGGGATGCCGTCAATCCCAGTACTAGTGTTAAAATCAAGTTTTGTCAAATAGTTAAATACCAAATTAGAGTTAATATGAATATTACCCAGAGTAGTATTAGGAAAGTTTGATAAATGCAAAAAATTATCTTCATTTAACGAGAAAGCGGGCAAAGAATAACTAATTGAAAAGAAATCACGGAAAAATTCTGAAATAACATTAGAATCTATACTACTAGAATTTTTATAATTCATACACATTGGATATTGATCACTTTTTCTTTTGGAATTAACAAATTTCCAAAAGAGTTTTGGATTATTTTTAATATTTAAAGACATGTTTTGCACATAATTAGAATATAAATTATCAGACATTGTTTTAAATTCATTAAATAAATTTATGAAAACATTAAAGTCATAATTATTATTGCTTTTAATAAACTTACGCCAGGCTTTATTTTTTCTATTTTTTAATTTTTTAAGACTTTTAGTAAACCATGGCGGACTGGATTTATAACTATTGTCTACAACTAACGGAACATATTGTGAAATAATAGAATGAACAATTTTATAGAAATGATTAACTGCATCATTTAAATTAAAAGAGGTTAAAAATGAGAAATCATAACAACTTAAATAGTTATTAATAGCATCAAAATTGGCTTTATGAAAGTTAAAACGATAAGAAAGTTCAGAATCAATAATTGGAGGTATGAGAAAACAGAGAGACGAACAAATTGGAGGATGATGCTCATCAATTTCAACTAGTTCAAATGGACAGTTAATAATAGCAAAATTTATCCAATTTGTCGTAAATAAAAGATCTAACTGTCTACCACGATTATTACAGATTGAAGATACTTGTTGAAAATTAAAAGAATTAAAAGAGTCAATTACAAAGCACTCCGTATTACTAACTAATTCGTATGGAATGAAGTAGGAATCCTCATCGTGCGGAACCCATTTAATGTTAGGAAGATTAAAGTCACCACAGAGAATTACATCATCATTAACATTAAGTTTACTGACTAGTGAATCAATTTCTAAAATATATTTAGTATACACTTCGATACTAGATCCTGGAGGAATATAACAATTTATAATAATAACATTTTTTAGTTGTAGTTCAATTTTAACAGCAATTACTTCGATAATATCGGTAGGATCACATTGAGAAAGTAACAATTGCGATGAACAAAAAGTATTTCTAACAGCTATCAATACACCACCACCTTTAGCAACATTATAAGATAAACGACAATCATATCTATCTTTCCTATAAACAGTGTAAGAAGAAGAAAAAATTTCAAGATTATTTATTGATGAAGTTAGCCAGGTTTCTGTTAAAACGAATAGATCAAAATATAAAGCAGTAGAATTTAAGAAAACTTTTTTAGTTTTTGTGCGTAGACCTCTTACATTTTGATAATAAATAGTTAATTTAAAAGATTTATTATTAGGATGAGTGGGTTCCGCAAGACTAATATTAACTAGACTTTTTCTCGCTTGGAAGGGGACGAAAGTACTTATCATGATTTTCTCTCACACGTTGAAGATAGTTAATTCTATTAGAAGAGATATGTGAGGCAAAAGATTTCAAGTCAGTTAGAGCATTTACAGCTGAAATATTATATGTTTCATGATATTTTACAAAAATATTACGTAAGTCCTTAAAATCAGTAGGAAGTCCTTCCTGTTGAATAGCTATCTTAAGCGATGTGTTTGTTTTACCACCAATACAAACATCATTTGATTTATCGTGAAGATATGCAAGGTAAAGTCTAACATTATCATAAATTTTACTGTCCCTTAGTCCAGCTAAAACGTACCTACTGTTATTTTTACTTTCATGAAGAGCTTTTTGAGTAAGTTTTACAACAGGCGGTAAAAGAGGATCTAAAATTGGTGGAGTTGTATTTGAGTTAGATAATAAAATATCCTCAGAATTAGCTAATAAGGGATTAGCTTGTGATTCAGGATGTAAAGATAAAGAAGTTGATCTATTAATTTTATTAGAAGAAGATTTTGCTACAGTTAAGCTAGAAGGTTTACTTTGGGGCATGATAGTTTCACCTTGAACAAAATTTTGGTATTTATTAAATTTATTTGATACAGACTTTTTGAATTTTGTAAATTTATTTTTTAGATAAGAATCGCTAATTTGTTTGTTATTACCTGATTTGGTAAGATCATTTGAATTACTAGAAATTATGTTTTTAGAATTATTTTTTATATTAATATTCGAAATAGGAATAGTATTAGTATCAGTTTGTGCAATAATATCAGATTTGTTAGGATTAATTAGTGTTTTAGTATTTGAATTATCAATTGATTTAGAAAAATTAGTAGGAGGTATAGGAAAAGATAAATCAAGTAAATTTGTTAAATTAGATTTAGTGTTTAAATAGGATTTGAAATTTAATTTAGAATTTCTTATTGTATAACCTGTATTAGTGTCTTGTAAAACTGTTTCCATATTTTTGTTTAGGTTACCTTTGACCTGAGGCTTACTTAATTCAATAGCTGCACCAATTTTATTCCATATATTGACGTTGCTTGGATGTTGTAAAATTCTCATAGAATAAACAGAACCAGAGATAAGAAAGCATAAATATTTCTTTTTGTTCTTCTTTATACGGTTAGGTGTTAAATTAGTACACACTATCGAACCAATGTTAAATTCTTCTTTTATAAATTGAGTTAACTTATTTTCATCAAACGAGCAAGGAACGCCCTTTACAAAAGTAGACGAATAGTTACTATCTTTGACGATTGATGATTTATTACAATCCATTAGCTTGGTGATTCTTCCACTCCATTCATCATTAGTCCATTGGGTCCCAAATTTATGTAAAATTGCAAAATCTGTTTGCACGCTTTTAACGCAATTTGTAGGAGAATCAAGTAGTGTATCAACTTGAATTGCCTTATCAAAAGTTTGTATTTTACTGCTATATTCGGAATTTTGAGCTTGTGATCTAGAATTATGCAGTTCGGTACAAAAATTATGTAACATTTCAACATTAGTGCTGGCATAGTCCTGGTGAACCGTATTAATATGCTTAATAACAGCTGCTTCCATACGTTCAAAATTTTTAGGAACTGCAAAAATTGATGAAGCACTGCTGGAACCAGCTTCTAACGACTTGGAAATATTCTCAAAATTTTTAGTAAATTGAGCAGAAATTTCAGTTAATAGCTCAGTTTTTAAGTCGTTAAACTCATTATTTGATGTATGATTGGAACCGGTAGATTTCTCCGCCATTGTGTTACATAATAAATCAAATGATTTAGCCATATCGTTGAAAGAATTGCGATTTGAATCAATTACCAAAATAGCTTTATTTAATAAGCCGGTATTCCTATCGTTCATATCAGCTATGGACTTACTAAGGTTGTCGAACATATGTCTTAAAACCGATTCATGATGCTGACAGTCATCACATATCAACCAATTTTGTAAAGAAGGGTGGTACCAATCCCTACTGGCTCCAATACAAACACCATGTAACTTACGTTTGCAGAACGCTTTACAAACCACAAAATTAGATTTGTTATCAGAAATTGTACAATTAGCAAGATTACATTTGAATTCCATAATAAAGTTTATTTTTAAATTTAACTTAGCAAAAAACCAAAAAGTTATGAATTCAGCAGAAATAAACGAAAAAAATGTTCAAAAAAGTTTTTAAAATGTTTAAAAATTAAATTAAATGCCTTTAAAATTAAGTATCACTTAATAAAAAAAATAATTTCAATAATGTAATATGATACAGTTATAAAAACAGGAATAAAAAAAGTTTGGAAACATTATCAATATAAAAAAAAAAACTACAAGGCAAATTAAATTAAAATGCTTTTAAAATTTAAGTATCACTTTTAATAAAAAAATTCAATAATGTAATGACACAGTTTAAAAGAAAGAATTAGTTAACTTAATTTTTATTTATATTTTTTTTTTTTTTATTGTGATTTTATTTATTATATTAACAAAAATATAATTGCACTGCGGAAATTAATAATTAATAAGTAATAAACTATTAAAATAAAATTAATTAAAGCGCGTGCAGTGTATAGGTCAACAAATAAGATAAGACTGACTTATGCATATTTGCATAAGTGCATAAAAAATTCTAAATTTTCGTTGAATACGTGCATAGGTGCATGTATATTGAAAAACAAGGTATGTAAAGAACCCAGGGGTTTTAAAAGCACATTTTCAAACTTATGTTGGGTTTCTAACTAACTATTTTATCATTATTTTTATAAAAATATATTTAAAAATAAATGATATTATAATTTAGTTATTTCATCAATTTATTAATTATGATGAATAATAGTGAAATCAATAGATACTTAGAATATAATCCCAATGCTTTCAAGAAAACCTGTTAACAAGTGCGAAATATAATGTATGGAGCTTCAATGTTAACGTTAAATATGGAAAACATACACTGGTGAATAAGTTACTATTTTGAATTGAGTTTTGCATAATGGTAAATTTTAGTGCCGTATGGCAACCCTATACATTTCAGCGTTATATTTTTGTGAAGCCTATAAAAGCAGCTCTTTTTACCGTTTTTCAATTGAAAATAAACCTAACAGAACTCTTGTTATATCAATTTAAATATAGGACTTTTTTAGAATTTGCGGGGGCTGTAGTTTTGTCACCCTTCAAAATTAAGAAAAACATTTGACGCATGTTGAAATATAACTATAGAGCTTTCAATTTTGTATTTTGGGGGGCTGTTTTTGCAATACCTACCTATGGTTAAAATTTCTTTACTCTATTTCAAACGGCGTAAAAGTTTTTGACGGACTAAATAACAGACTGAAACTATATAGGCACATTATTACGAAAATTTTTTGAAAATGTGCTAAAAATATATTAACAAAAAAAAAAGAAATTAAATTTTAAAACAATTTTATTATGGGAGTATATACAAAACTTTTTGGAAAAAAAAGCAAACGTGCTGCAATTAAAAGAGAAACTTGAAGCTAAGCAACTAGATTCACCCGTCCTAAATCCGTTTTAAAACTTCGATTGGAGGAAAAAATTAAAACATTGAGCAAAGCAGATATCAACCAAACACAAGTGACGTGGAAACTTTAAGTTCGGCAGATAAACTAAATATATTAGGAGAACGTGTTAGTACGCAGCAGAAAATAAGCGATCTGTAAAGCAAATTGCTCAAGCTTGCAAGTGACAGGAGTTCTGGCACTGATTAATTACTGTGGCAAAAGATTAATTATATAATTAATAGCACAGCTAAACTATTTTTGAGAACACAAAAAGTAAGAACATGGAATTAAAAGATTTATCAATTCAAAAATTTTCAAAAAGAGTTAGAAATGCTAACGTGCACGCTCCCATGCATGTGCAGAACTTCGAAGAAGGAATAAAAAACAAGTGATGAAAAAAACAAGGGTTTTTAAAAAGCACATTTTTAAAATTATATAGGATTTCTTACGGATTTCTATTTTATCATTTATTTTTTTTAGAAATATACACATTTATCAATTCAAAAATATTAGCAATTCTTACTAATTTATCTAAAATATTAAACAACAAATAAAGTTGAGATAAATGGATTCGTAAAATGCAATTACAAAATTACATATTTAAAACTTTTACCCAATTTAATAAAATTTTACACACATGCAGCAATTAATATACATTTACTGTTGAACGATTTAGTACCCTTGGTTAATTATTTAAATTTTCAATAATTTTTAAATTTATTCTCTTAATTTACTTATTTGTAAAAGTTTATATAATTTCATGGTTTTTAATGTTAGTTAAAACCATTAATGCTTTCATTAGCTTTTTATCACAAAATTTAATAATCAAAATAAGCAATAAATGCATTTCTAAAATACAATGCAAAATTAGAACGAAATAATTTTTACAACTTAAGTATCGTACACATTTTGTTAATTATATATTACATATGGTAATAATTCAATAAAATATAATAAAAATTAAAAACAAAAAAAATTTCGTCATTTATTCAAAAAATATTTAGTTTTTAATTTATAAAATGTAATACATAATATGTTTTATAGTAAAACTGTTAGCCTTTTAAAAAAGACTGTTTGCCTTTTAAAAATATAAAAGTGTTAAATAAGAACGGCAATAGGAAATAGTGTATCAAATTTGATTTTTTATCATTATTAATTTCGAATATATTATGCTTTAAGGTCTTGGGAGTAGTAGAGGTGGTACGCAAACTAAAATTTCACGTACACAAAACAAATAAGAAGAAACAGCTGTGCCCCACATATAATGTTCATCTTCTTTGGTTTCGAAATTATACTAGTTTAACTTCAATTCGATCAAAAGCTTCTAAAATCCGAACCCGACAAGGACCAATTCCATGGTACTCTCCTTACTAGTTACGTAGAACATAAATTTCATCAAATCAATTCTTAGAATACAATCCCTGTTAACAAGTGCGAAATATAATGTTGAAGCTTCAACGTTAACGTTTATTTTGGAAAAACATACACTGGTGAATAAATTACTGTTTTATAAAAGCATAAAAGTTTTAATTTTTAAGGCCTAGTAGCCCTTCAATAGGGAAGGTTCCCAGATTTTTCCTTAGCAAACTTATGATGAATCTGCCCACCCCCTCCTATCCCAACTCTTCAATTTCTTTAACAGAATTTTTGTTATACTAATTTAAATATAGGGCTTTTTTGGAGTTTTCGGGGGCTGTTGATATATGTTGATATATAATAAAAGAACTTTCAATTTTGTATATCAGTAAAAAAAATTTTAACAGATATTCAAGTTACAGGTGTTTAAAAATAGCAAAATGTCAATATTCAAGACTTTATAGCTTCTAAAGAGGGGACGTGCCAAAAAAATGCTGTTAGCCGACTCCTACTAATTTCTGCAGGTCTAACTTTTCCCAAAATTCAAAACGTGAGCTTGAACCGTTTAGAAGATATGCGTTGCCAAAAATTTTGCAAAAATTGAGTTTTGCATAATAGTAAATTTTAGTACCGTATGGCAAACCTAAACATTTTTCTGTTAAAAGTTTATAAATTTCAGAATGAAAATACACCTAACAGAACTCTTGTTATAACAATTTAAGTGTAGGGCTTTTTCCAACTTTTGGGAGCTGTAGCTCCGTAACGGGTTGGGCTACTGAAAAAAATTCTTCTATGAAATATTTTTTTTTTGTCATACCCATCCATTGCTAAAATTTCTTTTCTCTATTTCAAATGATGTAAAAGTTTTTGTAAACATACGGACGGACGGACAGAGTGAAACTATATAGGCACATTTTTATAAAATTTTTTGAAATTGTGCTAAAAAGAAGAAACAGTTCAAAGAATTTTCTTGCAACGCAGGATATCGCATCGATTGGTGTCATTGCAGGAAACGACCTAATTCAATATATTATTGTAGAAATTCTTGGTTCACATAGAAACAAAATATTATTGTATATCCTAATAATTTAAACGATTTAAAAATTACTCTGGTAAAATTTGAAAAAATTAAAATAAACAATTCAGAATACGATGCTCAAAAACAAAAATATGGTACGAGATTTTCAAAAGTACCAGCCTAAAGAACAATCGCTAAAAAAGTCATTCAAGTGTTTTAATTGTAATGAATTGTGATATACAGCCAACATTTGTACTAAAACAAAACGACAAAATGGTTCATGTTTTAGATGTAGAAAATTGAGACATCGTGTTAATGAACGCCCAGAAATAAATAAGAATTTTGTAATGTTTGTTCATAATGACCAATCATCTGACTGTGTTGAATGCAAGTATAAGAACAAGGATAATAATGCATTCGAATTTCAGATCAATTATGAAATATCCAAATATCATTTGTTGCTATTAAAACTAATGGATTCGAAGGTTTTGTTCCACCATACTTTATTAAAGAACATGAATCAACTCAAATATTTGTTGAAATTAATAATAATCAGAATGAGAATCTGCCTTAACTGCTTCTCAACTTAAAGACGAAACCATTAAAAACTAATTTCTGAATTAGGAATACAAGAAAGTAATACTTTTAAGTTATTAAACGAGTTAGTGTAGAAAATTAAAGGATGAAATTAGGTTTTATGTCCTTAAAAAATAGAGTATTTATGTCACTTAGAAGTGGACAAATGTTATGAATATATTAGAAGGTCTTATTGGTTGGTTGATTAGACATTAAGGAAAATAAAAAATTAATATATCTAATTGTCTTAAATGTACATAATATTCATTATTATTCCGCGGGAGGTAAAAACAAGTACAGAAACAGTCTGTCGGTGCAGAGCGAACTTAGAAATACCCTACACTTATTTGGTTCAAATTTAATGGGAAGTTCATTTTAAAACCATAAAAGCTTTTATTAGTTTGATCGTAAGACATAGCTAACGAAATTAACTTTATAATACTAAAAACATTTTCTAATTATTTTATCAATTCAAAAATATTAAAAATTCTTATTAATTTATCTATTTAAAAATATGAATCAACAAATCAACTTGAAATAAAACGATTCGTAAAATGCAATTAGAAAATTACATATGTAAAACTTTTTATCTAATTCAATAAAATTTTACACACAGTTACTTCATTTCAGAAATTTTAACTGTAGTGCATTTACTGTTGAGTGATTTCGTGTCCTTGATTAATTATTTCAATTTTAAATAATTTTTAATATAATTCTCTTAATTTACTTATTATACCATACACCTATAGAATAGGTAATAGGGTATATTAACTTTGGTATGGTTATACCCTACACCTGTAGAATAGGTAAAAGGGTATATTAATTTTGGTATGGTGTTTGTAACCACCTGAAGAAAGCGAGCTAGATATAGAAAAGTATATATATTTATGATCAGCGTGGCCTCCTGAGTCGATATAGCCATGCCCGTCCGTCCGTAGGCACGATAACTCAAAAAATAATGGAGCTACCTTGATGAAATTTTAACTGTAAGTTACTAGGACTAAAAGTACGGCGGGGATTACAAATGGGCAAAATCGGCCAATGGGTTCGGATTCTGGACCTTTTAATCGGTTTCAGGGCTAACGAACACTGGTAATGAAACTATGGCGGCGATTGCCTAAGGTGAGGTGGATTGGACAATGGGTTCCGAACTTAGAAGATTTTAATCGAATTTAGGCCAAACGAGCATAATTCCGAAACTAATGAAGATAGAACCTCCAAATTTGGTATCAGGGTGCCGCTTTCAATTAGCTTGGTGTCCTTAAAATTTGGGCCCAATTGGAGTAGTCGGTCGAGGACCAGCCACTCATTTCCGAAGGCCTTAGACCTCGCAAGGTTTAAAAGCTTATCATCAAAATTAATAAAAATAATAACTTAAAATTAAGATAGAACGTTCCATTTGTATACAAGGGTTAACTAGTATTGAAAGTATGACGGGGACTGCATATGAGTAAAATAGTACCATGGTTTCGGGTTCTGGACCCTTTGAAAAGTTCAAGGGCTAACAAATATATATCTTAAAAACACCATAACTCAAAAAATAGTGCCGCTATTTTGATGAAATTTAAACTCTAGGTTACTAGTAAAGAAAGTACGAGAGAGAGAATTGGTTCTGGTCGAGTTCGGACAATGAGTTCGGATTCTAGAAGCTTTTGATCGATTTGAGGCCGAACGAGTAGAATTTATTAGCCAAAGAAGATATTCCCTATTTCCTATGTCTCCCCGAAATTAAGACTTAATTGTAGTGGTGGTTCAGGTGCCTCCTAAGAAATCCTAAAATTAAAAAGCTTATCTTCAAAATCCATGAAGATGGAAACTTTAAATTTGATACACGAGGGTTTTTCCTGTTTCCGTTTTTGTTTAGCACTTTTATTTTTTCAAAAGGCTAAGATTTTTACCATAAAACATATGTTGTATAATATTTTATAATTATTATATTACCATAGGTGATATATAATTAAGACATTGTGTACAATACTTAAGCTATATTTAACGGTAGATGAATTATATGAAAAGTTCTAATTTTGTAATTATATTTTAGAAATACATTTATTTCATATTTTGCGTTTATAAGCTTTTCTAATACGTACATAAACTAACAATTATTATTAATATATTTGTCTAGAATGAGGTGTAACAAACGCATTCAATTAAATGTGTTTTGTTGGATGTGTTCAATTATTAAAAAATAAAATATTAATGTTTTGTTGAATGTGTTTTATTTTAGAAAATAAAATGTCATAAATAATCGTAAGCAGGCCAAAAAATATTTTATTATTTTTTAATAAAAAAAAATAAACAAAACAAAATTGGCTAATTCCACAAAGGGATTAGTTAAGTCGCCAGTGGATAAAAATGTATCTACGTTCAACGCAGCCGACCCATTTAAAAAGGGCGGTTTAGTGGGAAGATCACCACCTGTAGTTGAAAATAAAACCAGTGACAAAGCGGGAATCCAGGCTAATGTCACTAGAAATATTACTGGTTCGAATTTAATAAAAATTTTGTCTAACGATGACGGTCAGAATAAACCGCTAGACGTGGGTATTACAGTAGAGAAACAGTTCCATTTAAGAATAAGTGAACTAGAGAAGATGTTTAGCGACTTAATGAGTCAGATTCACACTCTAACCGAAGAAAATAAAATGCTAAAGAAAAAGCAATTAACTAAAAGTGCAGTAGAATACTGTACAGATGAAGAAGAACTAACTCGGGAAACCGAGTGGATTGTAAAACGTACAGGGGAAAAAAGAAAAGCGGAGCACTCTCCAGAAATACACAAAGAAAATAGTGTAGAAAAATTAAAGGTGATTAAACCAAAAATTTCAATTGATAAACCGATCATTACAAGAAAAAACAAACCTCCTCCGGTTATCTTAAGTAATGTTGTAGAATACCCCAAAGTTAATAAAATACTGAAAGATGTACAAATTAACTATAAAATAAATATGACGAATAACCATCAACTGAAGATTAATGTTGAAAAAGAAGGGGAATACAGAGAACTAACAAAAATTGTAAATGAAGCTAATTTAGAATGGCATACTTATGAAAACAAGTTGACCAGGCCAATTAAAGTTATGGCTAGGAACTTACATCCTTCACGCGATCCTGAAGATATAAAGCAAGAGCTTAAATGTAAGGGTTTTAAAATCACTGAAGTTGTAAACAAAAGAAAAAAAATTAAAAAGAATGAGGAAGAAACTATAGTTAAACTACCTCTTTTTATGTTAACATTTGAAAATACTGAGGAAATCGATAAGATTTATAAAATAGAGTTTATTCAGCATATGAGAGTGAAAATTGAAGCTCTGAAAAAAACAAATCTGATTCCTCAGTGTAAAAAATGTCAAAGATATGGTCACACACAAAAATTTTGCCAGCGTCTAGCTAAATGTGTAAAATGTGCAGGGTCACATCTATCAACGAATTGTGACAAAGACAAAAAGGTTACGCCGAAGTGTGCTAACTGCCTTGAGGCACACCCTGCAAACTACAGGGGGTGCGTAGTTGCAAAAGAATTACAAAAGAGAAAAAAAAAAGTAATCCAAAACATACCAAAGAAGGTGCGTCGAATTCACCTAACCCTAAATCTAGAAACTTAAATCCTAGCAGGGTCATCGACGGTTTATCGTATGCCCAATTATCACAAAATAGAGCAAAAGAACCTATTAGTGCAACAAAACAGAACAATGTAGCATTAGAACAAGTAAAGAAACAGTCAGTCGGTGCAACCGACTTAGAAATACCCTACACCTAATTGGTTCAAATTTAAGGACATATACATAAGTCATTTTAACACCATTTAACAGCTGTTATTAATTTGATCGTAAGACATAGCTAACCAAATTAACTTTATAATACTAAAAACATTTTCTAATTACACTATCTATTAAAAAATATTACAAATTCTTACTAATTTATCTATTTAAAAATATTAAAAAACAAACAAACTTGAAATAAATGAAAATATATTTATTCCAATTCAATTACAAAATGAAAAAATTCTAATTATTAAATTTTGTGATAAAAAAAAAATCAAAGCATAATATATTTACTAATCCAAATTTTTCAAAATTGCAATTATTTTAAATGGTTAGTTTATATACCTAATAGAAAAGCTTATAAACGCAAAATATGCAATAAATGTATTTCTAAAATACAATTACAAATTTAGACCTTTTCATATAATTCATTTAAATATAAAAATAAATTTTACATAAATGCAGCAAGTTCCTTTGAACATAGCTGAACCATTACAATTAAGTCTAGATTTCGGAGACACATAGGACATAGAAAATATATTCTTTGGCTTTGAAATTAAACTCGACCAGAACCAATTCCCATGGTACTTTCAGTACTAGTAACCTAGAGTTTAAATTTCATCAAAATACCGGCATTATTTTTTGAGTTATGGTGTTTTTAAGATATATGTTTTTTAGTCCTTGAACTTGTTAAGGGTTCCATAACCCGAAACCATGGTACGATTTCGCCCATATGCAGTCCCGTCATACTTTCAATAGTAGTTAACCCTTGTATACAATTGGAACGTTCTATCTTAATTTTAAGTTACTAGTTTTATTAATTTCGATGATAAGCTTTTACACATTTGGGGGGTCTAAGATAGGTCCTGAACCACCAGTCCAAATGATCCCAAATTAGGGGGGCACGGAAGAAATAGTAAAGAACACCCTGGGCCAAATTTGAAGCTTCTACATTTATTTCAAGTTACTATTTTTATTAATTTCGAAAATATGCTTTAAGGTCCTCGGAACTGAGTGGCTGGTCCCCGACCCACTAGTCCAATGGGGCCCAAATTTCAAAGACACTTACGCAATAAGAAGGGACAACTTGATACCAAATTTGAAGGTTATATCTTCATTGGTTTCGGAATTACGCTAGTTTGGCCTAAATTCGATCAAAAAGTTCTCAGTTCCGAACCCACTGTCCAATCCTCACCGTACGTAATCACCGCCGTAGTTTCATTACCAATAACCTACAGCACAAATTTCATAAAGATAGCCTCATTAGTTGTTGAGTTATCGTGATTTTTAATATATGTTCGTTATCCCTGACACCGACTAAAAGGTTCAGAATCCGAACCCATGGGCTGATTTTGCCCTTATACAGCCCGCGCTTTACTTATAGTACTAGTTAACCCTTGTACACAATTTGAACGGTTTATCTTAATTTTAAGTAACTATTTTTAGTAATTTCGATTATAGGCTTTTAAAACTTGGGAGGTCTGAGAGGGGTACTGAACCACCTCTCCAATTGATTCCAAATTAAGGGAACCCGCAAGAGATAGTAAAGAACACCCTTGTGGCAAATTGGAAGCTTCTACATTTTTTCAAGTTGTTATCTTTATTAATTTTAAAGATATGCTTTAAGGTCTTCGGAAATGTGGGGCTGGTACCCGACCCAGTACTCCAATGGGACCCAAATTCCCAAGACACTTAGGAAATAGGAAAGGACACCCTGATACCAAATTTGGAGGTTCTATCTTCATTGGTTTCGGAATTATGCTCGTTTGGCCTAAATTCGATCAAAAAGTTCTAGGTTCCGAACCCATGGTCCAATCCCGACCTTACGGAATCCCCGAAGTTGTTTCATTACTAGTAACCTACAGCACAAATTTGATGAAGATAGCTTCATTAGTTGTTGAGTTATCGTGATTTTTTATATATGTTCGTTAGCCCTTCGATCGATTAAAAGGTCCAGAATCCAAACCCATGGGCCAATTTCGCCCATATGCAATCCCCGCCGTACTTTCAGTCCTAGTAATCTACAGTTAAAATTTCATCAAGATAGCTCCATTATTTTTTGAGTTATCGTGCCTACGGACGGACGGACGGACGGACGGACAGACGGACGGACGGACAGACGGACGGACGGACATGGCTATATCGACTCAGGCGGTCACGCTGATCACAAATATATATACTTTTCCATATCTAGCTCGCTTCCTTTAGGTGGTTACAAACACCATACCAAAGTTAATATACCCCTTTACCTATTCTATAGGTGTAGGGTATAAAAATCAGCTGAAAAAATAATAAAACGCAATAACGTTAGGAATATAACTCATAGTACAAATAGCATTCATAAACCTAACACTAAAGCTGATAATAACATTTTAATGCAGATGATGCAAAATTTGTTTAATTCAATGAACGATATCTCTAAAAGAATAACTGATTTAGAAAACAATTCTAGCAAAAGCTATAGTGGTACTCCGAGAAAATTTTTAAATAATGGCCCAAAATAAAATTAGTATTGCTACATGGAACGCAAACGGCGTACTAAATAAAAAACTAGCATTGGAGCTATTTCTAAAAACTAAAAACATTGATGTGTGTCTCCTATCAGAAACTCATATGACAAGACAGTCAAAACTAAAAATAATAGGTTTCACATGTTATAATGCGACACACCCTAGTAATAAACCGCGAAGAGGTAGTGCAATTTTGGTGAAAAACTCTTTACTACATAACGAAGAGTGTAAAATAGAAACTGATGAATTTCAACTTTCAGTAATACGTGTTAAATCACTTAAAGAGGATTTAAACATTGGGGCTTTATATTGCCCTCCTAATTACAATTTAAAGAATATGATCCATAAAGACCTCTTGAACCGACTTGGGGATAGGTTCATCCTAGGAGGTGACTACAATGCCAAACATATCGATTGGGGTTCAAGACTTACCTCAACAAGAGGAAGAGAGCTAAGGAAAGCTATTAGAGAGTTGGGTTGCTATATTCATTCTACAGGCGAACCAACTTATTGGCCTACTGATACAAAAAAAACTTCTGATCTACTGGATTTCTTCATAACAAAAAAAATATCTCCAAATTTTATTAGCCTAGAAAATAATAAGGATTTAGACTCAGACCATTCGGCTGTCGTACTAAACCTGCATGAAAAAATAAGCCTACACTTCTTAATAAATTAACAAATTGGTTCAACTTTAAACAAGAGATAGAAAATAATATAAATTTAAGGGTTAAAATAACAGCTAAAGATGAAATAGATTTAGCAATTGAAAATCTTAATAAAATTGTAATGCTGCATGGAATAATACAAAAGAATGTAAATACATGACAGCAGGACCTATATATCCTAGAGATATGTTAAATGCGATTAAACTAAAGAGAAAAGCTAGACGAAGATGGCATAAAACACGTGACCCAGCTGATAAAACTGTGTTGAATAGAACAACGCAGAATCTTAAAAGAAGAATTCTTGAAATAAAAAATAAGTCATATGAAAAATATGTTGAGAATTTATCAGCTAAAAAAGAAAGAAATTACTCTTTGTGGAAAGCAACAAAGAGTTTGAAAAAACGTGTAGTGCCAGTCCCATTAATTCGGAAAATTGATGGTAAATGGGCAAAAAATAATAAAGAAAAAGGCGAAACATTCCCAGATCACCTGGAAGAAATTTTTCGGCCCAATGAAATAGAGTCAGACCTCTACATTGAAAATGATTTCAGAAGAGAAGAAAATGCCATTGAACTAATTACTCATATAGAAATGGTTGAAGAAATTAAAGCTCTGAAGTCAAAAAAAGCACCAGGTTTCGATCTAATTACTGCAGACATTCTAAAACAACTCCCGAAAAAAGGGATAACAATGTTAACATATATAATGAATGCTATGTTAAGGTTAAATTATGTACCTAACGTTTGGAAGGTGGCAGAAATAATTATGATACTTAAGCCAGGAAAGCTTACAAACAAAACAAAGTCTTATAGACCTATCTCTCTGTTACCAATTATGTCAAAACTCTTTGAGAAACTGTTATTAAAAAGGTTGAAACCTATAATAGAAAATAGAAAACTAATTCCAAACTATCAATTTGGTTTTAGAGAAAAACACTCTACAGTTGACCAAGTACATAGAATTGCTGATATAATTGAGAAAGCTCTAGAAGAAAAACAAATATGCTCTACAATATTTCTAGACGTAGCACAAGCATTTGATAAAGTTTGGCACGAAAGCTTAATTTATAAGTTGCGGCAACTATTACCTAAAAAATATGTAGAGATACTCTCATCATACTTAACTGATAGACTGTTTAGAATTAAAAAGGATGAAGAGTACTCTACACTGAGAGAAATTAAAGCGGGTGTGCCTCAAGGAAGTATATTGGGTCCAATATTATACTTGCTGTATACTAGTGACTTGCCCCAATTTCAAGAAATAACTGTAGCGACTTTTGCTGACGATACTGCAATAATGGCAGTAGGATCAAATATCAGCGAGGCTACAAATAAACTACAAAAAGCAAGTGATAAATTATATCTTTGGACCAAAAGATGGAAAATTAAACTAAATGAACTGAAATCAGTGCAAGTAAATTTTACAAATAAACCTATTCAAAATCCCCCAGCCGTACAATTAAATGGGGTAGATATTCCTCATGAAAACAAGGCAAAATACCTAGGAATGACATTAGATGTCAAGCTAAAATGGAAAGAACATGTCAAAAAGAAAAGAATAGAATTAGAACAAAAATATAGAGAAATGTATTGGCTCCTAGGTCGAAAATCTAAATTGCCAATAGAGTACAAAATTATGTTATATAACCAAATAATTAAGCCTATCTGGTTGTACGGCGTACAACTTTGGGGGTGTGCCAAACGAACACATATTCAGAGAATTCAAACATTTCAAAGCAAAATGCTACGTAACATGGTGAGTGCTCCCTACGTACGAAATTCCGATTTACATAGGGATCTAGGAATACCTATTGTTAGCGATGAAATAAAAAATATGCCATAAAACATAAGACCCACTCAGAAGGTCACATAAACATAGAAGCGTCAAAACTTTTACTATTTTCAAATGTCAATAGAAGGCTTAAAAGAACTAGGCCCCTCCAATTAGCGATAAATTCAGATCACCTTAACGGAGGTCTGTAATTCCAGTAGATCATAAAAAGTTAGCGCAAAATTAATGGTTAGTCTCTAAGACTAGTTTTAATATTTTAAAACAGGGCGGGTGTTTTTAGTGTGTTAAACTCACACATAACTGTGGTTGCGCTCAGTATCTTTCGATGATTTCCACCATCCTTACCCCAAGACAAAAAAAAAAAAAAAAAAAAAAAGTTTGTGAAAAAATTGATTTCAGTTTTAAAAATCACAGAAGATTTTCTGGGAATTTTAAATAAATAGTAAATCATTTTGGTATTAAAAACTAAGACTATGCTTCACATGAACAGTTTTGTAGTAAGTCTGCATTATTTTCAGTTACAAACTTGCGTTGCGTTGCTTGCTTTTTGCTTTGGAAAGTAAATAAAGCAAGCAATGTTTCAAAGCAATTTCAAAGCTTCCCTCATCTCATCCCTGAAATAAAGCCAAATAAACTGCACCTTAGTAATCAAAGCAAATATATTTTTTTACTTAATTAGGTAGGTATAATAAAAAAAATCAAAAAATTAATTTGCAATTAATAATGCAAAACTCAATTCATAATTCAATTTTATGTCCATAAAAATAGGTACATAATTAAACATGTTGAGCAGGTACATTGTAGAATGTTGGCAACATACATGTATTTCGATTTGAATCTAAACAAAGGTTATGAAACAATATACAGAGCTTAGCAACATTTTAAAAATTTGTCTACATAAAGTTAATAGATGGAGAAATAGATCATTATTGAAACAAAACAAGTAAAGAAACAGTCAGTCGGTGCAACCGACTTAGAAATACCCTACACCTATTTGGTTCAAATTTAAGGACATATACATAAGTCATTTTAACACCATAGAAGCTGTTATTAATTTGATCGTAAGACATAGCTAACCAAATTAACTGTATAATACTAAAAACATTTTCTAATTACCCTATCTATTAAAAAATACTACAAATTCTTACTAATTTATCTATTTAAAAATATTAAAAAACAAACAAACTTGAAATAAATGAAAATATATTTATTCCAATTCAATTACAAAATGAAAAAATTCTAATTATTAAATTTTGTGATAAAAAGATAATCAAAGCATAATATATTTAATAATCCAAATTTTTAAAAATTGCAATTATTTTAAATGGTTAGTTTATATACCTAATAAAAAAGCTTATAAACGCAAAATATGCAATAAATGTATTTCTAAAATACAATTAAAAGTTTACACCTTTTCATATAATTCATTTAAATATAAAAATAAATTTTACATAAATGCAGCAAGTACCATTGAACATAGCTGAACCACTACAATTAAGTCTAGATTTCGGAGACACATAGGACATAGGAAATATATTCTTTGGCTTCGAAATTAAACTCGACCACAACCAATTCCCATGGTACTTTCATTACTAGTAACCTACTGTTAAATTTCATCAAAATACCGGCATTATTTTTTGAGTTATGGTGTTTGTAAGATATATGTTTGTTAGTCCTTGAACTTTTCAAGGGTTCCAGGACCCGAAATTATGGTACGATTTCGCCCATATGCAGTCCCGTCATACTTTCAATACTAGTTAACCCTTGTACACAATTGGAACGCTCTATCTTAATTTTAAGTTACTAGTTTTATTAATTTCGATGATAAGCTTTTACACATTGGGGGTCTAAGAGAGGTTCTGAACCACCACTCCAATTGATCCCAAATTAGGGGGGCACGCAAGAAATAGTAAAGAACACCCTTGTGGCAAATTGGAAGCTTCTACATTTGTTTCAAGTTACTATCTTTATTAATTTCGAAAATATGCTTTAAGGGCCTAAGAACTGAGTGGCTGGTCCCCGATCCACTACTCCAATGGGGCCCAAATTTCAAAGACACTTACGAAATAGGAAGGGACACCCTGATACCAAATTTGGAGGTTCTATCTTCATTGGTTTCGGAATTATGCTCGTTTGGCCTAAATTCGATCAAAAAGTTTTAAGTTCCGAACCCATTGTCCAATCCTCACCTTACGCAATCACCGCCGTAGTTTCATTACTAGTAACCTACAGCACAAATTTCATGAAGATAGCCTCATTAGTTGTTGAGTTATCGTGATTTTTTATATATGTTCCTTAGCCCTGACATCGATTAAAAGGTCCGGAATCCGAACCGTTGGTTTGGATTAGTTTGATAGTAAGACATGATAGTAAGACATAGTTAACCAAATTAACTTTATAATACTAAAAACATTTTCTAATTACTTTATCTACTCAAAAATTTTACAAATTCTTACTAATTTATCGATTTAAAAATATTAAAAAGCAAAAAAACTTGAATCAAATGAAAATATATTTATTTCAATTCAATTACTAAAGCAATTATTTTAAACTAGCTGTTAGCCCGTCACAGAATGACGGAATGTCAATTGAAAGAAAAACTTTTTCTAATAAGAATTATTTCTAATTTCATTATATACATGTACATATATTGTATATCAATCACAGCGTACAATATTTCAGGCCATGACATAAAATTATTTGAATGTATTAGTGAATACATTCAAAAAAATGAGAGTGAGTCTCGAAAAAAAATTTTTTTTTTGTTTTTTAATTGTTTAGAAAAAAATAAAAATTTTTATGATTTTAACCACAGCGTACAATATTTCAGGCCATGACATAAAATTATTTGAATGTATTAGTGAATACATTCAAACAAAATGAGAGTGAGTCTCGAAAAAAAAATTTTTTTTTGTTTTTTAATTTTTTAGAAAAAAATAAAAATTTTTATGATTTTAACCATATTTTCTTTTAGACTTTCTTTATTAAATATTTCCCTAAAAACTCTGAATTTTACATAAAAATAAAATTTGGAGTTTTTTTTTAAAACATATCAAAAATTTAGCTATGAACTCAAAATTTTTAATATGTTTTCCTAAAAAAATATTTTTCAATTTTTTCTGTGCATTTCATAACGTAGCCATTTTGATACTGTCAAAAAATAATGAGAGTACACAAGAGTAAAAATTTTAAATAATTTTAGAAAACCTAACCTAACTTCAAAAGCTTTATAATAATCTGTGATGTAATTTTGGTAGGTAAATTGGTTTTAATATCGAGTTTTTATATTTTTAATTTTAATAAAAATATATAAATTATATATCAAAATAAACTTTGAAGTTTTCTCTTTATGCTCATAATAAAATTAAATTTCAAATCGTATTTTTCAGCATAAAATTAAAGAATTCAAAATTTTATACCCTTGTTAGCATCATTCAACCATATTTCTGAGTAGGCAATATTTATTTGTTTGTATACAGTTTTAAACAGTAAAAAAAAAAAAAGTGCGTGCAAAAAATAGCCGTACTTTAATAGATAGTTTTTAAAGCTCTTTTTAAAATTTTAAATTAAATTTTTTAAGTATATTAAGATTAACATTTTGCAATTTTTTAATAAATTATGATTTTAAAATGTTCTGTTTCTGGCTGTTAAATTATGATTCTTGCTCGAATAAAGTTTCATATTTTAAATTTCCAAAATTACGGATAAGCGCTTTTTTAAAAATTACGGACCTGATTGGCAGGTCTTGCTGGTTAATAAATAAGAATGGCTGGTTTACAGGGTTACCAACTTGATCTTTTTCACCCGAAGACTTCGGGTTTGGAATGCTAACTTCGGGTCTTCGGGTTGGACACTAATTTCTTCGGGTTTGCAAAAATATTTTGAAAATTTAATTGAAAACCTTATTATTATTAACTATGAAACTGAAAATTAAAATTTTTATAAAGATAGTTTTTAAATTTTATGTCCAAACCTTTACTATTATTAGAAAATCCAAACGTTACTGCAACGGAATTGCATGATATAATGTCATCCTTAAAACAAAATTTAGAAAAATCAACTTACTTTTAACTCAATTTTAAAAACTTGTGAAGTTTTAAATTTAAAAGTTGACGAAGATAAAATATATGATGAGATTATTGCTATTAACCAAATTCTTCCAAATATTAGAATTTGTGGAAATGAACCAAATGATGTATTTCGGTTATGGGTTAAAATATTTCAGTCGACTGATGAAATTAATGAAATGAAAAAAATTATGTCCAAAGTTTTAAGCATTCCGGTAAGCAACGCATTTATTGAAAGGATTTTTTCAATAATGAATTCAGTTTGGAGAGCTGATAGAAATAAAATGCGAATAGCGCTTATTAAAAGTGAACTATGTACAAGAATTAACTTTGACATGAAATGCGAAGATTTTCTTATATATTTAAAAGCTCCAGAAGAAAAAAATTTACTTCAATGTTCCTTAAAAAGCTCAAAATATAATTTTAAAAACTAATGTTGACATTATATTAATATTAATTTTGTTAATTAATGAAATAGAAAGTTCCTAATTTTTTTTTATTATGTTTTATTGATTTAAAATAAAAGAATTTCGTTTTGTAATCATGTGTATTTATTATTATATTATATCTTCGGGTCTAAACATAATTGCTTCGGGTCTGATTAGTTCCGAAGTTGGTAACCCTGCTGGTTTATAAGAATGCGAATAATGTCATTTTATATTTTTTGAAAAATGATAACTATTTCGGATGTGAAATTAAGTATGGAGTTATAATTGATAATAGTTTGCAAGTTGCATGCTTCTCAGGCCTTGCAAAAAAACCAGCCAAAACTTTTAAAAATATTTTATCGAATTATATGAAACTAGCCTTTTTATCTCAGCGAAAAACTTTAATATCGTATTTTATATTATTTACAGATAAAAATATTTTTTATATACAATTTATTTCACAATATTATTTTTACATAAACTCTTTTTTGGTTTTTTAAATTTAATTTGCTGTGTTACTTTCCAATTCAATATTTTTATTTAAACTAATTTTGTCGATTTATGTATTGCCAACACTGTAGAATATTAATAAAATTATCACTCTCATTGAAAGCTTAGTAAGAAGCTTTTAAAAAAAGTAAAATATATGGAAGGTATTTTTCAAAAAAGAATTTCTGAATTAAAATATTAAAATTTTTTATATTTGAATATGTTATAAAAATTTTAAAAGACTGAATTTTACGGTCATCTTTGAACGAAATTAAAAAAGTTGCAAATTTGTGAGTTATTATAATTTTAAAATCAGCCGTCGAGATAAAGCTCCCTATTCCCATAAGACTACGTGTTAAATCAGCCGCCGAGACATCTTTTTCTCTCTGAGTGTCATAGCCTGAAATATTGTACGTCTTGATATCAATATTATTTTCTTAAATAAAACTGTTACATTTTGTAATACGCAGATTATATTTCGATTCTAGTAATTGATACACAAAAAAAATGTTTTATATAACTTCTTGTTGTTTCTTAAAAATTTTAAGATTAATAATAAGTTATTTAGTCTACCTTTTGTATGTTTCAAATTTGATAAAATTTCGGGGTCGTTAGTTCAAATCCCTTCTTGGTGAATTTTTTTTTTTAATTTCAATTAATTTTTTTTTTATTCAATTACGTACTTGTTTAAATTTTAAATTTTTAAATTTAAATTCGATAAAATTGTTTGTTAAAAGATTTGAAATTTTTAAAAAAAAAAAGGTTTTTTATACCCTACACCTATAGAATAGGTAAAGGGGTATATTAACTTTGGTATGGTGTTTGTAACCACCTAAAGGAAGCGAGCTAGATATGGAAAAGTATATATATTTGTGATCAGCGTGACCGCCTTAGTCGATATAGCCATGTCCGTCCGTCCGTCCGTAGGCACGATAACTCAAAAAATAATGGAGCTATCTTGATGAAATTTTAACTGTAGGTTACTAGGACTGAAAGTACGGCGGGGATTGCATATGGGCGAAATCGGCCCATGGGTTCGGATTCTGGACCTTTTAATCGGTTTCAGGGCTAACGAACAAATATAAAAAATCACGATAACTCAACCAATAACTAATAACTAATAATAACAGCTATTATGGTTTTAAAATGACTTATGGACTTTCCATTAAATTTGAATCAAATAGGTGTAGGGTATTTCTAACTCGACTGACTGTTTCTTTACTTGTTTTTATATGTTCCTTGGCTCTTAGAACAATTAAAAGGTCCAAATCCGAATCCATGGGCCGATTTCGCCCATATGCAACCCCTGCCGTACTTTAAGTCCTAGTAGCCTACAGTTAAAATTTCATCAAGATAGCTTCATTAGTTTTTGTGTTAACGTGCCTACGGACTGGCGGACATGGCTATATAAACTCAAGAGGTCACGCTGATCACAAATATATATACTTTTCCATATTTAGCTTGCTTCCTTTAGGTGGTTGCAAACACCATACCAAATTTGCTATACCCTTTTCCTATTTCGTAGGTGTAGGGTATAATAAATCATAATTTAGTTATTTCATAAATTTATTAATTATGAATAATAGTGAAATCAATACTTAGAATTCAATCCCTGTTAACAAGTGCGAAATATAATGTTGAAGTTTCAATGTTAACGTTTAATTTTGGAGAAACATACACTGGTGAATAAATTACTGTTTTATAAAAGCATAAAAGTTTTAATTCTTAAGGCCTAGTAGCCTTTCAATAGGGAAGGTTCCCAAATTTTTCCTTAGCAAACTATTTTTTAACAGAATTCTTGTTATACTAATTCAAATATATGGCTTTTTTTGAGTTTTCGGCGGCTGTAGCTTCGTCACCCTTCAACTTGAGCAAACCCTAAACATTTTTCTCTTAAAAGTTTATAAAGCTTATAAGACCAGCTATGTTATGCCGTTTTCAGATTGAAAATACACATAACAGAACTCTTGTTATAATAATTTAAAAATCGGTCTTTTTCCAACTTTGGTGGGCTGTAGCTCCGTAACGGGTTTTCTTATGAAATTATTTTTCTAAAATTTCTTTTCTCTATTTCAAACGAAGTAAAAGTTTTTGTAAACAAACGGACGGACAGAGTGAAACTATATAGGCACATTTTTACAAAATTTTTTGAAAATGTGCTAAAAAGGTAAGTAAAGAGAAGGAAGTAAATATTTCAGTAACAAAATGTACTCCAACTCGTTTAAAACCTACGTATATAGATGAGAGCTCAATCGAATTTTCCTAAATATAAAAGTGTTAAAATACAATTTCGTGCAGAAAAGATGTATGAAAAAGAAGCTGAAAAAGTATTTGACGATGAAATTTATGAAAATGTTTTAACAAAAGCATTATCTGCTGCTTCAGCTGGTGAACGCATAAGAAAAAGAAAATCAGTTAGAAATCAAAATGAACAAATTTTTGAAACTGAAATGGGAGACATTATAACTGTTAGATAGCCCACAGGAGTCCACCAAATAACCAAATAAAAAGAAGTAATTAGAAATAGTGGAAAGTTGAAAAATGAGATACATTTTAAGATCACCGAAAGCAGGTGATAGTTAAACTGCACTTAATTTTCCAATACGAAAAAATAAATAAGCACCTTCATGGACACCATACCAAAAAAGAATGAATTTTATGTTACTTTACTTAGTTATTCTTCTAAAAATTATTTTCTGGAAATTACACATCCGTTTTTTTTTACAAATAAAATGAATAAATATATGATTGATTTAAATTGGAAAGTATTTCTGAAATATATGTTAATAACTTTATCCCAAATGTTTTCGGTGAAGAGTGGGATAAAAGTACGCAAGTTTTTATTGCTGGTAAAGAAAATGATTTCCTTGGAATTACATACATACCATACAATGCAAATCAAAAGTTATGTGACCTACTTTGATTCAAAATGTAAAACTGAATATGGGTTATACTAGAAGAGAAGTTACGCGACAATAGATTTGGTGCATTTTTAACTTTTTAAATCAGAGGTCCCCAATGTTTTGAAAAAGAGGGCCACATACAAATTTTTCATGAGTTCAGCGGGCCGTATAAGAGTTTTCATTATTTTATACGTGACTATAATATTATATTATAAAGAAATAAAAATCAATTTAAGAAAAATTATGTTTTGTTAAAAATATTCAAACAACAAAAACTACAAAAAAAGTTAAAACATATAGTATTATTATTAAAAAAACTAAATTAATGTGAACAATGTGCCTGGTTGTTTGATCTTTCAATGATATTTTTTATATTTGCATTAAAATTAGATACGTTTGTTTTCAAAAAATCTGTCAAATGGTCTTCCGTCAGTCTTGATCGTAATATTGATTTAATATATTTCATCCGTGAAAAAAGCTTGCTTTCAGACATAGGTGCTTCCAAACATAGAAATTATTTTCCTGGCAAAATTTTTAATATTGCTGAAAGTATTTTCCGGCAAAAGTGAATAAAATGTGATTATGTTTTCATTTTTAAAGAGTGATTTCATTGTATCATTTAATTGTAAATCAATTAATTCTAATTGTAAATTGGGATCCATGTCATCCACGTTTACTTCAAAAGGATTTTGGAACAAAGTAAATAATCTTTCATTCCGAAAGATATCAGAAAAGCGTTTGTTAAATTCTTCTTGAAAATTCTTCATGCAATACTGTCGATACTTTCTTTAATAGAAAAACAATTTTTATCTTTTGATCTATTTTCCCATAAATATTCACAAGATTGAAAATGTGGAAAATATTTTGTTGAAATTGTTTTTTAAAAAATTCCAATCTTGATCTGAAAGATTTGACATCGATAATTAGTTCATGTATAAGTTTACTTTTGCCTTGTAATTTTAAATTGAGGATTTTGAGATGTTCAGTTATATCTGTTAAAAAAGCTAGATTCCACAACCATGCAGGATCAGATAGTTCGGCAACAGGTTTTAACTTTTCTGTCATAAAAATGTCAATTTCAGCTTGAAGTTCAAAAAACCGTTTCAGGACTTTGCCACGACTTAACCACCTTACTTCACTGTGATATAACAAATCACCATATTCAGCTTCACCAGTTTCCAGAAATATTTTAAACTGGCGGTGATACAATCCTTTTTTACGTATAAAGTTGATTGTGGAAATGACAACTGATATGACGGAATTTAAACTCAGACTTTTTCCACAGAGTGACTGCTGATGAATTATGCAGTGTAATTGCATTGGCTTCATGTTGTTATTACTTTCAAACATCGTATTAATTCGACCTATTAATCCTATATTTTTACCGACCATATTTTTGGCCCCATCTGTAGTTATACATGAAATTGATTCCCATTTTAATTTGAGTTTTTCCATCATTTCCGATACTTTTAAAAATATGTTTTTACCCGTTGTAGTATCCTTCAAACTTTTTAATGCAGCAAGTTCTTCAGTTACTTCAAAATTGTTATTGATACCTCGAATGAAAATAAGTAACTGAGCGGTATGACCTACATCTTCACTCTCATCAATTGCTATGGAAAAATATGAAAAATTAACCGCCTTTTCTTTGAGCTGCCAACACATATCAGCACCTAAGTCCTCAACTCTCCTCCTGATGGTGCTCGAAGATAAGGTAACAGCAGAAAAATATTTGACTGACTCTGGACATAGCTCTTCAGCCATTTCTAGAACACATTTTTTGACAAATTCGCCATCAGTAAAAGGTCGGCCTTCTGCAGCAATAATGTTTGCGATTCGGTAACTGGCTTTGACTGCGGAAAGATTTAGATTTGTGAATTTTCGCAATATGTTTTTCTCGCCGTGAAAATCGTTCTTAAGCTAGCTTAACATTTTCTTACGCAAATCATCTTTAAACTGATCAAACTTCAGACTATGTTTGGTAGTGTAGTGCCTCTTCAAATTGTAGTCTTTTAATACTGCCATTTTATCTCTACAAATCAAACATATACAATTGTTATTAACCATTGTGAAAAAATAATTAATTGACCACTGGTCATTAAATACGCGGCGTTCATTATCAACTTTTCTTTTTTTCGACATATTATATAACCGTTATTACAATTTTAATGTCTTTAAATTTTGAATTATATTCTCACAGTAAATTAACAAACAATAAAACGTTACTATATTCTTAAAAAATTTAACACTAACTGATCTATCAGTAATCACTTAATTTGTTCTTAGTAATACATTTGATAAATTCTCGCTAAATATAAGAATTCACAATTCGCAGTAAATATAGCCTACTTAATTGTTATTATAGGAAATTTAAAAAAAAATCAAAGTTCTGAGAAATTTTTTTTGCGAGTAGAAAATTAACAGATGTCAAAATGTATAATTTTAAATGTAATAGGAATGTAGTAATAAAATACTATTTTCTAAAATTTTTACAATAATATTTTTAATTTTTTAACTTTAATTATAATATTTTGAACTTTAGTTATATGTATTTTAGTGGGCCATGAAAATCTAACGAGCGGGACTTAGTTTGGGGACTCCTGTTTTAAATGATGAGAAAAATTATAATGTACCTGACAAGTACGATTTTTTCCTTCAAATTTCTCCTATACTAACAAAGGTAGATATTAAGCTAAGAGTAAAATGCTCATATACTTTTGAATCACTTTTAAAAACATGTTTTCACCAAGTAATACCAATGTATTGCATTTTAAAAAAGTATAAATAAAAGATTATTTTTAGTTTTATATATTTTTTTATATAAACATTGTGGAGAGATCATACTATAAGTATTATTTAGCTCAATCAAAATAGGTCTTAAGGATATTGGCCCTTTGTTACATTCAGTTGTAACTTACGAAATGGGACAAGGCTTAGGCATTTTTTTAGATATTTAAAACCAATATTTACCTCAGGAGTTAACATATTAAAAAAAAGAGGTCATTAACGCCAGTATTAACGTTTTATCTGATATTGCAACATGAACAAATGTAAAAGAAGTTGTGCAAGATTGAAGTAAAGAAATAATTAAAAATGTAAGACAATGTGGAGTTCGAAAACTCAATAAAATCTATGGACACGGTAAAAGAAAAAGAAATCTATAAAAAGACATCTCATTAATAATTTTAATTATTTTACTTTAAAGAAACGCAAAGTTAATAACAAAAAGAGTAAAAAAGATATTTTCCACAACTATGATTAAAGTATGAATTCTGAGCTTGATATTTTTAAAATTCAGCCTATTCAATCAAGTATATTACGATCTGAAGAAGTTTCTAATAATCCTATTGCTTTTTTAAGATAACCCATCATAGAATTTGTTTCATTAGGTCATGGAGATACATATAGAAATTTATCTTCTACATATCTAAAATTGAAAGTACAAAATTTTAAAAAAAGATGGCACTCAATGGAAAAATGGTAAAAACACTGAAGGAAACACTCCTCATAAACAATGTTGAAGTTTGAATTCTTCTAACATTAGAAAAACCAGAATTCTACTTTTTTACAGAAGATTCTGACGAATCCTAACTAAAAATTTTAGAAGCGACTTTATTTATGATGCCAAATACAATTATAAACATATAGAGGTAAAAAGTTTGATAAAGATTATCAAAGTCTATGTTTAGTAATGAATTTTTCAAGTTAACTTTTGATTTAACTCCAGATGCATCAGGAAAAGAATTGTGCCAAGGTTTATTAAATCAGGGTACCGTTAAAATTGAGAATAGGCTGTCAAAACTACTTACATCTACACTGACTGGTATTGTTTATGTAGAATTTTATGTAAGGTTACAAATTGATAAAAACCGAAATATATTTACAAATTTATAAACACCATACATAAAAATTAATTGTCTTGTATACTACTGAATGTAATGTTTTATTATGATGATAATAATACTTTATTTGTAAAAGATATTTTTATAGTTGGTATCAAAGAACCTTGTAAAAAGTTTGTAAAAGAGCTCAAATATAAATTTTTATAACAAGGCTGAATTTGAATGTGCGTTGAAGAGAAATGAACAAGAGGTTATTCAATTACTAAAAGCTATCGAAGGAAGATATTTAGAGAGGTTAGAGCAAATAAAACAAGTGAGGAAAAAACCAAGGGTTTTTAAAAAGCACATTTTCAAAATTACATACGGTTTCTTAATGAGTATTTTATCATTTAGTTTTATAAAAATATATATAACAATAAATGATAATATTAGAATTTAGTTATTTCATTAATTTATTAATTATATGACTAATAGTTAAATACTTAGAGTATAACCCCAATGCACTCAAAGATACCTGTTAATAAGTACGAAATAGAATGTTGGAGCTTCAATGTTAACGTTTAATTTTGGAAAAACTTACAATGGTGAATAAGTTACTGTTTAATAAAACCATAAAAGTTTTAATTTTTAAAACCTAGTAGCCCTTCAATGGAGAAAGTTCCCAAATTTTTGCTTTTGCATAATGGATCTGCCACCCCCCTCCTGTCCTCACCCTTCCATTTTTTCGGTTCTAGAAAATCAATTGTTATTATCTAAGCAAAAATGGTTAAAACTAAGAGACAATTTCTTCAATTTAAAAAAACCCTTTCAAATTTAAGAAAAACCTTTAACGTATGTTGAAATATAGTGCTGCAGCTGTAAATTTTGTGTATGTGTAAAAAAGAATTTGAACAGGTTTAGAAGAGATGTGGGGCCAAAAATTTTGCAAAAATTGAGTTTTGCTTAATGGTAAATTTTAGTACCGTATGGCAACCCTTTACATTTTAGCCTTATATTTTTGTGAAGCCTATAAAAGCAGCTCTCTTATACCGTTTTTAGATTGAAAATACATTTAACAGAACTCTTGTTATACCAATTTTAATATAGGCTTTTTTGCAATTTGCGGGGGCTATAGTTTTGGGAATCCTTCGAAATGAAGAAAAATCTTTGACACATGTTGAAATATATTAAAGGTCTTTCAATTTTGTATATTACTAAAAAAAAATTTGAACGGGTATTCAAGTTACAGGTGTTTAAATATAGCAAAATTACAATTTTCGAGCCCTTATTGTACCTCAACAAGGGGCGTGACAAAAAAATTTCGCTCACCGACTCCTCCTAATTTCAGTGGACTTAACTTCTCATATCTAAGAAGACATGTGTGGCCAAAAATTTTGCAAAAATTGAGTTTTACATAATTGTAAATTTTAGTACCGTATGGCAACCCTAAGAATTTGCCTCTTAAATATTTATAAAGCTTATTAAACCAGCTATCTTTTGCCCTTTTCAGATTGAAAATATACTTAACAGGACTTTTGTTATAACAATTTAAAAATAGTGCTTTTCCAACTTTGGGGAGCTGTAGCTTCGTAACGGGTCGGGCTACAGAAAAAAATTTTTCTACGAAATTATTTTTTTTGTAATATATACCGGTGGTTAAAATTTCTTTGCTCTATTTCAAACGGTGTAAAAATTTTGTAAGCATACGGACGGACGGACGGTAAATAGGAAAAATGGAGTGGGGCTTATTGAAGCAGAAACAAAAGAGAATGGGATAAAATAATAAATAAACTTGAAAATAAGATGGAAGATTATGAAATTAAGGTGCCAGGTGAAATAAAAACAAAAATTGAAAATACATATGGGTGTTAAATATACTGAAGAAGATTTAATTAACAAACTTAAGGCACAGAACGCTAATTTAGAGCACAGCTCTATGAAAGTAGTGAAAATATATCAAGCTAAAAATTTGACAAATGCTAAATATAATGCTATAATAAAAATTGATAAAGAATCTTTCCGAAAAGTGATTGAAAATGAAAAGGTATCAATAGGATGGGAGCGTTGTAACGTTTTTAATGCTTTAAGAGTTCTACGATGCTACAAATGTAAGGGGTTTAATCACAAAGCTGTAAATTGTACCAAAGAGGAAACGTGTAGCTAATGCCTTCAAAATCACAAAAGTAAAGATTGTGATAAAGATGAAGTTAACAAACGTATTAATTGTTTAAAAGTTAATGAAACACTTAAGCTTGGTTTAAACGTTGATCATAAAACTTTCAGTGTAACGCGTCCAGTTTGCCAGAGAAAGTTAAGCAATCTAAAACAAAAAAATGGATATTAGCAATCAAAAATAGTTGTGAAAGAAAACAAAATCTCAATTGCTTAATACTAATAATAAAAAGAAAAATAATAACAATAATAATAATACTAATAATTCTAACAATAACAATATTAATAATAATAACAATAATAATTATATGGAACATAAAGTGGGAATTGTAACAAAAGTTTAATCGAAAACAGAGGAATCTGTAAAAACATCTGCCTACGGTAAAAAAAGCAGTGTTAAATGTTATAAATGATAACGTTACTAACCCTCAAAAACCTAAAACGAAGAATATAATATAACTCTTTCTTACGTTTAAACTAAATTCCAATAATGTTTCTTCTTTTTTATTTTATTTTATTTAAATTTTATTACGGTTTCATATTACAAATAAAACAAAAACGTTTAAATAAAAAGTGCGTTGTACTTGAAAATATTTTTTGCTTATTCTTATTTCACGCCACACGATAATTTTTTATGCAATGTTCTGACCTATATTATATATGAAGAAAAGAGAAAAGGAATAAACATTTGGTCAGCACATTGCACTTTCTTTAAAAAAGTAAAAAAACGAAATTTAACTTAAAGAATTAAAATGATATATTTTTATATTGATTTCGAAATCATTTCCGATTTCAAAATCAATGTTTTGTTAATATTAAATTATATCTTTTTATATATATATATACTTTAAAGCGTGGCGTCATTCAAGAAGGTATATATAGAACAAAAAAAAGAAGAAACGCAGGCAGAGTTTTTAGAACGTACAAAGGAAGTAGTCCTTTCTAGTAAATAAATTTTATAATTATAAATTAACTATTTCTTTTTACTAACATATAATATTTAAGCGCAAATAAATAAAAATTAAAAAAGTATATTAAATAAATAAAAAAAAAAAACTATAAAAATTGCTTTTGTTTTCTTTTGAATTAAAACTGGCGCAGTCGGTAGGATGTGTCAAGTGAAATAAAAATAAAAAGTGGACATTTTTTTTTTTTGGTATAAATTAATTTAAGAAAATTAATAAACAAAAAAAAAAAATATGTATAATCTACCTTTTTTCACTTGTGTTTTAACACTTAATGACGCGTACTAATAAAACAATTATCAGTAGAAGTGATAATAAACTATTTATATAAAAAGAAATTTAAAACAAAAGCATATAAGTTTTTCTGCTAATTCAGTGACTCTAAGTAAAAATAATAAAATAACAAAAATTTAAATAAAAAACGAAACATAATACAAATACATATATATTAATATAAAATAAAAAAATTTTTATAAAATAACCAAATACAAAAAGTTTACGTAACAAGTGGAATGCAGTGACCGAAAGCTACAAGAAATCTACAAGCAAAAACAACGAATTGTGACAACTATTCCAGACAGGAGAAAATTAAAAATAAAGAAGAATATATATAAAGCAACCAAATTCCATCTAAAACACATCAAGAGATTCACCAATTTCAAAGCTATTTTAAGATTTTTTCTTTTTCTTTCTCTTATTTTTGCTTATTTAAGAAACTTATTTTTTATTAAATTGAAATAGAAATATATAATTTTAAATTTTATCTTGTGAAAAATATATATTAAAATTAGTTAACAATATTAAATTAAAATATCACAAATCAATTTGGTACTTTAAAATAGATTAAAAGATTTTTAAAAGTTTAAAATTAAGTATAGTAAAAACTTATAAAAAAAAAAAATTTAAATAATTATATCTTGTAAATCGTTATTCAAGTTGGATTTTTGAAAATATTCGAAATTTTTTTTAATAATAAATATATTTATCCTTCTTTTAATGTTATATTATATTTCTGAATAATTTGAAAATACAAAATTCTTTTTATTAATTAAAATTATAATAAATCTAATATCTAAAAGTTTTTATAATATATTTATGTCATTTAACATTATTTTCTTTATGGTTTATTTTAACTTAACACTACTCAATTAGTTCAAATCTGGTCGTAGATAAACTTGACTTTCTCCTTTTTTTTTTTTGATACGGTAAATATAAGAAACTCATAATAAAACAAAATTTTACCTTCTTATGTCCAAAGATATTAATGAAGGGACGGTAGACGAATTATATAGACTATTGAACAATATTTCATTACAAAATAGACATCTTGTTAGTAACAATCAAGTTAGTAATAATCAAATTTCAAGAATGGCAAATGATAGTCCAATACAAGTTACCCCCCTTTCTCCCTCTATCGACCCTCTAAAGTACATAGGAAAATTACCTAACTTTAATGGAGATTTTAGAGATTTACAAAATTTTACAGATCTTATAGATAAAATACATCCTTTATTGCTAAGATACGACCCCTTAAGCCAAAGTATTTTTTCTGATTCAATAAAATCTAAA
The DNA here is from genome assembly GCA_963082915.1 of Dolichopus griseipennis. Classification (NCBI taxonomy): domain Eukaryota; kingdom Metazoa; phylum Arthropoda; class Insecta; order Diptera; family Dolichopodidae; genus Dolichopus; species Dolichopus griseipennis. The sequence goes on along the minus strand of OY720441.1, from coordinate 95,581,855 downwards.
CTAAAAGGAAGATCAAGAGAAGTGGTTGAGATAAATAACCACGTTAAAGGTTGGTTAGAAATTAAAGAGATACTAATTAACAACTTTGGAGATCGTACTAGTTTGGAGGAATTATTTGACGAATTAGGTGGTACAAATTTTAGGACAAGTTGTATAGAATTTTACAACGAATTAAAAACAGCCTTAAGAAGACTTAACGTAAAAACAAAACTCTCGCTTTCGGACGACCTCCACGCGATAGAACAAGCTATTAACAATAATAAAATTTCAGCATTGAACATATTTAAGAACAAGACACCAGAACCCATGAGGTCCATTTTATATTGTAGAAAACCGTAAACGTTAGAAGAAGCAATGGACATATTACACGAAGCTGGGTATGCATATAGAAACTTTGGGAATAGCAATAGTAATAGGAACTATAATAACCAAAATATTAAAAAAAAAAATAAAAGCAATACTAATACTAGAAACGTTAGAAATACAAATAATAATAATAATAGCAATAACAATAGGATTAGCCAACCAAATCATAGAAATTTCCAAAATAATCCAAATAATAATAATAATAATAGTAGGTTTAATAATTATAATAACAACAAAAATAGGCCCAATAACTATAACCTTTATAGTAATAATATTGGTAACTTTTGGAACAACTTTCATCCTAATAGAAATCCAAATACAACATCAGAACCGATGGATATTAATATTAATATGGCTCCCCAAAATAATCAAGATAAGGAACCACCACAAGCCCGAAATTTTCACTGAGCGGCCTCAACTACCAGCTTCCCAATATAATAGTTGACAGCAATACTAGACCGTTAAAATTTATTATAGATTCTGAAGCTACGCATTCTATAATAAACCCCAATCTCTGTCAACCAAAATATTTAGAAAATAGTAATATCATACTAAAAACAGTTCAACAGAAAATTCAAATAACTTAAAAAGCCGTTATTCCGTTATTTAAAGAATTCGGTAGTCCAGATACAAAAGTTGAATTTTACGTATTTCCTTTTCATGAAATATATGATGGTTCAATAGGAAACAACATTTTAATACCCCTTAAGTCAAAAATAGACTACGAAAAAGAAATACTAATAATAAATGATAATAAAATAAAACTACATTTTTCATATAAACAAGAAAATTCTAATTACAAAATAAAAGCAAAAAGGAAACTATACATTGTCTATTCCTGTCCAACAAAGAGAAGGTCTAGCTTATCTAAAGGAGCAGAAGTCCCTAGATGGCACTGTCACTCTCTGTGAGGACAAATATAATGTTAAAAATTATAAAGTAGAAGCTAATTTTAAAATTGAGAACAATAACAAAAATCTCATCGACGTAAAACCTATCAAAACTCAAGTAGTAAACTCTGAAAACTTTAGCATTATCGAAGAACTCGAACACAGAAATGTATTCGAGCGCTATACAAAGTCATAAAACAATTTTCAAAGATTTTTTACCACGAAAATTTTGATTTATCCTTTACAAATATTATTAAGCATGAAATTCGTACGACAAACAATGTTCCCATTTTCGTAAGATCATACCGGTACCCACAAATCCATAAAGAAGAAGTTCAAAAGCAAATTTCAGAGATGTTAGAAAAAGATATCATAAGACACAGTAGTTCAGCCCCCGTATGGATAGTCCCGAAGAAGGAGGATGCCAGTGGAAAAGCTAAGTGGTGACTCGTTATTGATTATCGTAAAATAAACGAGGTCACAATAGACGACAGATACCCTATTCCCAATAAAGATGACATCCTGGGAAAGTTGGGAAGATGCCAATACTTTACAACCCTAGACCTAGCAAAAGGGTTTCATCAAATAGAGATTGATGAAATCTGTACACTACGAGTTTGTACGTATGCCGTTCGGGTTGAAAACAGCCCCGGCAACGATTCAAAGACTAATAAACTATGTTCTTAAAGATTATATAAACAAAATCTGCCTTGCATACATGGACGATATTATAATTTTCTCTTCTTCACTCGAAGAACACTTAGACTCCTTAACCAAAATTTTTAAAAGATTGAAAGAAGTAAATTTAATGGTACAACTAGATAAATCTGAATTTTTCAAAAGAGAAACTGAATTTTTAGGGCATGTTGTCACCTTAGAAGGGATAAAACCAAATCCTAAGAAAATACAATGCGTGAAAGACTATCCAATTCCAAAAACTCCGAAACAAATAAAACAATTTCTTGGGTTAACAGGCTACTACAGGAAGTTTATAAAAGACTACTCGAAAATAGCTAAGCCCATTACGAAATATCTTAAAAAGAATTCAAAAATAAATATAAACGACACTGAATATAAATTTACTTTCGAATTGCTAAAGAAAATGCTAATTCACGATCCAATTCTAAAATATTCCAACTTTAACAAAACATTCACTCTCACAACGGATGCGAGTCAGTACGCTTTAGGTGCCATACTTTCTCAAGAAGGGCATCCAATATGTTATGCAAGTCGCACACTTAACGAACATGAACAGAATTATAGTACTATTGAGAAAGAATTATTAGGTGTGGTATGGGCCACAAAATACTTTCGTCCATATATATTTGGCCGAAAATTTATTATAGAGACGGACCACAAGCCACTAAAATGGCTGTTTTCAATAAAAGAGCCAAATTCAAAACTCGTGAGATGGCGTCTTAAACTATCATAATTTGATTAAGAGATAAAATATAAAAAGGGAATTCAAAACGGAAATGCTGACGCACTATCACGTATCGAAATCAATTTAACAAAAGAAACTAACGAAAACAACTTTCATATAAGTAAATCTGCTCTAAATTTGTTTAAAAGGCAAATAATCATTCAAAAAAGTAATTCCGGGTCCTTAACAATAACTTAACAATTTTCAATAAATCTAGAAGAATAATACGTACTAAAAATTTAGATAGAGAAACCACAATAACCCTACTCAAAAACCATTTTGACCCTAAGTTATTAAGTGCAATACATTTAGAAAATCAAGAATTTTTCAAAATAATTCAAGAGGTTCACCATGACCACTTTCCTCAAACGAAAATAATTCAATATTGTAAAATCTTAGAAGACATTACGGATGAAGAGAAATTGGTTGAATTAATAGAGAAAGAACATCTCAGAAACAACCATAGAGGAATCGTAGAAGTTTCTAAAGAAATGCAATTAAATTATTACCACCCTAAACTGTATGACAGAATTACGCAGTTAATAAATAACTGTGAAATCTGTAATATAGAAAAATACGATAGAAAACCTATTAAACCAAAATTCAAGATTACAGAAATACCCTCACGTCCCAATCAGATAGTACATATCGATGTCTTTTATAGTTTAGATTAAACGTTATTTGTAACTTTTATCGACAAGTTCACAAAGTTTGCACAAGCAATCAAAATAAACTCACGAACTTGGGCTGAATTTAAAAGAGCGATATTACAATACCTGTCAATTGTTGGATACATAAAAAAATTGTAGCCGACAATGAACTGGGTCTTAAAGCCCTTCCATTCAGAGAATTTTTGCGTAAACAACAACTGAAATTCACTATACATCTAACAACAACCACACATCGAATTCGGATATTGAAAGACTTCACAATACAATTAATGAACATATAAGATTACTTAGACATGACGAAAGAGTTGACCTAGACACAGTAGAAGAGAAAATACTAAGAACTATAACTGCTTATAACAATACTATCCATTCAACGACGAACGTTAAGCCAAATGATTTTATAAATGGGAAAATAAAAGACACAGATTATGAAGAAATCTATAATAGAATTTTGAAAGTAAAAGAGAAGACTATAAACTATTTAAATAAAAACAGACAGGAAATAGAGATAGAACAAGGGACTGATACAATATTTCTAAAAGATATTCGGGGAGGAAAGATTGAAATCGAACAAATTGACGATGACCACGTTATAGATAAAAATTCGGGCTTAAAATATTACAAAACACATATCCAAAAGAAAAGAAATTTCAGAATATTAACTTACCTACAATTAAAGCAAAACTCAAAACTAAGAAAAAATCTAAAAAGAAATCCATTTCTCTTTCAGGGCAAGATGTTACTTTTAACAATAATACCGCTTCTAATTCTGCAAATGTTCCAAGTGCAATGCCAAAAAATTGAATTGCAAAACTTAAATGACAACAATGGCTACATGACTATAAAACTAGAAGACGTCAAAATAACAAAAAAGTATAAAAAAATTCTACATACAATCAATATTACAGAGTACTTAAATACAAAAGATATAATTCATAAAAATATTCTATCAATAAAAGACAAAAAAAAACCCTTAATTCCAAGGTATAATACACTTATACACAATTATCACTCACTAGAACAGAAATTAAATAATATAAGACCGCACCAAAGACAAAAACGCTACCTTATTAATGCCTTAGGTACTGGACTAAAATACTTAACCGGCACAATGGATTACAATAACGAGATAGAAATCAAAGCCAAATTAGAAGCCCTAACAAAAAGCAGTACCGACTTAATAGCAGAAAGCAACATACAAATCTCAATAAACAATGAAATTTCCAATCAAATCAAAAATATCACTAATCACATAAATTCCCAACAAAACCTTATAGCTCAATATTTAAACACCTTTAACGAAAATAATCAAAACAAAAGTCTAGAGGTAGAAGACGAAATTCAGTATATGCAAAAAATCTACCAAATAAACTATGACATAGATTTGTTAAAAAACCATATAGAAAAAATAGAAGATATAGTACTCACAAGTAAACTAGGTATACTAACAAGAAATATACTAACAGAAAAAGAAATGGATTTAATTCCTGATCTCGAAAGTTTAGAAGATATAAAAATTGTTGTGGCCTTTTATCTAAACCACCTCATCATAATATTACAAATACCACTTTATAATGAAAAACTATTTTCAAAAATCCAAATAGAACCGATTCCAAATAAAAACATGAAAGCTATACTAATTAACGAAAATATTGTTCTAATAGATTATAAAAACAATGTATATAATAATAATGTGAAAGATAAATTAAAAAAAATCTTGTTGAAATTAAAGATAGTTGCATAGCTAATATAATGAAATTTGAAAATGCCTATTGCACAATGCAAAATTTTAAAAGAACAGAAATAAAAGAAATTATTGCAGATATCATCATAACTAAAAATGTAAACAAACTAAATGTGTCACATACCCGTAATAATTTAAATTTCAACCTTATGGGGAATTACTTAATAAAACACGAAAATTGTAAAATTAACTTAAACGGCGCGTTATTTGAAAATTCATTCATTAAAATAAATGATAATTAATTCTACCTTACTTCACCACAAATATAGTGGAAAACAATACCATAGAGTATTTAAATTTTGAAAGTATACATTTAAGAAACATTACAGATAATAGAAATAAAATTAATAATATTTTGAATAAAAAAACAGAAAACATTTTAATAAACTCATCAATAAATTTTATAATGATCATGTTTACAATAGCTATGTTATTCCTCTTAAAAAAACGAGTATGTAAGAAACAAAAAATTGTAATAAATTTTTCGTCGGAGTCTCAGACTAACGGTGGGGGTGTTATAAATGATAACGTTACTAACCCTCAAAAACCTAAAACGAAGAATATAATATAACTCTTTCTTACGTTTAAACTAAATTCTAATAATGTTTCTTCGTTTTTATTTTATTTTAAATTTTATTACGGTTTCATATTGCAAACAAAATAAAAAGTACGCTGTACTTGAAAATATTTTTTGCTTATTCTTATTTCACGCCACACGATAATTTTTTATGCAATGTTCTGACCTATATTATATATGAAGAAAAGAGAAAAGTAATAAACATTTGGTCAGCACATTGCACTTTCAAAAAAAGAAGAAACGCAGGCAGAGTTTTTAGAACGTACAAACTATTTCTTTTTACTAACATATAATATTTAAGCGCAAATAAATAAAAATTAATAAAGTATATTAAATAAATAAAAAAAAAAAAAACTATAAAAATTGCTTTTGTTTTCTTTTGAATTAAAACTGTTATACTCAAATTATTAACTTTCAAAAAGAAGAAACGTGCCAATAATAAATTTGGCAAAATTCAAGTTAATAATAATAGCAAAAATAGTACATGCCTTGTTACTATATCCGATAAGAAAGATTATCAGATTCGAAATAATAATAATAGTCCAAATAATAATGCTATCAATAAAAACAATATTGTTAATAATAATAATGCTAATACAAATAATACGAAGATTATTAAAGATATGGCTAAAGATGGAAGCCAACTTGAAGTGTGAACAAATAATTATGCTAATTGGATTAAAGGTGAAATAATAAACGTAGCCAGTAGTGACAACGTAGTGATAAACGTAGCCAGTAGTGGTAAAGTCTAACAGAAAAAGCTTTATTAATCCACTAGCTCCACCGATTGTCAGATTAACAAGAAATGCTATTACATCTGGTGACAATATTTATGCTACATCTCGATTTAGAGAATACAGAATATACAACAATGTTAGATTGTTTCTGGCATATTTTCATGACAATGATGATATATTTTATGAGGGAATGACGCAAACTAGTCTAAAAGTACTTATACACCAGGAAGGACTGCCAAATAACTATCATGAACTTTCAAACTTATACTTTAGTTATCATGAAACCACAGGAATATCAAGAAATAAAGAGCTACAGGATCTAGCTTATTTCAGGAGACATATGCAAAATAAATACAGGTAGCATCTGCAGAGAATTAGAGAATCATATGAAAATATATATTGAATATGAAAATGGTGCTAAATCTTACTATTTTGATTTCTTTGGAAGATACCGAGCCTAGTATTAATATGGCAGTGTGCTACAAAAGTCCTTCGGAAAACAATAAGGCATTTAAAGAACACCTAGATCAGCTGTTTAATAAGTACAAATTCATAATAGTTGTTGGTGATACTAACATTAATTTACTCTCTGATGAACGGATGTAAGCATAATGTATATGGTTATGCTGGATGTTAACATGCGGTTAATATTAAAAATACAAGTGATGCTACTAGAATTACATTAAACTTACACTGATAGACCATGTTCTTTTAGACCTTAAAACTGATCGTTTTGGATTTGATATCACTATGCATGATATTCCAAATTTAGATAGTAAAGCAATCTGTCTTAAAATTAAAGCAGTACTTAGAAAACTTGAAGCGATGGTGTGCAAAAAAATAACGAGTAAAAACTATGCTAAAAACTCATATCTGCTGGACAATCAGTTGCGTGGACATAATTGCGTAAATATTGATGAATTGGTAGAAACAATATATTATTTCAAAGGCGTATGTACAAGTGTTAAGAACATAAGAATTATAAAAAATTATCTAATTCAATAAAATGTAGTACTGTGATTCCAATATACAAAAGACAAATAAACAAATATATCAAAACCAATGTTAATGGTGTTTGTAGCAATGAACGTGCCTTAACTATAGGAGTGCCACAAGGGTCAGCTCTGGGTCCCACGTTATATTTATTGTATGAACATAATATTAAAGCTGACTATAAAATATTTGATGATACGTTGCTAATCTATACAGCGAAAAATGCTGAGATATTAGAAGAATTGGTCAATGAGGATTTGGAAAGATATATGAAATAGTTAAATGGGAATAAACTAATAATTAACATTGAAAAAACAAAGTATATGATTTTCAAACGACTAAATAAGCCTGATATCAACCCTAAAATTTGTATTGATAGCTGGGAAATTATAAGAGAACGTAATTATAAATATCTCGGTATAATAATAGATGATAAATTATGCTGGAATGATCATGTTAATTACATTTTACAAAAGATAAAGCCATTACTAGGTTCTATTAGGAGAAGCTACATTATATTAGATGATACATTATGTCACATATAAGATACAATGTGCTGACGTGGTCACATATAAGATACAATGTGCTGACTTTAATAAACAAAGCAATCAAGATACTCTACAGGTTAATTTGGCGTACTCCGACTGATGAGTTATACAAAAGTATGGAATTCCTTAAGTTAGATGAATTAATAATTTTAGAAAAAGCTAAAACTATTCATTAAATAGAATATGGTGTTACTAAAAGTAAAACATTTTTACAAAAGAGAAGGAATATTCACAACTATAATACAAGAAATATGTTATGTCATGGAAAAACTCGAACTGAATTAGCTAAAAACAGTAATTTTTGTTCTTCAATAATATAGTAATACAAGTAGCTTCACGTTGAAATTGGAATCTTTATTAAAAACTGATCAGGTTTTATTAAAAAGATTGTTAGAGTTATAAGTAAAAATATAAATTAGGCTATAACAATAATAGTAATATACATAATTTTTGTATTTATTCTCTATATAAATGTAAATATATTTATTATAATTGCTAAGATTTTTATACCAATTTTAAGTTATTGTCTAAGCCTAGTATATTGTAAAATAATAATTGTAATTTCATAACATATAATTATATAATAATAAAATAAAAAAGACTTAAGGATACAAATCTTAAAGTACAATTGGATAAATCGGAATTATTAAAACGTCAAACCGAATTTCTCGGTCATATAATTACAAGGAAAGTAAAATGTGAATATTATTACCATTAACAAAATCGGCAAAGGAAATAAAATATTTTTTGGGTTCACCGGGTATTACCAAAAATTTATTAGAGATTGTTCAAAAATTGCCGAGCACATGACAAAATATTTAAAGAAGGACATTAAAATGAATATAAATGATTCTGTATATAGAGAAAGTTTCGAAACATTAAAAACATTATTAATCATCGACCCTATATTAATTTATACAGATATCAACAAGAAATTAACACTGCAAACTGACGCAAGTATTAATGCTGTTATGGAAGCCGTACTCTTTAAAGGCATGAACAAAATTACAACACCATTAAAATAGAATTAGTAGTATGGGTAACTCAATACTTTCGTCCTCATTTATATCTGAAGGAAATTTTTAATTGAAACTGATCATAGACCTTTGACGTGGTTGTTCTCAGTCAAAAAACCGAATTCAAAACTAACATGATGACTTCAGAATATGATTACATCAATAAAAAAAAAGGTTTACAAAACAGGAATGCAGACGCATTATCCAGAGTTATTATAAACCAGGTGAAAGAATCCGAGATAGAAAACCCTATAACTAAGAATACAGAATGTCCAATAAATTTCTATGAAAACCAAATCATTATAAAAAAAATTAATTCCGGTTCTCTTAAAATTAAAACGGAAAAACTATTCAACAAAATTAAAAAAACTATCTTCACCAAATTTATGGATACTGAAACTATAAAAATTCTAATACATACTCACTTCAACGATATAATAACTAATACAATACTAGTTGAAGATGAACTATTATTTTCTAAACTCTATGAAACAATTAAAAATAATGCTGACCTCAGCAATAAAAAAACTAAAAATTATAAGATGCAAAAAGTTACTTGAATATATTACGGACGAAAATGCTCTAGCCGATATGATTGAGAAAGAACATATAAGAAATAATCATAGGGGAATAAACGAGAATTTCGCACAACTAAAATATAAAATTTATAACCGAGATATAAAGGATAAAATAACAAAATTTATAAACAATTGCGAAATCTGCAATATGGAGAAATACGAACGTAAAACTATTAAAGAAAAATTTCAGCTAACTGAAATCCCGAACAGACTAAGGGAAATCATTCACGAAAAAAAAAAAAAAAAAAATTAGAGGAAACAAAAATCATTCTAAGTTTAGAAAAATGACGCTAACAGACTAAACGATAACCATATAATTACTAACACTGGCTATAATTATTATAAGTCCCATTTAAAAAGATCTAAAAAATTCCAAAATAATACTTCAAATACAATTCAAAACCAAAATAAATAAATAATCCAAAATTACAGAAAATGCTTTTCATATTAACAAAACTGCTCTTACCAACAATGATTTTATCACGGGAAATCGAGGTCAAAACGACAACAACGGATGCATTATAATTCAAGTTGAAGCAATTAAAATAATAAGGGATTATGAGAAAGCCCTGCACACCAATAACATATCTCAATTTGAAGAAAATATAGACCACCTAGAGGAAAACATCATGATAATAAAAAACCATATCAATTTAAACGATCCTGCCAACCTAACAATGATACACAATTTTCACTTACTAGAAACTAAAATTGACGTATTAAAACCACAATAAAATTTTTAACTGAAAACATAGACAATGACGATAAAGAAATGATTCAAGAAAAACTTTCTTAACCAAATTCTGACCTTATTGCCGAATCCAACAAACAGATATCTATAAATAACCAACTCTCCGAACAAATTAAAAATATTTCTAACTACGTAATACAACAACAAAAAACGATAGCAGAACGTTTATCCAAAAATAAAAATTATTCACCTGGAACTACTAATATGAAAGATCAACTGGACATACTAAAACATATTGTTCAAATTAATTACGACATCACGCTTTTGAGAAATTATATAGATGATATCGAACAAATTATTCAGTCGCGTTTTTCCAAATCCAAATATTAATTATTATTTACCTTTAAATCTATACAATTATGACTTATTCTGAAATAATCATTGAGCCAATTCCTAATAAGGATAATAAAGAATTAACATTGGCAAATAATAGATTTATAATGGATTTGTATAAAAAGATGTTCTGTAATAATGTGTAAGATAATCAAAAAAATAATTTATAATATAATAATCTCACACAATTTCGGTTATATGTGAATGGAGTACATTTTACACCAAACTCTGCAATTGAAACAAGTTTTACATCGAATAACCATTGTAACTCATATTTAACATTGTTTAGGGGAACAGGTATATATCATTCTGATAAAGAGCATCAAATTTCAAAAGAACTATTTTCAAAAGGTTATACAATACTAGCTTTTGATTTATCACCAGATAGTTCTGGAACTGATACATGTAAAAGTTTATTAACCAAGGGAGTTGTAAAGATTGAAGCAGACTCAGTTCTCCATTAGCTTCAACATTAACATGCATTGTGTTTGCGGAATTTGATGCCAGTATTGAAATTGATAAAAATCTTAACGTCTTCTTAAACATATAAAGGAAAGTTTAATGTACCATCTCTATTCATTTGAAAATGGCCTGTGCTCTAGTAGATTTATCGTTTTGTACGGACGAAAATAATACTATATTTGTGAAAAATTTGCTGTAGCTGGAATAATATAAAACTATTGTAAAGGAATTAAAGTATAAATTTCCAACCAGAGATTTAAAAAGAACAGACATTTAGAATTACTTTTTTGGTCATATCGATAACGAAAAAACAACAAACAGTTTAATAAAGTTACTTGAAAATTTCGATACAGTCTTAACAAATGGAAAACTTAAAGCTGAATTTCTGACAACGTATATAAGAGGAATTACTCGTCTAATTGATATTTCTCGTTTACTGATAACAAATAATGAAAACAATTCAGATATCTAAAGCGCTGAAATTTAATACTGTAACACATAAACTATTTAAAGGTGTTTTTGCTCTCGATCAAATACCAAAAATTTTTTCCAAACCTGCTATTTTAGAAATAAACACCGACACTTCTGCTGAAAAAGGAACACACTGGTTAGCAAATTCTGTGCCAGTTCAAGGGTGAATGATAGAGTATTTTGATTCATTTGGAAATTCACCATTCCACATGAAATTATAAAATTTTTTCAAAATCAATCAAAATGTTTTGTTTTTAACAATAAACGTTTACAAAGCGATCGTACATCAGTTTGCGGTCAATATGGTTGCATATATTTATGGATGCGATGTAACGTCAAAAAAGTATAAAATAATTCTACATACAATCAATATTACAGAGTACTTAAATACAAAAGATATAATTCATAAAAATATTCTATCAATAAAAGACAAAAAAAACCTCTTAATTCCAAGGTATAATACACTTATACACAATTATCACTCACTAGAACAGAAATTAAATAATATAAGACCGCACCAAAGACAAAAACGCTACCTTATTAATGCCTTAGGTACTGGACTAAAATACTTAACCGGCACAATGGATTACAATAACGAGATAGAAATCAAAGCCATATTAGAAGCCCTAACAAAAAGCAGTACCGACTTAATAGCAGAAAGCAACATACAAATCTCAATAAACAATGAAATTTCCAATCAAATCAAAAATATCACTAATCACATAAATTCCCAACAAAACCTTATAGCTCAATATTTAAACACCTTTAACGAAAATAATCAAAACAAAAGTCTAGAGGTAGAAGACAAAATTCAGAATATGCAAAAAATCTACCAAATAAACTATGACATAGATTTGTTAAAAAACCATATAGAAAAAATAGAAGATATAGTACTCACAAGTAAACTAGGTATACTAACAAGAAATATACTAACAGAAAAAGAAATGGATTTAATTCCTGATCTCGAAAGTTTAGAAGATATAAAAATTGTTGTGGCCTTTTATCTAAACCACCTCATCATAATATTACAAATACCACTTTATAATGAAAAACTATTTTCAAAAATCCAAATAGAACCGATTCCAAATAAAAACATGAAAGCTATACTAATTAACGAAAATATTGTTCTAATAGATTATAAAAACAATGTATATAATAATAATGTAAAAGATAAATTAAAAAAAATCTTGTTGAAATTAAAGATAGTTGCATAGCTAATATAATGAAATTTGAAAATGGCTATTGCACAATGCAAAATTTTAAAAGAACAGAAATAAAGGAAATTATTACAGGTATCATCATAACTAAAAATGTAAACAAACTAAATGTGTCACATACCTGTAATAATTTAAATTTCAACCTTATGGGGAATTACTTAATAAAACACGAAAATTATAAAATTAACTTAAACGGCGCGTTATTTGAAAATTCATTCATTAAAATAAATGATAATTAATTCTACCTTACTTCACCACAAATATAGTGGAAAACAATACCATAGAGTATTTAAATTTTGAAAGTATACATTTAAGAAACATTACAGATAATAGAAATAAAATTAATAATATTTTGAATAAAAAAACAGAAAACATTTTAATGAACTCATCAATAAATTTTATAATGATCATGTTTACAATAGCTATGTTATTCCTCTTAAAAAAACGAGTATGTAAGAAACAAAAAATTGTAATAAATTTTTCGTCGGAGTCTCAGACTAACGGTGGGGGTGTTATAAATGACAACATTACTAACCCTCAAGAACCTAAAACGAAGAATATAATATAACTCTTTCTTACGTTTAAACTACATTCTAATAATGTTTCTTCTTTTTTATTTTATTTTAAATTTTATTACGGTTTCATATTACAAACAAAATAAAAAGTACGTTGTACTTGAAAATATTTTTTGCTTATTCTTATTTCACGCCACACGATAATTTTTTATGCAATGTTCTGACCTATATTATATATGAAGAAAAGAGAAAAGTAATAAACATTTGGTCAGCTCATTGCACTTTCAAAAAAAGAAGAAACGCAGGCAGAGTTTTTAGAACGTACAAACTATTTCTTTTTACTAACATATAATATTTAAGCGCAAATAAATAAAAATTAATAAAGTATATTAAATAAATAAAAAACAAGTAAAGAAACAGTCAGTCGGTGCAACCGACTTAGAAATACCCTACACCTATTTGGTTCAAATTTAAGGACATATCCATAAGTCATTTTAATACCATAGAAGCTGTTATTAATTTGATCGTAAGAAATAGCTATCCAAATTAACTGTATAATACTAAAAACATTTTCTAATTACCCTATCTATTAAAAAATACTACAAATTCTTACTAATTTATCTATTTAAAAATATTAAAAAACAAACAAACTTGAAATAAATGAAAATATATTTATTCCAATTCAATTACAAAATTAAAAAATTCTAATTATTAAATTTTGTGATAAAAAGATAATCAAAGCATAATATATTTAATAATCCTAAAATGGTTAGTTTATATACCTAATAGAAAAACTTATAAACGCAAAATATGCAATAAATGTATTTCTAAAATACAATTAAAAATTTACACCTTTTCATATAATTCATTTAAATATAAAAATAAATTTTACATAAATGCAGCAAGTACCTTTGAACATAGCTGAACCACTACAATTAAGTCTAGATTTCGGAGACACATAGGACATAGGAAATATATTCTTTGGCTTCGAAATTAAACTCGACCACAACCAATTCCCATGGTACTTTCATTACTAGTAACCTACTGTTAAATTTCATCTAAATACCGGCATTATTTTTTGAGTTATGGTGTTTTTAAGATATATGTTTGTTAGTCCTTGAACTTTTCAAGGGTTCCAGGACCCGAAATTATGGTACGATTTCGCCCATATGCAGTCCCGTCATACTTTCAATACTAGTTAACCCTTGTACACAATTGGAACGCTCTATCTTAATTTTAAGTTACTAGTTTTATTAATTTCGATGATAAGCTTTTACACATTGGGGGGTCTAAGAGAGGTTCTGAACCACCACTCAAATTGATCCCAAATTAGGGGGGCACGCAAGAAATAGTAAAGAACACCCTTGTGGCAAATTGGAACCTTCTACATTTGTTTCAAGTAACTATCTTTATTAATTTCGAAAATATGATTTAAGGGCCTAAGAACTGAGTGGCTGGTCCCCGATCCACTACTCCAATGGGGCCCAAATTTCAAAGACACTTACGAAATAGGAAGGGACACCCTGATACCAAATTTGGAGGTTCTATCTTCATTGGTTTCGGAATTATGCTCGTTTGGCCTAAATTCGATCAAAAAGTTCTTATTTCCGAACCCATTGTCCAATCCTCACCGTACGTAATCACCGCCGTAGTTTCGCTGCCAATAACCTACAGCACAAATTTCATGAAGATAGCCTCATTAGTTGTTGAGTTATCGTGATTTTTTATATATGTTCCTTAGCCCTGACATCGATTAAAAGGTCCGGAATCCGAACGGTTGGGCTGATTTCGCCCTTATATAGTCCGCGCTGTACTTATAGTACTAGTTAACCCTTGTACACAAATTGAACGGTCTATCCTAATTTTAAATAACTATTTTTAGTAATTTCGATTATAAGCCTTTAAAACTTGGGAGGTCTGAGAGGGGTACAGAACCACCACTCCAATTGATCCCAAATTAGGGGAACACGCAAGAGATAGTAAAGAACACCCTTGTGGCAAATTGGAAGCTTCTACATTTTTTCAAGTTGTTATCTTTATTAATTTTAAAGATATGCTTTAAGGTCTTCGGAAATGTGTGGCTGGTCCCCGACCCACTACACCAATGGGACCCAAATTCACAAGACACTTAGGAAATAGGAAGGGACACCCTGAAACTAAATTTGGAGGTTCTATCTTCATTGGTTTCGGAATTATGCTCGTTTGGCCTAAATTCGATCAAAAAGTTCTAGGTTCCGAACCCATGGTCCAATCCCGACCTTACGCAATTCCCGAAGTATTTTCATTACTAGTAACCTACAGCACAAATTTGATGAAGATAGCGTCATTAGTTGTTGAGTTATCGTGATTTTTTATATTTGTTCGTTAGCCTTGAAACCGATTAAAAGGTCCAGAATCCGAACCCATGGGCCGATTTCGCCCATATGCAATCCCCGCCGTACTTTCAGTCCTAGTAACCTACAGTTAAAATTTCATCAAGATAGCTCCATTATTTTTTGAGTTATCGTGCCTACGGACGGACGGACGGACGGACGGACGG
The DNA here is from genome assembly GCA_963082915.1 of Dolichopus griseipennis. NCBI lineage: Eukaryota > Metazoa > Arthropoda > Insecta > Diptera > Dolichopodidae > Dolichopus > Dolichopus griseipennis. The sequence goes on along the minus strand of OY720441.1, from coordinate 95,566,024 downwards.
ACGGACGGACGGACATGGCTATATCGACTAAGGCGGTCACGCTGATCACAAATATATATACTTTTCCATATCTAGCTCGCTTCCTTTAGGTGGTTACAAACACCATACCAAAGTTAATATACCCCTTTACCTATTCTATAGGTGTAGGGTATAATAAAGAAACAGTCAGTCGGTGCAACCGACTTAGAAATACCCTACACCTATTTGGTTCAAATTTAAGGACATATCCATAAGTCATTTTAATACCATAGAAGCTGTTATTAATTTGATCGTAAGAAATAGCTATCCAAATTAACTGTATAATACTAAAAACATTTTCTAATTACCCTATCTATTAAAAAATACTACAAATTCTTACTAATTTATCTATTTAAAAATATTAAAAAACAAACAAACTTGAAATAAATGAAAATATATTTATTCCAATTCAATTACAAAATGAAAAAATTCTAATTATTAAATTTTGTGATAAAAAGATAATCAAAGCATAATATATTTAATAATCCTAAAATGGTTAGTTTATATACCTAATAGAAAAACTTATAAACGCAAAATATGCAATAAATGTATTTCTAAAATACAATTAAAAATTTACACCTTTTCATATAATTCATTTAAATATAAAAATAAATTTTACATAAATGCAGCAAGTACCTTTGAACATAGCTGAACCACTACAATTAAGTCTAGATTTCGGAGACACATAGGACATAGGAAATATATTCTTTGGCTTCGAAATTAAACTCGACCACAACCAATTCCCATGGTACTTTCATTACTAGTAACCTACTGTTAAATTTCATCTAAATACCGGCATTATTTTTTGAGTTATGGTGTTTTTAAGATATATGTTTGTTAGTCCTTGAACTTTTCAAGGGTTCCAGGACCCGAAATTATGGTACGATTTCGCCCATATGCAGTCCCGTCATACTTTCAATACTAGTTAACCCTTGTACACAATTGGAACGCTCTATCTTAATTTTAAGTTACTAGTTTTATTAATTTCGATGATAAGCTTTTACACATTGGGGGGTCTAAGAGAGGTTCTGAACCACCACTCAAATTGATCCCAAATTAGGGGGGCACGCAAGAAATAGTAAAGAACACCCTTGTGGCAAATTGGAACCTTCTACTTTTGTTTCAAGTAACTATCTTTATTAATTTCGAAAATATGATTTAAGGGCCTAAGAACTGAGTGGCTGGTCCCCGATCCACTACTCCAATGGGGCCCAAATTTCAAAGACACTTACGAAATAGGAAGGGACACCCTGATACCAAATTTGGAGGTTCTATCTTCATTGGTTTCGGAATTATGCTCGTTTGGCCTAAATTCGATCAAAAAGTTCTTAGTTCCGAACCCATTGTCCAATCCTCACCGTACGTAATCACCGCCGTAGTTTCGCTGCCAATAACCTACAGCACAAATTTCATGAAGATAGCCTCATTAGTTGTTGAGTTATCGTGATTTTTTATATATGTTCCTTAGCCCTGACATCGATTAAAAGGTCCGGAATCCGAACGGTTGGGCTGATTTCGCCCTTATATAGTCCGCGCTGTACTTATAGTACTAGTTAACCCTTGTACACAAATTGAACGGTCTATCCTAATTTTAAATAACTATTTTTAGTAATTTCGATTATAAGCCTTTAAAACTTGGGAGGTCTGAGAGGGGTACAGAACCACCACTCCAATTGATCCCAAATTAGGGGAACACACAAGAGATAGTAAAGAACACCCTTGTGGCAAATTGGAAGCTTCTACATTTTTTCAAGTTGTTATCTTTATTAATTTTAAAGATATGCTTTAAGGTCTTCGGAAATGTGTGGCTGGTCCCCGACCCACTACTCCAATGGGACCCAAATTCACAAGACACTTAGGAAATAGGAAGGGACACCCTGAAACTAAATTTGGAGGTTCTATCTTCATTGGTTTCGGAATTATGCTCGTTTGGCCTAAATTCGATCAAAAAGTTCTAGGTTCCGAACCCATGGTCCAATCCCGACCTTACGCAATTCCCGAAGTATTTTCATTACTAGTAACCTACAGCACAAATTTGATGAAGATAGCGTCATTAGTTGTTGAGTTATCGTAATTTTTTATATTTGTTCGTTAGCCCTGAAACCGATTAAAAGGTCCAGAATCCGAACCCATGGGCCGATTTCGCCCATATGCAATCCCCGCCGTACTTTCAGTCCTAGTAACCTACAGTTAAAATTTCATCAAGATAGCTCCATTATTTTTTGAGTTATCGTGCCTACGGACGGACGGACGGACGGACGGACATGGCTATATCGACTAAGGCGGTCACGCTGATCACAAATATATATACTTTTCCATATCTAGCTCGCTTCCTTTAGGTGGTTACAAACACCATACCAAAGTTAATATACCCCTTTACCTATTCTATAGGTGTAGGGTATAAAAAAAAAACTATAAAAATTGCTTTTGTTTTCTTTTGAATTAAAACTGTTATACTCAAATTATTAACTTTCAAAAAGAAGAAACGTGCCAATAATAAATTTGGCACAATTCAAGTTAATAATAATAGCAAAAATAATACATGCCTTGTTAATATATCCGATAAGAAAGATTATCAGATTCGAAATAATAATAATAGTCCAAATAATAATGCTATCAATAAAAACAATATTGTTAATAATAATAATGCTAATACAAATAATACGAAGATTATTAAAGATATGGCTAAAGATGGAAGCCAACTTGAAGTGTGAACAAATAATTATGCTAATTGGATTAAAGGTGAAATAATAAACGTAGCCAGTAGTGACAACGTAGTGATAAACGTAGTGATAAACGTAGTGATAAACGTAGCCAGTAGTGGTAAAGTCTAACAGAAAAAGCTTTATTAATCCACTAGCTCCACCGATTGTCAGATTAACAAGAAATGCTATTACATCTGGTGACAATATTTATGCTACATCTCGATTTAGAGAACACAGAATATACAACAATGTTAGATTGTTTCTGGCATATTTTCATGACAATGATGATATATTTTATGAGGGAATGACGCAAACTAGTCTAAAAGTACTTATACACCAGGAAGGACTGCCAAATAACTATCATGAACTTTCAAACTTATACTTTAGTTATCATGAAACCACAGGAATATCAAGAAAGGAAGAGCTACAGGATCTAGCTTATTTCAGGAGACATATGCAAAATAAATACAGGTAGCATCTGCAGAGAATTAGAGAATCATATGAAAATATATATTGAATATGAAAATGGTGCATTTTCTCTAGCGTTATCTAGCTTGAGGAAAAATCTAAATGAAATAGAAGCATTTATAAAAATTAAAACTGATTTTGATATAATCATGGTTGGAGAAACTTAGTTATACTCAGAAGAAGAAAAATACTTTAATATTCCTAGGTATACAGAATCTTTTATCTCTAATAACTTTATCAGAGGAGGTGGGTGTGCAATATATGTAAAGCAGGATGTTGGTCACAAAATTTTGGAAACATCTAAATCTTACTATTTGGATTTCTTTGGAAGATACCGAGCCTAGTATTAATATGGCAGTGTGCTACAAAAGTCCTTCTGAAAACAATAAGGCATTTAAAGAACACCTAGATCAGCTGTTTAATAAGTACAAATCCATAATAGTTGTTGGTGATACTAATATTAATTTACTCTCTGATGAACGGATGTAAGCATAATGTATATGGTTATGCTGGATGTTAACATGCGGTTAATATTAAAAATACAAGTGATGCTACTAGAATAACATTAAACTTATTTATATTAGAATTATAAAAAATTATCTAATTCAATAAAATGTAGTACTGTGATTCCAATATACAAAAGACAAATAAACAAATATATCAAAACCAATGTTAATGGTGTTTGTAGCAATGAACGTGCCTTAACTATAGGAGTGCCACAAGGGTCAGCTCTGGGTCCCACGTTATATTTATTGTATGAACATAATATTAAAGCTGACTATAAAATATTTGATGATACGTTGCTAATCTATACAGCGAAAAATGCTGAGATATTAGAAGAATTGGTCAATGAGGATTTGGAAAGATATATGAAATAGTTAAATGGAAATAAACTAATAATTAACATTGAAAAAACAAAGTATATGATTTTCAAACGACTAAATAAGCCTGATATCAACCCTAAAATTTGTATTGATAGCAGGGAAATTATAAGAGAACGTAATTATAAATATCTCGGTATAATAATAGATGATAAATTATGCTGGAATGATCATGTTAATTACATTTTACAAAAGATAAAGCCATTACTAGGTTCTATTAGGAGAAGCTACATTATATTAGATGATACATTATGTCACATATAAGATACAATGTGCTGACGTGGTCACATATAAGATACAATGTGCTGACTTTAATAAACAAAGCAATCAAGATACTCTACAGGTTAATTTGGCGTACTCCGACTGATGAGTTATACAAAAGTATGGAATTCCTTAAGTTAGATGAAATAATAATTTTAGAAAAAGCTAAAACTATTCATTAAATAGAATATGGTGTTACTAAAAGTAAAACGTTTTTACAAAAGAGAAGGAATATTCACAACTATAATACAAGAAATATGTTATGTCATGAAAAAACTCGAACTGAATTAGCTAAAAACAGTAATTTTTGTTCTTCAATAATATAGCAATATAAGTAGCTTCACGTTGAAATTGGAATCTTTATTAAAAACTGATCAGGTTTTATTAAAAAGATTGTTAGAGTTATAAGTAAAAATATAAATTTTTTTTTTTTTATTTTTTATTTATTCATTTATTTAGTAAAAAAAAATTACTATTTTATACAATACATTTTTACATAAATATGTTATTCTAACATAAATATGTACAAAAACAAATTATCTAATACAAAATATATAATAATTGAACTCATGTAATTGAAAAATTTAACATTGCAAATAAAGAAAAAATATTAAAAGTAAAAGAAAGATAGGTATATAAAATTCTTATTTGGTTAAATAATAGAGGAATCAAAATTATTAATTAAATTTAATTTTTACATATTGCAATAAAGTACTTTTATATTTATAAAAATTTCTTTCAAATTTAATTTCATCGGGAAGTTCATTAAATAATTTCAAACCTGCATACATTAATGTATTTTTGGAATTTTCATTTCTGAAAAAATTTAGACGAAAATTGAAAATATTTCTTAAAAAGTAATTTTGAACATCACCGACATAAGTTAATCTATTACTTAAATAACTAGGTGTTAAATTATTTTTAATTTTAAAAACAAACAATAAAACATTAAATTTTAGTCTTTGATTAACTGTTAGCCATTTTAACCTATCCAGCATAAATATGATCGAAGTATATCGGTTACATTTTAAAATAATTCTCATTCCTCTGTTTAATAATTTTTGCAATCTATCTAGATTTAAATTTGGTAAAAAAGCTATGAGCGTAGAACAAAATTCAAAATGCGGTTTAATCATGGTATTAAAAATCCTAATTGCACTAATAATTGATAATTGATTTCTGATCTTAGATAAAAAATATAACTTTTTTGAAATTTTTTTACATATATAACTAATATGACTTTTAAAATTAAGTTTATTATCAATTAAAAATCCTAAATATTTTATTTCACTAATTACTGCTAAATTAGGCTATAATAATTAGGCTATAATAATTATAGTAATATACATAATTTTTGTATTTATTCTCTATATAAATGTAAATATATTTATTATAATTGCTAAGATTTTTATACCAATTTTAAGTTATTGTATAAGCCTAGTATATTGTAAAATAATAATTGTAATTTCATAACATATAATTATATAATAATAAAATAAATAAAAAAAAAATGTCTTGTCAGATTATACCAATAAAATTTGTTTTATCCTCAACGACATAATAATATTGGAATAAGAGGTCTTCAAGAGATTTTCAATCTCATTGCAAGAACATCTGAAATCCATAACCAAGATTTTCCAAAGACTTAAGGATACAAATCTTAAAGTACAATTGGATAAATCGGAATTATTAAAACGTCAAACCGAATTTCTCGGTCATATAATTACAAGGAAAGTAAAATGTGAATATTATTACCATTAACAAAATCGGCAAAGGAAATAAAATATTTTTTGGGTTCACCGGGTATTACAAAAAATTTATTAGAGATTGTTCAAAAATTGCCGAGCACATGACAAAATATTTAAAGAAGGACATTAAAATGAATATAAATAATCCTGTATATTGTTACATAACATTATGATCATACAAAAAGCAAATGCATGGTAATCATGAGCAAGGCACATGATTACAATACACTTGCAAATCGTAACATAAATCCCATTCCTTAACATACATTTAATCATACATAAATTACTTTTACTTTTAAACTAATAAAGTAACTTAAATAGAAAAAGCATAACTGTACTTTTGTTAACGCTAAATAAAAAATTCTTCCCATAGAATAATTGAACAAAAAGCATAATCATCTTTTTTTCCAATTACTTCTAAGCGTGTAATTTGATTCTCAAATATTTCTAAACTTTAAATTTAAAATAAAATAATTCATTGTAGTGTTAACTTTTGAGAAGAGAAGTTGTTATCTAAAATTTGTATTTGTTAATAGTTCACAATTGAAATTAATTGTGAGTTGATAATAATAAACTAATAATAAAAAAAAAAAATTAATTATTAGAATTTTTACTTGTTAATAGTTCACAATTGAAATTAATTGTGAATTAATAATAATAACAAATAATACTGGCGCAGTCGAATTACCGCTATAAGGTAACAAACGAACCTCAACCAACCAAAGGAAATACAACAATTACCTATAAATCATCAATACAACAAACATCTCTACAAATCAAAAATACAACAAACATCTCTACAAATCAAAAATACAACAAACATCTATAATTCAACAATACAACAAACATCTATAAATCATCAATACAACAAACATCTACAAATCAAAAATACAACAAACATCTATAAATCATCAATACAACAAACATCTATAAATCATCAATGCAACAAACATCTACAAATCAAAAATACAACAAACATCTATAATTCAACAATACAACAAACATCTATAATTCAACAATACAACAAAACATCTATAATTCAACAATACAGCAAACATCAAACCAAGTCTTGAAATCACCTTAAGAAAAACCAAAAAACAACAAAACAAAAAACTAAGTACCTAAATTTTTAACTAAATCTTAAAACAAAAATATATAAGTGTAAACTCAAAATATTCTTTCTATTGCAAATTAAAATTAGTAATTCACAAGTAAACTTACTTACTTACTTAGGTGGCGCTACAGACCATGAAGGTCCTGGGTCTGACGTAGCGTTCTTCTCCACCTCGTTCGGTCCCGAGCAGATTCTCTCCAGTTGGAGATTTGGAGCCTTCTGATGTCTGTCGAAATCTCGTCTCTCCAACGAAGGTTTGGGCGACCTCTGCGACGTGTTCCCTCTGGCCTGGCTTCGAGTATCTTTTTAGCTGGAGCATTGTTGTCCATTCGCTCAACGTGACCTAGCCATTGCAGCCTTTTGATCTTAATTTTTTGAACTAGGTCTACGTCACCGTACAGCTGATAGATCTCGGCATTGTATCTTCTTCTCCAGGTCCCATCGTCGCAGTAAGGACCGAACACTCGACGAAGAATCTTTCGCTCGAAAGTTCCAAGTGCTTGCTCACTTGCTCTGGGCAATGTCCAGCATTCTGCTCCATATAGTAGCACTGGAAGTATGAGCGTTTTGTACAGTTGCACTTTGGAACTGCGCGAGAGGAGTTTTGAACCCAGTTGTTTTGACAAACCGAAGTAGCAGCGGTTTGCTAGGTTTATTCTTCGTCTGATCTCCACATTGATGTCATTTGCGGAGTTTACATTTGTACCTAGGTAGACAAACTCCTTAACTACCTCAAAGTTATATGTACCAACAGTGATGTTTGGACCTGATCGATGTATTCTGGCCTCTTTATTTGTTGATAACATATACTTCGTTTTGTTCTCGTTCACTAGAAGACCCATTTTCTTTGCTTCTTCTTCAATACGGACGAAGGCTTCGATGACGGCTCGTTGTGATGTTGCTATTATGTCGACGTCGTCCGCGAAGCCTAATAGCTGAACAGATTTTCTGAAGATTGTTCCTACGGTGTTGACACCAGAGCGGCGTATAATCTGTTCGAGCACTAAATTGAAGAAGTCGCACGACAGTGCATCACCTTGACGGAAGCCGGTGCATGTGCGAAACAGCTCCGACATATTTCCTCCAATAGCAACTGCACATTTAGTGTTCTCCAATGTTACTTGGCAAAGTCGGATAAGCTTGGATGGTATGCTATATTCCGACATTGCAATGTACAGTTCCCGGCGATAGATACTGTCGTAGGCTGCCTTAAAATCGATAAAAAGATGGTGTGTATCGATTTGAAATTCATGGGTCTTCTCCAGGATTTGCCTCAATGCGAAGATTTGGTCGATGGTAGACTTACCAGGACGGAAACCACATTGGTAGTTGCCTATGATGTTATTGCAATGTGGTTTCAGTCGTTCGCATATTACGTTGGAAAGGATCTTGTACGCGACATTCAATAGAGATATTCCTTTATAGTTGGCACATGACATGGCATCGCCCTTTTTGTGGATGGGGCATATGGTGCTAATGTTCCAGTCATCGGGCATGCATTCTTCCATCCAGGCTCTGGTGATGATTTGGTGCATGGTCCTAACCAAATCTTCTCCTGCTACCTTAAATAACTCAGCTGGGATTCCATCTGAACCAGCAGCTTTGTTATTTTTCAGTTTCTGAATGGTTGATCAACTTCCATTAGGCTCGGTGGTAGTGTTTCGTCATCGTTGATTATTGTAACTGGTGCATTATTCTGGTGTTCTGTATGCCCATCATTTAACAACTGTTCGAAATGTTGTTTCCATGTCTTCAATATCTCTCGCGTATCGGTTACCAAATTTCCCATGCTGTCTTTAAGCGCGTGTGTACGTTGTTTGTAGCCAGCTGCCAACTGCTTGGCTTGTTTGTAGAACTTACGTACTTCGCCTCTGTCTCTGCATGTTTCAATGTCCACAAGACGAGATTTTTCATAAACCCTTTTTTTTCGCCTAATGGTGTACTTTTTATCTCGTCTTTTAGCTCTGTACTCCTCCTGCGCCGCTCTGGTTTTCCTCTGCAGGGTCTTGCGGTATGCTACATTTTTGAGTGCTGTTTTAATTGAGCATTCTTCATCATACCAAGGGTTTCTGGTTGGTGTTGGTTCGAAACCTATGGTATTTGAAGCCACCTCCTTGATAATGTTAGAACAATGTTGTCATTGTTCATCGATGGATGGATTATTCAAAGGAGGTGCCGATTGGAGTCTAGAGCTAATTTGTTGGCTGTATTCTCTGGCTATATCAGGCGATTGTAGGCTTCTAATGTGGAATTTTTGTGATCGTGTGTTCTGCAGCTTCCTCACATTAGATATTCGTGCTCTGAATTGTGCCGCTATTAGATAATGATCAGAGTCGATGTTAGCCCCTCTGGAGGTTCGTACATCTAGCACGGATGTTGAGTGTCGTGCGTCAATCAATAGATGGTCAATCTGATTAGATGTACGACCATCAGGGGATAGCCAGGTTATTTTGTGGATGTTCTTATGTGGAAATTTGGTGCTACTTATAACCATGTTACGCGCAGCTGCAAAATTAACTAATCGGTAACCATTGTCTTTGGTGGTGTTGTGGAGACTATGATTACCAATTGTTTTTCCCATGTATAGCTTCTCTACCGACTTTAGCATTAAAATCTCCGATTACAATCTTGGCATCGTGTTCGGGGCAGGCTGCGTATGTTCGCTCAAGGGTATCGTAATATTCTTCCTTTTCTGCATCCTCTGCTTCGTCGGTAGGAGCATGCGCACATATTATGGAGATGTTGTAAAATCTGCCTTTGATGCGGATGATTGCAAGTCGTTCATTGACAGGTGTAAAGTCAATGACCAACGACCTCAACCTTTCTCCCACTACAAAACCGCATCCTAATATGTGGTGCTTTTCATGGCAGCTGTAGTAAATGTCGCATTTTCGCTTTTTTAGTATACCGGTTCCTTTCCAACGTATTTCCTGTATCGCAGTAATATCGGCTTTATACTGCGCGAGAACCTTTTCCAAATTGTTAGATGCTCCTGGGGTGTAGAGTGTTCTCACATTCCAGGAGCAAATTCTTAAATCTTTGTCCTTATAGTTGTTCCATGGTCGTTTTCCGTGTAATCTATTCGTTCTCATATCCGAGGCATTTTCGTCATTCATAACTATTTGTTGGTTTTTATGGGTAAGGTAGTTAGCCTTACGCCAACCCCCAGACTGGAGGGCCGTTGGGTTTGAAGAGTTGCTTCAGAATTTGCCATATAATGCGTTGAAGTTCTCATAACTATGTTACGAGTTCAACTGCATTATATAGCGTTTTCCTACTTCCTGAGACGCCAATGTATGTGGCCATTCAGGTTGCAACTATTCTTCCCTCCTCCTTTCTCAACCGGGCTTGGGACCGGCTACGGCGGAGTTCAAGTAAAGTTAAAGTCTTATAAATTTGAGTATTAATTAAAATTTTAATAACTCTAAAAATTAAACAAAAATTTTTTATTACAAATTGTGCATTAATTAAAATTAATAATTCGCAATTAAATTTAAAATCTTATTATTAAAATTCGCTTAATAAGAAATTTTTTTATTTTTTTTTTTGTATTAACTTTACAATTAAATAAAAATCTCAACCGGGCTTGGGACCGGCTACGGCGGAGTTCAAGTAAACTTAAAGTCTTATAAATTTGAGTATTAATTAAAATTTTAATAACTCTAAAATTAAACAAAAATTTTTTATTACAAATTGTGCATTAATTAAAATTAATAATTCGCAATTAAATTTAAAATCTTATTATTAAAATTCGCTTAATAAGAAATATTTTTTTTTGTATTAACTTTACAATTAAATAAAAAATTATTAAATTAAAATCTTAATAACACTACAATCAAATCAATTTTTATAATTAAATAAAAATTTATTAAATTAAAATCTTAATAACACTACAATCAAATCAATTTTTATAATTAAATAAAAATTTATTAAATTAAAATCTTAATAAAACTACAATCAAATCAATTTTTACAATTAAATAAAAATTTATTAAATTAAAATCTTAATAACATTACAATCAAATAAATTTTTACAATTAAATAAAAATTTATTAAATTAAAATCTTAATAACACTACAATCAAATAAATTTTTACAATTAAATAAAAATTTATTAAATTAAAATTTTAATAACACTACAATCAAATCAATTTTTACAATTAAATAAAAATTTATTAAATTAAAATCTTAATAACATTACAATCAAATAAATTTTTACAATTAAATAAAAATTTATTAAATTAAAATTTTAATAACACTACAATCAAATCAATTTTTATAATTAAATAAAAATTTATTAAATTAAAATTTTTAATAACACTACAATCAAATCAATTTTTACAATTAAATAAAAATTTATTAAATTAAAATCTTAATAACATTACAATCAAATAAATTTTTACAATTAAATAAAAATTTATTAAATTAAAATCTTAATAACATTACAATCAAATTAATTTCTTACTACAAATTTGATCACTAACAAGATCACTAACTAAAATTAAAAATTCTCAACTAAACTTAAAATTTTACTACAAATTACGTTCATTAATCCTAATACCTAAAATGGAAAATTTAGGAGAAGTAGAAAAATTCAATACCTTAATAAAGTGTATTGCCAACATTTCACCCTTTTCGGGAAAAATAAATGATTTAGCTAACTTTCTACAAAGAGTGGAAGAACTCATTCCTATAATTGACACTATTCCTAATAACTACAAAAGTATATTATTGGGAAATATTAAAGATAAAATTATTGGAAACGCGAGAACTGCTCTACTTTCCAACCCAGATCTAGGAACTTGGTTGAATGTCAAAGAAGCTCTAATAAGAGATTTTGGCGAATCAACACCCATTAATGAAATTTTAGACCAACTAACCCTATGTCGTTGTACAAATACAATTGAGAAATTTCATGATAGAATCAAAAGAATATTAACAAAACTAAATAACGCGTATCTATTAAGTGGTGGTAACAACCCCAACCAAATAACCACAAACAACCGAATAGCACTCACAATATTTAAAGACAACTTACCAGAACCTGTAAGAGGCATTATCATTAATAGGGATCCCAACAATTTAAACGAAGCTTTCCAAATTATAATTGCAAATGGATACTCACAATTCGTGAGTTTATCAAAAAAGAATAGTTCTAATTTTAACTCAAACAATTTTCAAAGTAGAAATTTCAACTCAAACAATTTCCAAAATAGAAATTTCAACTCAAACAATTTTCAAAATAGAAATTTCAACTCAAACAATTTCCAAAATAGAAATTTCAACTCAAACAATTTCCAAAATAGAAATTCCAACCCAAACAATTTTCAAAATAGGAATTTCAACTCAAACAATTCCCAAATTAGAAATCAGAATAATTACCAAAATAGAAATTCTAATCCAAATCGTTTTCAAAATGCTAATTCTTATCAAAATAATTCTCGAAACAGAAATTATGACGATAATAGAATATACCCGGCGAATAACCAACCTAATCAAATAAATAACAATTACAACCATGAACGTCAAAGTAGAAGAACAAACCGAAACTATAACGAAATAGAACCTATGGACGTAAACATGAACAATAGTAACGAACAAAATTTTTGCTCGAACAGCCAAAACAACTACCCTATATAACAATTAGTACAAAAATAAGAAAACTAAAATTTATAATCGATTCTGGTGCGGAATTTAGCATAATTAAACCCGAATTATGCCAACCGAAATGGAAACATCACATAAACCCACAAACTCTTAGAGTACTAAACGGTAAAGTAACAACAAATATCAAATGTAAATTTCCCTTATTTGAAATATTTAATGAAACAGATAAACTCGTAGAATTCCTAGAAATCCCCTTAAACAACAATTTCGACGGTATAATTGGCAACAACATACTTGTACCATTAAACGCCATAATAAATTACAAAGATCGACAGGTAGTAACACCAAAAGCTAATATACCATTTTTTGTCAATACCCATGAAGAATTCTTGTACGATGACACTTACTTAAAAGAATCTCTGAACATCTTTAGTAACGAAATACAACCAATAAAGTTCAATTTCGCACCGCATTTATCTAAGAAAGATATCCAAAAGTTGGAATCACTCCCATTCTCTTATAAGGATATCTTCCATAATGACGAGAAAACACTCTCATTCACCAGTAAGATTAAACATAGGATAATTACGAAAAATGATATCTCTATCTATACAAAAAGTTATCGATACCCTCAAATACATCGAGAAGAAGTAGACCGACAAATCAAGGAAATGCTAATGCAAGGCATAATAGTAAATAGTACCTCACCTTATAACGCCCCTATTTGGGTTGTGCCCAAAAAATTGGACAACTCGAATATAGAAAAATGGAGGATCGTCATCGATTATCGAAAATTGAACGATAATACAATTGACGATAAGTTCCCAATACCAAATATCGAAGACCTATTCGGGAAACTAGGAAACTGTCGGTACTTTTCCACTTTAGATCTGACCAAGGGCTTCCACCAGATCGAAGTCCAACAAGAGGACAGATGGAAAACCGCCTTCTCAACGGCAACTGGGCACTATGAGTTCACCAGAATGCCGTTTGGTTTAAAAAACTCCCCATCGACCTTCCAGAGGTTGATGAACTACGTATTACGGGATTTCGTGAACAAAATCTGTGTTGTCTATTTAGATGACATTTTGATCTTTTCGGCTTCATTAGAAGAGCACTTATTATCTCTGCAAAAAATCCTCCAATGTTTAAGAGAAGCTAATTTAAAAATACTTTATGCGTATGCTGATGATATAGTAATAATATCAAAAAACAAGAACGATATGATGCGCATGTTCACATCCATAGAAGGAGCTGCAAAAGCTATTGGACTGCGAATAAACCAACCAAAAACACAATATCTGAAGGTATCAAGAAGAGAAAGCAGAAGACAACCCGAAAGCATTACCATCGGGGAGTACCAATTTCAAGGTACTGCAAGTTTTAAGTATTTGGGTGTGATAATAAAAAATGACAACAGTATGCAAGATTGTATAACTGACAGATTAGTGGCTGCAAACAAATGCTACTACGCGCATCTCAAATTATTTAAATCCAGATTACTCACCAGAAAATCCAAGCTCAGTATATACAAAACAACCGTGCGACCAGTACTTACTTACGGTTGTGAAGCTTGGACCCCTACGGTCACTGAAGAGAAAAGTTTGCGAGTATTTGAACGCAAAATATTAAGAAAAATCTACGGGCCTAGAATAACAGAGGACGGGGAATATTTGCAAAGGTCAAATGAAGAGCTGGACCGTATAATCAAGGGGAAAGATGTAGTCAGGTTCTACAAAGCGCAACGCATTCGGTGGGCTGGGCATATAATGAGGATGGAAGAAACACGGCCCCAGAAACAAATACTTCAGTATCGCCCACTTATAAACCGACCACAGGGAAGACCTCGTCTGAGATGGCTGGACAGTGTAGAAAAGGATTTACTAACACTAAATGTACAAAACTGGAAGATAAAAGCAAGAGACAGAAATATCTGGAGACTAGTTGTGCAAGAGGCTCAAGCTCACCCCGAGCTGTAACGCCAGTTGATGATGATGATAATTTAAAAATACAAATGGATAAGTGCAATTTCGCTCAAACCTCTACTAATTACTTAGGGCACATTATAACAGATGGTGGTGTCAAACCTGACCCAAAAAAAGTATTGTGTATCCAAAAAATTAAATTACCTTCTACACAGAAAGAAATTAAATCTTTCCTCGGCATAACGGGATACTATTGAAAGTTCATAAAAGACTATGCTAGTATCGCTTACCCTCTTATAAAATGCTTAAAAAAGAACGCAAAAATCGACAAACAAAACCCTGAATACAGAGAATCATTCGAAAAATTAAAAACATTACTTACATCCGACCCTGTTCTAGTAAACCCAAATTTTAATAAAAAATTTACAGTAACGGCAGATGCATCAAATTTTGCAGTCGGTGCCGTTCTGAGCCAAAACGGTCATCCAATCTATTACGCGTCTCGTACGCTAAACCAGCATGAAACAAGATACGCAACAATAGAGAAAGAACTTCTCGCTATTGTGTGGTCAATAAAGCACTTCCACACTTACCTATACGGCAGAAAATTTATAGTACAAACCGACCACAGACCTTTAGTCTGGTTGAACAATCTGAAAAAGCCTAACATGAAGCTGCAACGTTGGAAAATTCGACTTAACGAGTACGATTTTTCAATAAATTACGTAAAAGGCAAAGACAACCACGTTGCCGATGGATTAAGCAGAATTATACCTGACAATCCAGAAAACATTAAAAACATTCTCACTAACTCAGCATGTGAAGCTCAAATCGACGTTAATGAAGTTAACAAAGAAGCTAACAATGTCGATAATATGTCGACTTCTACGACAGTACACAGCGCACAAGAAGACGACTCTGGTTATATGCCAATTACAGAAAAACCGGTAAACCTTTTTAAAAAACTCCTTATGAAAATCTCTAATAAAAAATGTCATAATATTCTACACGTCTCCAAAAATAGTAACCTCCATAAAGACAAATGTATACGGAACTTACTCCAACATAATAACACATGTAAATACAAAATAAATAAATTAGAATCAATAACCCAACTTAACGAAGAAACTATTGTTACTCTCAACCTTCCAAAAATTAAGATAAAACAAAATTGTATCAAACATGAAATCCTAATTAAAGGAAATAATGTAATTAAATTTAATAATTGTGAAGTTAAAATTGATAAGCTAAGATTTATAAATAGAATAAGAAATTATAAAGATAATATTGTAATATCACTTATAAACAGTGGTTATCAAGTAATGAAAATTTTAAACAATTTAACATTAGAGGACATTCACCTCAACACTATAAAAAATAGAGAAATTATAAAATCAATTGAAACAAACTTTAGTTTTAAAAATAATACTTTATTTGTATCTACTTCAATAATATTTTGTATAATAATAATAATTTTAATTACCTTTTGTATGAAAAAGAAAAAATGTAAAAAATTAGAAACAGTTGAGAATCAATTCGAAAAATCAGACAATGATGTTCCTTTACAAATTTTCTGAGACAGAAAATCTTAAAGGGGGGAGGAGTTACATAACATTATGATCATACAAAAAGCAAATGCATGGTAATCATGAGCAAAGCACATGATTACAATACACTTGCAAATCGTAACATAAATCCCATTCCTTAACATACATTAAATCATACATAAATTACTTTTACTTTTAAACTAATAAAGTAACTTAAATAGAAAAAGCATAACTGTACTTTTGTTAACGCTAAATAAAAAATTCTTCCCATAGAATAATTGAACAAAAAGCATAATCATCTTTTTTTCCAATTACTTCTAAGCGTGTAATTTGATTCTCAAATATTTCTAAACTTTAAATTTAAAATAAAATAATTCATTGTAGTGTTAACTTTTGAGAAGAGAAGTTGTTATCTAAAATTTGTATTTGTTAATAGTTCACAATTGAAATTAATTGTGAGTTGATAATAATAAACTAATAATAAAAAAAAAAAATTAATTATTAGAATTTTTACTTGTTAATAGTTCACAATTGAAATTAATTGTGAATTAATAATAATAACAAATAATACTGTATAGAGAAAGTTTCGAAACATTAAAAACATTATTAATCATCGACCCTATATTAATTTATACAGATATTAACAAGAAATTAACACTGCAAACTGACGCAAGTATTAATGCTGTTATGGAAGCCGTACTCTTTAAAGGCATGAAAAAAATTACAACACCATTAAAATAGAATTAGTAGTATGGGTAACTCAATACTTTCGTCCTCATTTATATCTGAAGGAAATTTTTAATTGAAACTGATCATAGACCTTTGACGTGGTTGTTCTCAGTCAAAAAACCGAATTCAAAACTAACATGATGACTTCAGAATATGATTACATCATAAAATAAAAAAAAAGGTTTACAAAACAGAAATGCAGATGCATTATCCAGAGTTATAAACCAGGTGAAAGAATCCGAGATAGAAAACCCTATAACTAAGAATACAAAATGTCCAATAAATTTCTATGAAAACCAAATCATTATAAAAAAAATTAATTCCGGTTCTCTTAAAATTAAAACGGAAAAACTATTCAACAAAATTAAAAAAACTATCTTCACCAAATTTATGAATACTGAAACTATAAAAATTCTAATACATACTCACTTCAACAATATAACAACTAATACAATACTAGTTGAAGATGAACTATTATTTTTTAAACTCTATGAAACAATTAAAAATAATGCTGACCTCAGCAATAAAAAAACTAAAAATTATAAGATGCAAAAAGTTACTTGAATATATTACGGACGAAAATGCTTTAGCCGATATGATTGAGAAAGAACATATAAGAAATAATCATAGGGGAATAAAGGAGAATTTCGCACAACTAAAATATAAAATTTATAACCGAGATATAAAGGATAAAATAACAAAATTTATAAACAATTGCGAAATCTGCAATATGGAGAAATACGAACGTAAAACTATTAAAGAAAAATTTCAGCTAACTGAAATCCCGAACAGACTAAGGGAAATCATTCACGAAAAAAAAAAAAACAGAAATTAGAGGAAACAAAAATCATTCTAAGTTTAGTAAAATGACGCTAACAGACTAAACGATAACCATATAATTACTAACACTGGCTATAATTATTATAAGTCCCATTTAAAAAGATCTAAAAAATTCCAAAATAATACTTCAAATACAATTCAAAACCAAGATAAATAAATAATCCAAAATTACAGAAAATGCTTTTCATATTAACAAAACTACTCTTACTAACAATGATTTTATCACGGGAAATCGAGGTCAAAACGACAACAACGGATGCATTATAATTCAAGTTGAAGCAATTAAAATAATAAGGGATTATGAGAGCCCTGCACACCAATAACATATCCCAATTTGAAGAAAATATAGACCACCTAGAGGAAAACATCATGATAATAAAAAACCATATCAATTTAAACGATCCTGCCTACCTAACAATGATACACAATTTTCACTTACTAGAAACTAAAATTGACGGATTAAAACCACAATAAAATTTTTAACTGAAAACATAGACAATGACGATAAAGAAATGATTCAAGAAAAACTTTCTTAATCAAATTCTGACCTTATTTCCGAATCCAACAAACAGATATCTATAAATAACCAACTCTCCGAACAAATTAAAAATATTTCTAACTACGTAATACAACAACAAAAAACGATACCAGAACATTTATCCAAAAATAAAAATTATTCACCTGGAACTACTAATATGAAAGATGAACTGGACATACTAAAACATATTGTTCAAATTAATTACGACATCACGCTTTTGAGAAATTATATAGATGATATCGAACAAATTATTCAGTCGCGTTTTTCCAAATCCAAATATTAATTATTATTTACCTTTAAATCTATACAATTATGACTTATTCTGAAATAATCATTGAGCCAATTCCTAATAAGGATAATAAAGAATTAACATTGGCAAATAATAGATTTATAATGGATTTGTATAAAAAGATGTTCTGTAATAATGTGAAAGATAATCAAAAAAATAATTTATAATATAATAATCTCACACAATTTCGGTTATATGTGAATGGAGTACATTCTACACCAAACTCTGCAATTGAAACAAGTTTTCATCGAATAACCATTGTAACTCATATTTAACATTGTTTAGGGGAACAGGTATATATCATTCTGATAAAGAGCATCAAATTTCAAAAGAACTATTTTCAAAAGGTTATACAATACTAGCTTTTGATTTATCACCAGATGGTTCTGGAACTGATACATGTAAAAGTTTATTAAACAAGGGAGTTGTAAAGATTGAAGCAGACTCAGTTCTCCATTAGCTTCAACATTAACATGCATTGTGTTTGCGGAATTTGATGCCAGTATTGAAATTGATAAAAATCTTAACGTCTTCTTAAACATATAAAGGAAAGTTTAATGTACCATCTCTATTCATTTGAAAATGGCCTGTGCTCTAGTAGATTTATCGTTTTGTACGGACGAAAATAATACTATATTTGTGAAAAATTTGCTGTAGCTGGAATAATGTAAAACTATTGTAAAGGAATTAAAGTATAAATTTCCAACCAGAGATTTAAAAAGAACAGACATTTAGAATTACTTTTTTGGTCATATCGATAACGAAAAAACAACAAACAGTTTAATAAAGTTACTTGAAAATTTCGATATAGTCTTAACAAATGGAAAACTTAAAGCTGAATTTCTGACAACGTATATAAGAGGAATTACTCGTCTAATTGATATTTCTCGTTTACTGATAACAAATAATAAAAACAATTCAGATATCTAAAGCGCTGAAATTTAATACTGTAACACATAAACTATTTAAAGGTGTTTTTGCTCTCGATCAAATACCAAAAATTTTTTCCAAACCTGCTATTTTAGAAATAAACACCGACACTTCTGCTGAAAAAGGAACACACTGGTTAGCAAATTCTGTGCCAGTTCAAGGGTGGATGATAGAGTATTTTGATTCATTTGGAAATTCACCATTCCACATGAAATTATAAAATTATTTCAAAATCAATCAAAATGTTTTGTTTTTAACAATAAACGTTTACAAAGCGATCGTACATCAGTTTGCGGTCAATATTGTTGCATATATTTATGGATGCGATGTAACGTCAAAAGTATGAAAAATTTTATTAATTTATTTAATACAATATCATCCTCACTCAAAAATTATAAAAAAGTACAAAGAATGTTTTGGACAATTAAAAAAAAAACAAGTAAAGAAACAGTCAGTCGGTGCAACCGACTTAGAAATACCCTACACCTATTTGGTTCAAATTTAAGGACATTTCCATAAGTCATTTTAACACCATAGAAGCTGTTATTAATTTGCTCGTAAGACATAGCTAACCAAATTAACTGTATAATACTAAAAACATTTTCTAATTACCCTATCTATTAAAAAATACTACAAATTCTTAATAATTTATCTATTTAAAAATATTAAAAAACAAACAAACTTGAAATAAATGAAAATATATTTATTCCAATTCAATTACAAAATGAAAAAATTCTAATTATTAAATTTTGTGATAAAAAGATAATCAAAGCATAATATATTTAATAATCCAAATTTTTAAAAATTGCAATTATTTTAAATGGTTAGTTTATATACCTAATAGAAAAACTTATAAACGCAAAATATGCAATAAATGTATTTCTAAAATACAATTAAAAATTTACACCTTTTCATATAATTCATTTAAATATAAAAATAAATTTTACATAAATGCAGCAAGTACCTTTGAACATAGCTGAACCACTACAATTAAGTCTAGATTTCGGAGACACATAGGACATAGGAAATATATTCTTTGGCTTCGAAATTAAACTCGACCACAACCAATTCCCATGGTACTTTCATTACTAGTAACCTACTGTTAAATTTCATCTAAATACCGGCATTATTTTTTGAGTTATGGTGTTTTTAAGATATATGTTTGTTAGTCCTTGAACTTTTCAAGGGTTCCAGGACCCGAAACTATGGTACGATTTCGCCCATATGCAGTCCCGTCATACTTTCAATACTAGTTAACCCTTGTACACAATTGGAACGCTATATCTTAATTTTAAGTTACAAGTTTTATTAATTTCGATGATAAGCTTTTACACATTGGGGGGTCTAAGAGAGGTTCTGAACCACCACTCCAATTGATCCCAAATTAGGGGGGCACGCAAGAAATAGTAAAGAACACCCTTGTGGCAAATTGGAAGCTTCTACATTTGTTTCAAGTAACTATCTTTATTAATTTCGAAAATATGCTTTAAGGGCCTTGGAACTGAGTGGCTGGTCCCCGATCCACTACTCCAATGAGGCCCAAATTTCAAAGACACTTACGAAATAGGAAGGGACACCCTGATACCAAATTTGGAGGTTCTATCTTCATTGGTTTCGGAATTATGCTCGTTTGGCCTAAATTCGATCAAAAAGTTCTAAGTTCCGAACCCATTGTCCAATCCTCACCGTACGTAATCACCGCCGTAATTTCGCTGCCAATAACCTACAGTACAAATTTCATGAAGATAGCCTCATTAGTTGTTGAGTTATCGTGATTTTTTATATATGTTCCTTAGTCCTGACATCGATTAAAAGGTCCGGAATCCGAACCGTTGGGCTGATTTCGCCCTTATATAGTCCGCGCTGTACTTATAGTACTAGTTAACCCTTGTACACAATTTGAACGGTCTATCCTAATTTTAAGTAACTATTTTTAGTAATTTCGATTATAAGCCTTTAAAACTTGGGAGGTCTGAGAGGGGTACAGAACCACCACTCCAATTGATCCCAAATTAGGGGAACACGCAAGAGATAGTAAAGAACACCCTTGTGGCAAATTGGAAGCTTGTACATTTTTTCAAGTTGTTATCTTTATTAATTTTAAAGATATGCTTTAAGGTCTTCGGAAATGTGTGGCTGGTCCCCGACCCACTACTCCAATGGGACCCAAATTCACAAGACACTTAGGAAATAGGAAGGGACACCCTGATACTAAATTTGGAGGTTCTATCTTCATTGGTTTCGGAATTATGCTCGTTTGGCCTAAATTCGATCAAAAAGTTCTAGGTTCCGAACCCATGGTCCAATCCCGACCTTACGCAATTCCCGAAGTAGTTTCATTACTAGTAACCTACAGCACAAATTTGATGAAGATAGCGTCATTAGTTGTTGAGTTATCGTGATTTTTTATATTTGTTCGTTAGCCCTGAAACCGATTAAAAGGTCAAGAATCCGAACCCATGGGCCGATTTCGCCCATATGCAATCCCCGCCGTACTTTCAGTCCTAGTAACCTACAGTTAAAATTTCATCAAGATAGCTCCATTATTTTTTGAGTTATCGTGCCTACGGACGGACGGACGGACATGGCTATATCGACTAAGGCGGTCACGCTGATCACAAATATATATACTTTTCCATATCTAGCGCGCTTCCTGTAGGTGGCTACAAACACCATACCAAAGTTAATATACCCCTTTACCTATTCTATAGGTGTAGGGTATAACAAATTAAAAAATTAAAATGTGTCTTTCACAACCATCAGGATTTGAACCTGAGACTAATGTTTAAAATTTGATAAAAGGAACACTATCACTCCGTTCTAGACCCTCATTTATATAAAATGTGCTAGATCTTTAATTTAAAGCAAATTCAAACATAAAAAAAATTAAATATAATATAATAACTGTAATTTAGAAAAACATTTTACTTAAAAAATTTTTTAAATAATTTTGTTTTATAAGTAAATGTAATATATACATCTTCTCATTAATTAAATACATACAAAATATATAATTATAAGTTAATAAATGCATAGAGGTGTATAATATTTAGGTAGGTACATTCGCAAAGTTTTATAAAATAATAAATTTTTTTTTATTAAATTGAAAATCTATTTTATTATTTTTATTTTGATAAATATAAAATATATTATATATATATATATATATATATATATATATATATATATATACATATCATAAAATAACATAAAAGAGAATTTATATAATTACCGAATTAGTAATAATATGAATTATTATATTATATACTATTATATATTTTTTTATTTGGAAATTATTACTTACCTCACTATTAAATTTTTATTTACACAAACGATCAAAAGTTCCAGAACCCGAACCCGTGTTCCGATTTCACCCATATGTAGTCCCCGACGTACTTTCAATACTAGTTAATCCAACACAATTGGAGGTTCTATCTTAATTTTAAGTTATAATTTTTATTAATTTCGATGATAAGCTTTTAAAACTTGAAGGGGTTTAAGAGAAGTACTGAACCACCACCTCAATTGATCCCAAATTATGGGGACGAGCAGGAAATAGTAAATAACACCCATATGCGAAACTTGCAACTTCTACACTTGTTTCAAATTACTATCTTTATTAATTTCGAAAATATGCTTTAAGGTCCTCGGAACTGAGTGGCTGGTCCCCGACCCACTACTCCAATGGGACCCAAATTTCAAAGACACTTACGAAATAGGAAGGGACACCCTGATACCAAATTTGGAGGTTCTATCTTCATTGGTTTCGGAATTATGCTCGTTTGGCCTAAATTCGATCATAAAGTTCTATGTTCCGAACCCATTGTCCAATCCTCACCGTACGTGATCACCGCCGTAGTTTCATTACCAGTAACCTACAGCACAATTTTCATGAAGATAGCCTCATTAGTTGTTGAGTTATCGTGACTTTTTTTATATATGTTCGTTAGCCCTGACAACGATTAAAAGGTCCGGAATCCGAACCGTTGGGCTGATTTCACCCTTATATAGTCCGCGCTGTACTTATAGTACTAGTTAACCCTTGTACACAATTTGAACGGTCTATCTTAATTTTAAGTAACTATTTTTAGGCATTTCGATTATAAGCCTTTAAAACTTGGTAGGTCAGAGAGGGGTACAGAACCACCACTCCAATTGATCCCAAATTAGGGGAGCACGCAAGAGATAGTAAAGAACACCCTTGTGGCAAATTGGAAGCTTCTACCTTTTTTCAAGTTGTTATCTTTCTTAATTTTAAAGATATGCTTTAAGGTCTTCGGAAATGTGTGGCTGGTCCCCGACCCACTACTCCAATGGGACCCAAATTCACAAGACACTTAGGAAATAGGAAGGGACATCCTGATACTAAATTTGGAGGTTCTATCTTCATTGGTTTCGGAATTATGCTCGTTTGGCCTAAATTCGATTAAAAGGTCCAGAATCCGAACCCATGGGCCGATTTCGCCCATATGCAATCCCCGCCGTACTTTCACTCCTAGTAACCTACAGTTAAAATTTCATCAAGATAGCTCCATTATTTTTTGAGTTATCGTGCCTACGGACGGACGGACGGACGGACGGACGGACGGACATGGCTATATCGACTAAGGCGGTTACGCTGATCACAAATATATATACTTTTCCATATCTAGCTCGCTTCCTTTAGGTGGTTACAAACACCATACCAAAGTTAATATACCCCTTTACCTATTCTATAGGTGTAGGGTATAAAAATGGAGCAAGTATCGAATTCAGAAGTCGTTGAAAAACAAACAAGTAAACCTACACAAAATCTTTTTCTAAGTTATATCTATTATTTTGATAAAAAACAAACAACAAAAATACAAATTGAATTAATGTTGAAAACCTTGCTGCAGCAATAATTTGTCAACGTCATCATAAAGTCATTTGTGAGATGAATTATTTGACGTTGTATGAGTTTTATCAAGATCTTACCATCAATAAACCTAAATTAAATTCAAAAGGAACATTTAATCATTTCGTTAACATTTAATCATACTGGGAAAAATAAAAAAATTACATTCCAACTAGATGAATACACCCGCCTTTTTCTTATGTTAGACAAGCAGTGATGTTATACAACAATGGAGCTGAACTGAATGTAAGAGAATATGTATACTAATATTTTGAAAGATGTACTGAAAAGAACAAACTCAAACTGGAACAAGAAGATTTTTACATACCTATGAATTTACATATATGTAGCTCAGTGTATCTATTCCAAGCTTTTTTATGAAATACCTATGTTTTTGTCAAAAAAAATATATTTATCAACAATAAATAAAACAAACATTTTTTAAAATCAGTTATTGTCTTTAATAAATACATATATAAATTCATACAATATTTTGCAGCACATCTTTCTAAATTTTCCGTATTACGATGGTGAGGGCAAATGGTAATGAAATTCTTTAGTTTTTGTAGAGGTGGAATTTTATTATCTAAATTGATAACTTCTACTGAATTCGAAACAAATTTATCTAAAAATATCTTTTTCTGGGTGCTTTTTACGGAAACGACATCGAATGAATTTAAATGTTTCTTTCAAATATTTTTAATTGCTACATATTCAATAAATCCATCATCCCAGTCAAGACCATTTATTTGCGTTTTATTGAATTCATTTTGTTGTTTAACTCTGGTATTTAACTCTTCCAACGAATACGGTGCTTTAAACATAAACAGTGTCGGTACCAGTGACCCTTCAGCTACCAAAGAAAATTCTTTAAAGAAATATTCTTTATTGTTTCCAAGAACAAATTGAAGATCAACTACTGCCTTTCTGCTATTCATTTTGTTCTTTACTACAAAAGAAATTGAGCCAACAACTTTTATTTATATCTGCAGATTCCACCAACCATGGACAGAGTGGGAAATTTTTTTTTTTTAATAAAAGAAAATTAAATATTATAAATATACATATAAAAAATATAAAAGAAGACAAGTTGAGTGCGGAGCCAGAGTCCGGCCGAATTCGCCTGGCGCCAGAGTTCTTGCCGAATTTGAATTTATTCTCCATCAACCGATAGATCTGAAAAGCCTTCGATTATAGCAAACTGTGGCTGCTAAAAAACTCTTAACGGTAGACCTGCGTTGTTATGAAACAATGCCAGAGAAGGAAGAAGAGGATAAAACTTAAAAATTTCAAGTCTATAGAAAATATAATAAAAAAACAATATTTATAATTTTAATTTACAGTTTTTTTATTTTTTTTTTTCGGAATTAGCTCAAAAATAGCCATATTTAGGCAAATTTTATCCCGTCCCAAAAATTTGAAAAAATAACTTACACCGTTTAACTCTACCAGCTCTTCCTCAGTTTTAACATGTTTGGCAACACGTTCCGGCACAAAGAATGTTATTTTTTCTGTCGTTAAACAGTGACAAACTTCTGCGAGCAGTACCTGTTGTCCTTCTTTTGTGCTAATGAAGAACCATTTTGTAATTTTATAAAGCCGTCCCTCAGCCATATCATCTAACCTTTTGTGGTCACCTTTGGCGGGCAGCAGTAAATTATCTAAAAACGACTAGAAGTAAAAATAAAAACAATTAAAATATGGTAGAAAATTTATAATAAAATAAGTAAATAATATTTACTTACCATTTTGTAATGGTAATTGCAGCTGACTTTTTACTTGTAATATAATGATATAAATCTGCAGTTTATTATATACAAATCACAGTTTTTATATTTAATTTTAGTTTTTATTAATTTATAACTTTGTAAATTATCTCTATAAATTGAAAAGGTTAAAAACAGATCAAATCTTACTTAAAAGTTGCGTTATAATCATGTTTTATTATATACTTTTTATTGAACTTGCCTGTGTCTATGGCTTTATTTTTTATTTTGTCAGTTAGTGATATATTTATATTAGAAATTTGACCATAAATTTATAAGAATTGTATGGTTCAGTGGTTAGCAAAGTGGCTTAGGGTGTAAATAGATCTGAGTTCGATCCTCATTAAAAGACAAAAATTTTATTTTTTTTAATTCAACGGAAAATAAAAAAAAAATTACAAATAAAATTAATTTATTTGGGTCTTTAAAAATTTGTAACTTTAAGAACTAAAATAATTCACTTTGATAATATAAAATAAACATAGACCAAATAATTATATAGACGATCAGTTTCATATAAAAAATTTTAAAGGGTTTTTTTTAAGTCAGTCCGTAAATTTTTGGTTCATTAATTTAAAATTCATACAAGTAGGTACTTAAATAAAAAAAAAATTTAGATTGAAATTAAAAACAAAATTTCACCGTGAAGGGGGAATTAGAGCCCACGACCCGAACATTTTATAAAATACGAAATATACAAAAAGTAAAATACGTAATTATTCATCTTCAAATTTTTAAAATGCAAAAAAAAAAAATTATCCGTCATGCATTTGTTTTCGTTTACTTTTTCTGCACATATATTATATTAGAATCGAAGCATAATCTGCGTAATACAAAATGTAACGGTACGAAATGATTTTTTTTTTTTTTTTTTTTTTTTTTTTTTTTTTAAGCGCTAACTGTTCAACTGTTAGGCTAATTAGCCTGTCTATACCATAGGTACATGTTGGAACAGGGGGTCATATTATATTCGTGTTATTAGAATTGGTCTTATTGAATTCCACATACAATTTAAACATGAGATAGTACTAGGCCTTATAACATGTAGAAACGTCTTAGATTTTCAATATTTACAATTCTATTTTTTGTTTATATTGTAATATTTTATATTTTACTTATATGGTATTCTATATCTGCGAGTTATATTATTTAATTAAATTATTTGTTTATATTTTGCATTTGTTTATATTTTTATATTAAAGTATTTTTTATTAAAGATTTATAATTATTAATTATTGATTATGCCATTAATTTGAACCCAATGGCGAATGGTAACTGAGTCGAGTCGAAAACCAGAAAAGTTTTTTCACTTTCACTAGAATTCGAACCCGGGCCCTTCTGCATGAAAGGTCGGCACTTAACCACTGTGCCACCCAGCTGTTATTAGATTTTATTGATTTGTATTAATATGCAATATATGTATATGTATAAATTATAGTATAATATGTAATGTGTCTAAATGTAAGTATACTTGTATTTTGTAAGATAAAAAATCTTATATGAATAAGCGAGATAAGCGAGTGCCTATTTTGTTTTTGGTGTATATGCAAATGTAAGCAACCAATATTTAAGTGAATATTTTTTATTAATGACATTAATAATTCGAATTAGATTTTCAACCATGTTATTAGTATAATATTATGAGCATATGTATGTAAATGTATGCAGAAATATTATAAAAGACCATAAACAAAGAACTAGGTATAAATCGTTTTATTATTCATTATAGAAATTATCATAAAAATTAATCTATATATATAAAAGGGAATGTTTGTTTGTTTGTTTGTTTGTTTGTTTGTTTGTATGTAGCGAATAGACTCCTAAACTGCCCAGCCGATTTTCATGAAAATTTGTATATAGTACGGAAAGAAATCGTGGCCCAAAAATTTTGCTCTAACGGACCGCCAAGTTGGGGCTTTGGTGCAAGTATTTAAACTTCTTTGTTCTAAAATGAAAACGGTTTGACCGATTGACTTCAAATTTTGTATACGTGATGCTCTTTGAGAATTGAGTAGACACTATTGACAGTTTTGGAATTTGTTAACCCATGTCGGGCCGACGGATGGTCAAAAAAAATTTTGGATCCAAATTTTGTCCGATTTTACGAAATTCTGCTTTACCTTTAAAGAAATCCCCAAAAAAAATTTTGTTGAGTTCCATTAACCCATTGCGGCCCAAAAGCTTTTTATAGGTTTTTTCAATAATTTACTCTAAATTCGAAACGGTTCGACCAATTGACTTCAAATTTTGGATACGTGATGCTCCTTGAGAATTGAGTTGACACTATTAACAGTTTTGGAATTTATTAACCCATGTTGGGCCGACGGGGTGTCAAAAAAAATGTTGGGTCCGAATTTTGTCCGATTTTATGAAATTCTGCTTTGGCTAAAAAGAAAACCCAGAAAAAAATTTTGTTGAGTTCCATTAACCCATTGCGGCCCAAAAGCTTTTTATAGGTTTTTTCAATAATTTACTCTAAATTCGAAACGGTTCGACCGATTGACTTCAAATTTTGTATACGTGATTCTCCTTGAGAATTGAGTTGACACTATTAACAGTTTTGGAATTTGTTAACCCTTGTCGGGCCGACGGGTGGTCAAAAAAAATTTTGGGTCCAAATTTTGTCCGATTTTACGAAATTCTGCTTTGGCTAAAAAGAAAACCCACAAAAAAATTTTATTGACTTGCATCAACCCATTGGGGCCAACAGCTTTTTATAGGTTTTTTCAATACTTAACTCTAAATTAAAAACGGTTTGACCGATTTTCTTTAAATTTTGTATACGTGCTCCCCTGTGAGAATTGAGTTGACACTATTAACAGATATGGAATTTGTTAATCCATGTCGGCTCGACGGTTGGTCAAAATAATTTTGGAAGCTAATATTGTCAAAATTTGCGAAGTACTGCTTTGGCTAAAAAGAAAGCCCCAAAAAAATTTTGTTGAGTGATTTGGAAGCAAATTACGTCCAATTTTGCGCAATACTGCTTTGCCCAAAGAGAAAGTGTAGTTCCGTTGACCCAGTGGGGCACAGTGGCTTTTAATAGATTTTTGCGTTACTTAACTCTAAAGTAGAAACGATTTGACCGGTTTACCTCAAATTTTATATGTGTGAAGCAACTTGAAAATGGAGTTGAGTCTGTTAACAGTCGGTCTTGCGATTTTTCAAAAAAATTTTTTGGAAGTAAATTACGTCAAAATTTGGAAAGTAGTTCGTACTGCTTTGAATTACAGAAAGTTTCAAAAATTACTAGAATAATCCTAGAAAAATCGTTTTAAAAAGATTGCTTTCACACATTTTAAAATTTACATGTGTAAACCGTGTGAAGTTTTGTGTTAACTTTTTGCAGTAACATCAAATTCAATTAAACCTCCATTGAGAGGCGCAGCAACGCGCACCGGGTATTAGCTAGTATCAAATAAAATTTGAAAACCTATTTGTATAGATAGATAGGTACCTAATACCGGCAAAACTTCCGCAAAGGGGTTGTGAGCTATCAAGATGACGTCATCACATAACGGTACTAAATATCTCAAAGTTTCCGAATATATATACCATTAGTGGCGATGGCGCCATCTAGTGGTCAAAAAATGCATTACAAAATGTTCCTAAGATTTTGTAGCATTTTTATTAAAATGTTATATTTTTCCTGTTAGTCCATAAACTGGAACCAACATCTTACAATATTGTAGGGCATGATATTGTCTTTCATAAACATCTTGTTTCATCTGGATCGGTGCTACCATTTTTGAGATATTGCAATTTAAAGTGAAAATTTTTTTTAAAAAAAAAAAAAAAATCCAACTTTCAAAAAAACTACTATAACTGTGAAATTTTCAAAAACACCCTGTATTATTATTATACCATTAGAAAGGTCTCTTAAAACTCTTTCCAACGGTATATAATAAGTATGGCAGATGTTGACAAATAGCCCCACCAGAGAACATAAATGCAAAAATGACGCAACAATTTTATTAAAAAATACATTTTCATACTTTATTTGTCATAAATTTATTTTGCCTTTTTGTTTTCCATTTGAAATATTTATTTTAAAATTTAAGAATGTACTTTATAGTTTGATACAATATTGAGTTGGGTTTTGTTTAGAAGATTTTTGAGGTATTTATATGTATGTAAAGTATAATTAGAAAGGACCTTAGAGTTGGTTATAAAGTCAGAATTATACGCTTTTTCCAGAATATTTATATACTAAGATTTTGAAGATTGACAGGGTTTTGAGTTGGATATAAAATTACGCTTATACTGTTCCAACAACCTGTATAACGTTTTATTTAGTCCTTTCGTTGGTTGGGCGAAAAGGTTGTTCGCATTTGAATGCGAAATAAAGCCATATCATTTTCTAAAATTTTACGAAATAAAGCCATATAGTAAAATTGATACAAATTCTAACATTAAATTGAAAAGAATGGTATAAGAATTCGGATACCTAATTCATTCAAAAAATTAATAAGTTCCTAATTTTTTTTAATACACTGTAATAAAACATGTTAAATAATATTATATTTTCATTACGGGGGCTGCCGCCCCCGAACCCCCGCTAACTCAATTATTGAAGCTAGATTTTGAATCCAACACTAAAATGAAAAGAATGGTATAAGAATTCGGATACCTAATTCATTCAAAAAATTAATAAGTTCCTAATTTTTTTTAATACACTGTAATAAAACATGTTAAATAATATTATATTTTCATTACGGAGGCTGCCGTAATCGCTGCCGTAATCGCCACTAATGGTATATATATTCGGAAACTTTGAGATATTTAGTACCGTTATGTGATGACGTCATCTTGATAGCTCACAACCCCTTTCCGGAAGTTTCACCCCTAATACCTACGCCAAGTTTCTTTAAAAATGAAAACATTCTAAGCCGTAATTAAAAAATGTTGACAACTAACATTTGAATTGGTTTTGGAAATATTGAAGAAAAATATAATTTTGCAACATTTTTGAAAACAAATTACATTAAGTAGATATTAATAATGTAGACTTTAGAGGTAGGTACATATGACTCTGTTACACTACATGTGAAACATTTACAAACATACATACATATACATATATGTACAATGTGCAAAAATGTATTCAGACTTAAAGATACCTAATAAATATAAAACAATTTTATTTAACAAACTAGATAGTTAGATAAAATTTAATCAAGTAGGAACTTATAATGCTTTTTAATGATATTTTTGTCTTCGGTTATAAAATTTAAATTAATTTAGATAAATTTATTAAAGCAGATATTTTAATAAATTATGATTAGTTAATAGATAAACCGATTATAACTATTAATGAATTGGATCTAACTTGCAAATTGTCAAATTAAATATTGTATTTAATAATTTTACATAAATCATTGTGTAAAAAAAATTGAATTAAAACTTCTTCTTCTTCTTGTGTTGCATATTCTTTACAGAATGTTAGCGTCATATGATAGTTTGTGTGATTTGTTTGTATCGCTCCCTGTCCCTTGCTGATTCTACCAGTGCACCAATTTCTGATATGCCAGTCCAATTTCTAATATTTCGGAGCCAAGACAGTTGTTTTCTACCAACTCCCCTTCGCCCTTCGATCTTCCCCTGCACGATGAGCTGCAACATCTCGTATTTCGCACTCCTCATTACATGGCCAAAGTATGCTGTTTTTCGACGTTTGACAGTTGTGATTAGTTCTCTTGTCACGCTCATTCTTCTGAGAACCTCCTCGTTCGAGACACGGTCTACCCATGAAATCTTGAGCATTCTTCTGTATGTCCACATTTCGAATGCTTCAAGCTTATTCATATCTTTTACTTTTACTGTCCATGCTTCTACACCATATAATAAAACAGACCAGACATAACATTTAACGAAACGTATCCGCAGTTTCATGCTGAGGTTCCTGCTGCAAAAAAGCTCCTTATATTTAAGAAATGCCTTCCTGGCCATTTCAATTCGGCATTTTATTTCCCCATTACAACTCCAGTCTTCGTTTAGCCAGCATCCAAGGTACTTGAAAGTGGACACTTTTTCGATTTGACTGTTGTTAATTGTAATAGTCGCACCAGGATATGGTTTTCTATTTCTGCTGACTATCATAAATTTCGTTTTTTGAGTGTTGATGTTAAGCCCAAAATTGTTACTGTAGTGGTTGACTCTATCTACTATATGTTGTAAATCGATAATATTATCAGCTATTAACGTCGTATCGTCAGCATATCTTATATTATTTAAAAACGTGCCGTTGACTTTTATGCCTACTTCCACATCAGATAGTGCCTCTACGAAGATAGTTTCCGCATATAAGTTGAAGAGCATTGGTGACAAAATACAGCCCTGACGTACACCTCTTTGAATTGCAATGCTATCTGTTAAGCCATGCTGAGTTTTTACGTTAGCTGTTTGGTTCCAATAAAGATTTCTGATACAGTTTATAGTTTTTTCTTCGATATCTAATGCACTTAAGATTTCTATCAACTTTTCATGCTGCACCCTATCGAAAGCTTTTTCGTAATCAAGGAAACAGAGAAAAACATCCTTCTGAACATCTCTGCAGTTTTGTACCAATATATTTACGCCAAAAAGAGCTTCTTTCGTGCCTGTGCCTTGTTTAAATCCGAACTGCGTTTTTCCCATATGTGCTTCGCACTTGGAATACATTCGACTTTGCAGTATTTTAAGAAAGATTTTAAGCGCATTAAAGTGCAAGCGAATTAAAACTAAAAAGTATAAAATAAAATAAAATAAAAAAAAATATTTTTTTCAATATATACTTTTATTTAAATAGTACTAGCCCCCTAAAATGTAGAAAATAATAAATTGAAGGTAGATCTTGAAATTTGTTACTGTTTTAATATAAAAGTAAATTGCTGGATTAAGTATTAAGACTAACTGAAAGAAGAACGGTCTCCCATTTCATTAAAAAGCGATGACGGCTATAGGCAATTCTGATCCGATCAGACACCTTTGAGCCTATATATATTGCTTAAAATTTCAGAAAAATGGAGATAAAAAAGTATTCGATAGTTCATAAAAGAAAAAAACATAATTTACTTAAAAAATCAAAATAAAAAGTTAAGGCAATATTAAAAAAAAACAAGTAAAGAAACAGTCAGTCGGTGCAACCGACTTAGAAATACCCTACACCTATTTGGTTCAAATTTAAGGACATATCCATAAGTCATTTTAATACCATAGAAGCTGTTATTAATTTGATCGTAAGAAATAGCTATCCAAATTAACTGTATAATACTAAAAACATTTTCTAATTACCCTATCTATTAAAAAATACTACAAATTCTTACTAATTTATCTATTTAAAAATATTAAAAAACAAACAAACTTGAAATAAATGAAAATATATTTATTCCAATTCAATTACAAAATGAAAAAATTCTAATTATTAAATTTTGTGATAAAAAGATAATCAAAGCATAATATATTTAATAATCCTAAAATGGTTAGTTTATATACCTAATAGAAAAACTTATAAACGCAAAATATGCAATAAATGTATTTCTAAAATACAATTAAAAATTTACACCTTTTCATATAATTCATTTAAATATAAAAATAAATTTTACATAAATGCAGCAAGTACCTTTGAACATAGCTGAACCACTACAATTAAGTCTAGATTTCGGAGACACATAGGACATAGGAAATATATTCTTTGGCTTCGAAATTAAACTCGACCACAACCAATTCCCATGGTACTTTCATTACTAGTAACCTACTGTTAAATTTCATCTAAATACCGGCATTATTTTTTGAGTTATGGTGTTTTTAAGATATATGTTTGTTAGTCCTTGAACTTTTCAAGGGTTCCAGGACCCGAAATTATGGTACGATTTCGCCCATATGCAGTCCCGTCATACTTTCAATACTAGTTAACCCTTGTACACAATTGGAACGCTCTATCTTAATTTTAAGTTACTAGTTTTATTAATTTCGATGATAAGCTTTTACACATTGGGGGGTCTAAGAGAGGTTCTGAACCACCACTCAAATTGATCCCAAATTAGGGGGGCACGCAAGAAATAGTAAAGAACACCCTTGTGGCAAATTGGAACCTTCTACATTTGTTTCAAGTAACTATCTTTATTAATTTCGAAAATATGATTTAAGGGCCTAAGAACTGAGTGGCTGGTCCCCGATCCACTACTCCAATGGGGCCCAAATTTCAAAGACACTTACGAAATAGGAAGGGACACCCTGATACCAAATTTGGAGGTTCTATCTTCATTGGTTTCGGAATTATGCTCGTTTGGCCTAAATTCGATCAAAAAGTTCTTATTTCCGAACCCATTGTCCAATCCTCACCGTACGTAATCACCGCCGTAGTTTCGCTGCCAATAACCTACAGCACAAATTTCATGAAGATAGCCTCATTAGTTGTTGAGTTATCGTGATTTTTTATATATGTTCCTTAGCCCTGACATCGATTAAAAGGTCCGGAATCCGAACGGTTGGGCTGATTTCGCCCTTATATAGTCCGCGCTGTACTTATAGTACTAGTTAACCCTTGTACACAAATTGAACGGTCTATCCTAATTTTAAATAACTATTTTTAGTAATTTCGATTATAAGCCTTTAAAACTTGGGAGGTCTGAGAGGGGTACAGAACCACCACTCCAATTGATCCCAAATTAGGGGAACACGCAAGAGATAGTAAAGAACACCCTTGTGGCAAATTGGAAGCTTCTACATTTTTTCAAGTTGTTATCTTTATTAATTTTAAAGATATGCTTTAAGGTCTTCGGAAATGTGTGGCTGGTCCCCGACCCACTACTCCAATGGGACCCAAATTCACAAGACACTTAGGAAATAGGAAGGGACACCCTGAAACTAAATTTGGAGGTTCTATCTTCATTGGTTTCGGAATTATGCTCGTTTGGCCTAAATTCGATCAAAAAGTTCTAGGTTCCGAACCCATGGTCCAATCCCGACCTTACGCAATTCCCGAAGTATTTTCATTACTAGTAACCTACAGCACAAATTTGATGAAGATAGCGTCATTAGTTGTTGAGTTATCGTGATTTTTTATATTTGTTCGTTAGCCTTGAAACCGATTAAAAGGTCCAGAATCCGAACCCATGGGCCGATTTCGCCCATATGCAATCCCCGCCGTACTTTCAGTCCTAGTAACCTACAGTTAAAATTTCATCAAGATAGCTCCATTATTTTTTGAGTTATCGTGCCTACGGACGGACGGACGGACGGACGGACGGACGGACGGACGGACATGGCTATATCGACTAAGGCGGTCACGCTGATCACAAATATATATACTTTTCCATATCTAGCTCGCTTCCTTTAGGTGGTTACAAACACCATACCAAAGTTAATATACCCCTTTACCTATTCTATAGGTGTAGGGTATAATAAAGAAACAGTCAGTCGGTGCAACCGACTTAGAAATACCCTACACCTATTTGGTTCAAATTTAAGGACATATCCATAAGTCATTTTAATACCATAGAAGCTGTTATTAATTTGATCGTAAGAAATAGCTATCCAAATTAACTGTATAATACTAAAAACATTTTCTAATTACCCTATCTATTAAAAAATACTACAAATTCTTACTAATTTATCTATTTAAAAATATTAAAAAACAAACAAACTTGAAATAAATGAAAATATATTTATTCCAATTCAATTACAAAATGAAAAAATTCTAATTATTAAATTTTGTGATAAAAAGATAATCAAAGCATAATATATTTAATAATCCTAAAATGGTTAGTTTATATACCTAATAGAAAAACTTATAAACGCAAAATATGCAATAAATGTATTTCTAAAATACAATTAAAAATTTACACCTTTTCATATAATTCATTTAAATATAAAAATAAATTTTACATAAATGCAGCAAGTACCTTTGAACATAGCTGAACCACTACAATTAAGTCTAGATTTCGGAGACACATAGGACATAGGAAATATATTCTTTGGCTTCGAAATTAAACTCGACCACAACCAATTCCCATGGTACTTTCATTACTAGTAACCTACTGTTAAATTTCATCTAAATACCGGCATTATTTTTTGAGTTATGGTGTTTTTAAGATATATGTTTGTTAGTCCTTGAACTTTTCAAGGGTTCCAGGACCCGAAATTATGGTACGATTTCGCCCATATGCAGTCCCGTCATACTTTCAATACTAGTTAACCCTTGTACACAATTGGAACGCTCTATCTTAATTTTAAGTTACTAGTTTTATTAATTTCGATGATAAGCTTTTACACATTGGGGGGTCTAAGAGAGGTTCTGAACCACCACTCAAATTGATCCCAAATTAGGGGGGCACGCAAGAAATAGTAAAGAACACCCTTGTGGCAAATTGGAACCTTCTACATTTGTTTCAAGTAACTATCTTTATTAATTTCGAAAATATGATTTAAGGGCCTAAGAACTGAGTGGCTGGTCCCCGATCCACTACTCCAATGGGGCCCAAATTTCAAAGACACTTACGAAATAGGAAGGGACACCCTGATACCAAATTTGGAGGTTCTATCTTCATTGGTTTCGGAATTATGCTCGTTTGGCCTAAATTCGATCAAAAAGTTCTTAGTTCCGAACCCATTGTCCAATCCTCACCGTACGTAATCACCGCCGTAGTTTCGCTGCCAATAACCTACAGCACAAATTTCATGAAGATAGCCTCATTAGTTGTTGAGTTATCGTGATTTTTTATATATGTTCCTTAGCCCTGACATCGATTAAAAGGTCCGGAATCCGAACGGTTGGGCTGATTTCGCCCTTATATAGTCCGCGCTGTACTTATAGTACTAGTTAACCCTTGTACACAAATTGAACGGTCTATCCTAATTTTAAATAACTATTTTTAGTAATTTCGATTATAAGCCTTTAAAACTTGGGAGGTCTGAGAGGGGTACAGAACCACCACTCCAATTGATCCCAAATTAGGGGAACACACAAGAGATAGTAAAGAACACTCTTGTGGCAAATTGGAAGCTTCTACATTTTTTCAAGTTGTTATCTTTATTAATTTTAAAGATATGCTTTAAGGTCTTCGGAAATGTGTGGCTGGTCCCCGACCCACTACTCCAATGGGACCCAAATTCACAAGACACTTAGGAAATAGGAAGGGACACCCTGAAACTAAATTTGGAGGTTCTATCTTCATTGGTTTCGGAATTATGCTCGTTTGGCCTAAATTCGATCAAAAAGTTCTAGGTTCCGAACCCATGGTCCAATCCCGACCTTACGCAATTCCCGAAGTATTTTCATTACTAGTAACCTACAGCACAAATTTGATGAAGATAGCGTCATTAGTTGTTGAGTTATCGTAATTTTTTATATTTGTTCGTTAGCCCTGAAACCGATTAAAAGGTCCAGAATCCGAACCCATGGGCCGATTTCGCCCATATGCAATCCCCGCCGTACTTTCAGTCCTAGTAACCTACAGTTAAAATTTCATCAAGATAGCTCCATTATTTTTTGAGTTATCGTGCCTACGGACGGACGGACGGACGGACGGACGGACGGACGGACGGACGGACATGGCTATATCGACTAAGGCGGTCACGCTGATCACAAATATATATACTTTTCCATATCTAGCTCGCTTCCTTTAGGTGGTTACAAACACCATACCAAAGTTAATATACCCCTTTACCTATTCTATAGGTGTAGGGTATA
Source organism: Dolichopus griseipennis (assembly GCA_963082915.1). Lineage (NCBI taxonomy): Eukaryota > Metazoa > Arthropoda > Insecta > Diptera > Dolichopodidae > Dolichopus > Dolichopus griseipennis. The sequence continues at coordinate 95,528,113 of OY720441.1, read as the reverse complement.
AAAACAGGATTTATCTTTATGTAGTATTATTAATAGGCAGTTTCGATTGAGTAACGAAGCCAAAACATTTTTATAATTGAATTTTAAAGGTTTTAGTAAATGTTCCGGAGAAGAAAAAACCGTAGCATTAAATATTCATTTTAATTCTCCTAAAGGTTATAAATTTTTATACTATTATAACAGTGCACTGGATGAAACTAGTGGTTTTTCTGATTATGGTTCCGGCAGAACAAAAAACATCGCAAAATATATACATAACTTAAGTGTTTTTTATGCCGATTGGAATATGAATTTTGAAAGCTTATTTGTATACTTTTTTATAATATATTCACACGGCATTTTCCCTTTTAGAATAAAACAAATTTCCAGTAAGATAAACAAAAATTTTTAATTATATTTCTTTTAAAAGTTAACAAGTAAAGAAACAGTCAGTCGGTGTAACCGACTTAGAAATACCCTACACCTATTTGGTTCAAATTTAAGGACATGTCCATAAATCATTTTAACACCATAAATGTTGTTATTAATTTGATCGTAAGACATAGCTAACCAAATTAACTTTATAATACTAAAAACATTTTCTAATTACACTATCTATTAAAAAATATTACAAATTCTTACTAATTTATCTATTTGAAAATATTAAAAAAAAAACAAACTTGAAATAAATGAAAATATATTTATTTCAATTCAATTACAAAATGAAAAAATTCTAATTATTAAATTTTGTGATAAAAAGATAATCAAAGCATAATATATTTAATAATCCAAATTTTTAAAAATTGCAATTATTTTAAATGGTTAGTTTATATACCTAATAAAAAAGCTTATAAACGCAAAATATGCAATAAATGTATTTCTAAAATACAATTACAAATTTAGACCTTTTCATATAATTTATTTAAATATAAAAATAAATTTTACATAAATGCAGCAAGAACCTTTGAACATAGCTGAACCACTACAATTAAGTCTAGATTTCGGAGACACATAGGACATAGGAAATATATTCTTTGGCTTCGAAATTAAACTCGACCACAACCAATTCCCATGGTACTTTCATTACAAGTAACCTAGTGTTAAATTTCATCAAAATACCGACATTATTTTTTGAGTTATGGTGTTTTTAAGATATATGTTTGTTAGTCCTTGAACATTTCAAAGGTTCCAGAACCCGAAATTATGGCACGATTTCGCCCATATGCAGTCCCGTCATACTTTCAATACTAGTTAACCCTTGTATACAATTGGAACGTTCTATCTTAATTTTAAGTTACTAGTTTTATTAATTTCGATGATAAGCTTTTACACATTGGGGGGTCTAGGAGAGGTTCTGAACCATCACTCCAATTGATCCCAAATTAGGGGGGCACGCAAGAAATAGTAAAGAACACCCTGGGCCAAATTTGAAGCTTCTACATTTGTTTCAAGTTACTATCTTTATTAATTTCGAAAATATGCTTTAAGGTCCTCGGCACTGAGTGTCTGGTCCCCGACCCACTACCCCAATGGGGCCCAAATTTCAAAGACACTTACGAAATAGGAAGGGACACCCTGATACCAAATTTGGAGGTTCTATCTTCATTGGTTTCGGAATTATGCTCGTTTGGCCTAAATTCGATCAAAAAGTTCTATGTTCCGAACCCATTGTCCAATCTTCACCGTACGTAATCACCGCCGTAGTTTCATTACCAATAACCTACAGCACAAATTTCATGAAGATAGCCTCATTAGTTGTTGAGTTATCGTGATTTTTTATATATGTTCGTTAGCCCTGACACCGATTAAAAGGTCCGGAATCCGAACCGTTGGGCTGATTTCGCCCTTATATAGTCCGCGCTGTACTTATAGTACTAGTGAATCCTTGTACACAATTTGAACGGTCTATCCTAATTTTAAGTAACTGTTTTTAGTAATTTCGATTATAAGCCTTTAAAACTTGGTAGGTCAGAGAGGGGTATAGAACCACCACTCCAATTGATCCCAAATTAGGGGAACACGCAAGAGATAGTAAAGAACACCCTTGTGGCAAATTGGTAGCTTCTACATTTTTTCAAGTTGTTATCTTTCTTAATTTTAAAGATATGCTTTAAGGTCTTCGGAAATGTGTGGCTGGTCCCCGACCCACTACTCCAATGGGACCCAAATTCACAAGACACTTAGGAAATAGGAAGGGACATCCTGATACTAAATTTGGAGGTTCTATCTTCATTGGTTTCGGAATTATGCTGGTTTGGCCTAAATTCGATCAAAAAGTTCTAGGTTCCGAACCCATGGTCCAATCCCGACCTTACGCAATTCCCGAAATATTTTCATTACTAGTAACCTACAGCACAAATTTGATGAAGATAGCGTCATTAGTTGTTGAGTTATCGTGATTTTTTATATTTGTTCGTTAGCCCTGAAACCGATTAAAAGGTCCAGAATCCGAACCCATGGGCCGATTTCGCCCATATGCAATCCCCGCCGTACTTTCAGTCCTAGTAACCTACAGTTAAAATTTCATTAAGATAGCTCCATTATATTTCGAGTTATCGTGCCTACGGACGGACGGACGGACGGACGGACATGGCTATATCGACTCAGGCGGTCACGCTGATCACAAATATATATACTTTTCCATATCTAGCTCGCTTCCTTTAGGTGGTTACAAACACCATACCAAAGTTAATATACCCCTTTACCTATTCTATAGGTGTAGAGTATAAAAACCTAAAAATTATAAAAAAATTTTACATATTTTAAACTTACGAAAACTTAAAATACATAGGTAGGTAGAAGACAATTTATAGAATTATTTTCTAACTATTTGAAAGATTTGGAATAAGTAAATATTATACAAGTAAAAAAATATAAAGCAAAAAAAAAAGAAATTTCATTCTTCTGTTTTCTATCAATAATATTATTTTATTTTGTAATCAAAATATACTCAAACTGCGTACATACATGATACAGCGATTGATATATAAACTAAAATACAATCAAGTTGATTTTATGAAATGAAAAAACTTGTCTAACTTTTTTGTTCTACGTGAATACTCTATGTATATAGTTACTTTATGACTAAATGTTCATACCTAAATAAAAAAATGTATTTTAAAAGTGTGGCCTTAAAATGTTGGTTCAGCCATTATTATTTAATTGATTTGTATTTTGGTTTTACAATTTACAGTTATGGAAATAATTTTGTGAATGGGTTACGATATACTACATCCTTCCCTCAAAGAAAAAAAAAATTTGTTAACATTTCTAAAATTTAAACTAATTTTAAAAAAGAAAATTTTTATATTAAAAATAAATTTTAATTTATTAAAAAAAATTTTTATTTTATTTTACTTAATTTTTAAATTAATGTAACAATTTATTTATAAAGTAAAAGTAAATTTATTCATTTTTATACCCTACACCTATAGAATAGGTAAAGGGGTATATTAACTTTGGTATGGTGTTTGTAACCACCTAAAGGAAGCGAGTTAGATATGGAAAAGTATATATATTTGTGATCAGCGTGACCGCCTGAGTCGATATAGCCATGTCCGTCCGTCCGTCCGTCCGTAGGCACGATAACTCAAAAAATAATGGAGCTATCTTGATGAAATTTTAACTGTAGGTTACTAGGACTTAAAGTACGGCGGGGATTGCATATGGGCGAAATCGGCCCATGGGTTCGGATTCTGGACCTTTTAATCGGTTTCAGAGCTAACGAACAAATATAAAAAATCACGATAACTCAATAACTAATGACGTTATCTTCATGAAATTTGTACTGTAGGTTACTAGTAATGAAATTACTTCGGGAATTGCGTAAGGTCGGGATTGGACCATGGGTTCGGAACCTAGAACTTTTTGATCGAATTTAGGCCAAACGAGCATAATTCCGAAACCAATGAAGATAGAACCTCCAAATTTGGTATCAGGGTGTCCCTTCCTATTTCTTAAGTGTCTTTAAAATTTGGGCCCCATTGGAGTAGTGGGTCGGGGACCAGCCACTCAGTTCCGAGGACCTTAAAGTATATTTTCGAAATTAATAAAAATAGTAATTTGAAACAAGTGTAGAAGTTGCACGTTTCGCATATGGGTGTTATTTACTATTTCCTGCTCGTCCCCAAAATTTGGGATCAATTGAGGTGGTGGTTTAGTACTTCTCTTAAACCCCTTCAAGTTTTAAAAGCTTATCATCGAAATTAATAAAAATCATAACTTAAAATTAAGATAGAACCTCCAATTGTGTTGGATTAACTAACTAGTATTGAAAGTACATCGGGGACTACATATTGGCGAAATCGGAACACGGGTTCGGGTTCTGGAACTTTTGATCGTTTGTGTAAATTAAAATTTAATAGTGAGGTAAGTAATAATTTCCAAATAAAAAAATATATAATAGTATATAATATAATAATTCATATTATTACTAATTCGGTAATTATATAAATTCTTTTTTATGTTATTTTATGATATGTATATATATATATATATATATATAATATATTTTATATTTATCAAAATAAAAATAATAAAATAGATTTTCAATTTAATAAAAAAAAAATTATTATTTTATAAAATTTTGCGAATGTACCTACCTAAATATTATACACCTGTATGCATTTATTAACTTATAATTATATATTTTGTATGTATTTAATTAATGAGAAGATGTATATATTACATTTACTTATAAAACAAAATTATTTAAAAATTTTTAAGTAAAATGTTTTTCTAAATTACAGTTATTATATTATATTTAATTTTTTTTTAGTTTGAATTTGCTTTAAATTAAAGATCTAGCACGTATTATATAAAAGAGGATCTAGAACGGAGTGATAGTGTTCCTTTTATCAAATTTTAAACATTAGTCTCAGGTTCAAATCCTGATGGTTGTGATTGACACATTTTATTATACCCTACACCTATAGAATAGGTAAAAGGGTATATTAACTTTGGTATGGTGTTTGTAACCACCTAAAGGAAGCGAGCTAGATATAGAAAAGTATATATATTTGTGATCAGCGTGACCTCCTGAGTCGATATAGCCATGTCCGTCCGTCCGTCCGTCCGTAGGCACGATAACTAAAAAAATAATAGAGCTATCTTGATGAAATTTTAACTGGAGGTTACTAGGACTGAAAGTACGGCGCGGATTGCATATGGGCAAAATCGGCCCATTGGTTCGGATTCTGGACTTTTTAATCGATCGAAGGGCTAACGATCATATATAAAAAATCACAATAACTCAACAACTAATGACGCTTTCTTCATCAAATTTGTGCTGTAGGTTACTAGTAATGAAACTACTTCGGGGATTTCGTAAGTTCGGAAATGGACCAAGGGTTCGGAACCTAAAACTTTTTGATCGAATTTAGGCCAAACGAGCATAATTCCGAAACCAAAGAAGATAGAACCTCCAAATTTTGTATCAGGGTGTCCCTTCCTATTTTCTTAATGTCTTTGAAATTTGGGCCCCATTAGAATAGTGGGTTGGGGACTAGCCATACATTTCCGAAGACCTTAAAGCATATCTTTAAAATTAATAAAGATAACAACTTAAAAAAATGTAGAAGCTTCAAATTTTGCTCAAGGGTGTTCCTTACTATCCCTTGCGTGTCCCCCTAATTTGGGATCAATTGGAGTGGTGGTTCAGTATCCCTCTTAGACCCTCTTAAGTTTTAAAAGCTTATAATCGAAATTATTAAAAAAAATTTTAGAATTAATAAAGATAACAACTTAAAAAAATGTAGAAGCTTCAAATTTGGCTCAAGGGTGTTCCTTACTATCCCTTGCGTGTCCCCCTAATTTGGGATCAATTGGAGTGGTGGTTCAGTATCCCTCTTAGACCCTCTTAAGTTTTAAAAGCTTATAATCGAAATTATTCAAATAGTAACTTAAAATTAAGATAGAACGTTCAAATTGTGTACAAGGGTTAACTAGTGCTTAAAGTTAAGCGTGGACTGCATAAGGGCGAAATCAGCCCAAGGGTTCAGATTCTGGACCTTTTAATCGGTTTCAGGGCTAACGAACATATATAAATAATCACGATAACTCAACAACTAATGACGCTATCTTCATGAAATTTGTCCTGTAGGTTATTGGTAATGAAACTGCGGCGGCGATTCCGTACGGTTAGGATTGGACAATGGGTTCGGAACTTAGAACTTTTTGATCGAATTTAGGCCAAACTAGCATAATTCCGAAACCAATGAAGATAGAACCTCCAAATTTGGTTTCAGGGTGTCGCTTCGATTTCCTTAGTGTCCTTTAAATTTGAGCTCAATTGGAGTACTGGGTGTGGACCAGCCTCTCAGTTCCAAGGACCTTAAAGTATATTTTCGAAATTAATAAAGATAGTAACTAGAAGCTTCAAATTTGGCACATGGCTGTTCTTTACTATTTCCTGCGTGTCCCTCTAATTTTGTACCTTTCTTAGACCCCCCAATGTGTAAAAGTTTATCATCGAAATTAATAAAACTAGTAACTTAAAATTAAGATAGAACGTTCCAATTGTGTACAAAGGTTAACTAGTATTTAAAGTATGACGGGGACTGCATATGGGCGAAATCGTACCATAATTTCGGGTTCTGGAACCCTTGAAAAGTTCAAGGGCTAACAAACATATATCTTAAAAACACCATAACTCAAAAAATAATGCCGCTTTTTTGTTGAAATTTAAACTTTAGGTTATTAGTAATGAAAGTACCGTTGGAATTGGTTCTGGTCGAGTTTGGTCAATGAGTTCGGATTCTAGAAGCTTTTGATCGATTTGAGGCCGAACGAGTACAATTTCGAAGCCAAAGAATATATTTCCTATTTCCTATGTGTTCCCGAAATTTAGACTTAATTGTAGTGGTTCAGTTTTCTTCAAAGGAACTTGCTGCATTTATGTAAAATTTATTTTTATATTTAAATGAATTGTATGAAAAGGTTGTAAATTTGTAATTGTATTTTAGAAATACATTTATTGCATATTTTGTGTATAAGCTTTTCTATTATGTATATTAACTAGCCATTTAAAGTAATTGCAATTTTGAAAAATTTGGATTATTAAATATATTATGCCTTGATTACCTTTTTATCACAAAATTTAATTACTAGAATTTTTTCATTTTGTAATTGAATTGGAATAAATATATTTTCATTTATAACAAGTTTTTCTGTTTCTTAATATTTTTAAATAAATAAATTAGTAAGAATTTGTAATATTTTTTAAGAGATAGTGTAATTAGAAAATGTTTTTAGTATTATAAAGTTAATTTGGTTAGCTATGTCTTACGATCAAATTAATAACAGCTTTTATGGCGTTAAAATGACTTATAGGTAAACTTATAGGTAACCTCTTCTTGGTTATATTCTACATCCATAGGAACATCTTGTCTGTTATTATTATTTGTGTATCGGGTTCGTGCTGAATTTGTGTTATGAGAATTTCTGTTATAATTGTTATTATTATTATGTCGAGTATGTGTTGTATTATAAAAATTTCTATTGTTATAATTGTTGTTAGTATGATTGTGATTATTATTAGTATGATTATTATTGTGTCGGTTTTGTTTAAAATTTGTATTTTCAAAATTTCTGTTATTTTTATTCCTATTGTTAAAATTATAGTTTGAATATTGTTTATAATTAGAATGATTGTTATATTTATTTTTATTTTGATTATTTTGCTTATATTTATTAAAAGTATTGTTTTGGAAATTTAAATTTACTTTATCTTTTATTAACCCTGAACTTTCTAACAAATCATATGCTTCCCTTAATTTATCTATTTTTCTACTTAGAATTAATGTAGCCAAGTGTGGCTCATTATTATTTATAAATGTTTTTAAAATTATTGATTCATTAACCTTTGGTTGAAATGCTGTAGGGTTAGATGAATCAAATTCATATTTTTCATTTAATTTGGCTAAAACTATTTTTAACTTATAATAATATTCACTTACGGTTGTTTTCTTTATTGAAAGAGCTTCCTGGTATAGTTGATGATATGATTACTTTACTCCGAAGGCGTTCACCAATTAAGATTTTATTTGATCCCAGTTTGCATCGCCTAGATACCGCAATACATTTAGTGCTTCCCCTTGAATTTTGTTTATTATTATCCTCTGGAATACATAGTCTTTGATTGTTGGACTTGATGCAAGAAGAAGTGGTATAGTGTCTGCCTCTCTTATAAATTATGTGAGGGCATATTCATTGACTCCTCCAAATTCGTGAACTCTCTGAGTATCTTTTACTAGATGATCGATGGTCAGAGAATAAACCGGTGCATTATTTTGTGCCATAGTTTTTATATCACTCACTTCACTTTTGTTATTATCATTATTTTTATTATTAGTGGTTTGTGGTACACTATAAACTTGGAGTCTTTCAAAACCACTTGCTTTTATTTTGGCATAGAGTATATTATTTATATTTTTGTTTTTTTTTTTTTTTATAAAATTTTTAATTAATATAATTTTTTTTTTTTTTTGTTAGCTATAGTTTTAGATATTTTATTTATATTTTTATTTATTTATATTATTTATTATTTAAATTAATTTAATAATTTATATTATTTTTTTTTTTTTATTTATTTTGTTTTCGGTTCGATAACACTGGATCTATTCTCTTTTGAGTTAGATCCTACCGATTGCGCCAATTATGTTTGTTCTGCAATATATTTAAATATAAAACACAAAACACAAAACACAAATTTACTTTTAGAAATTAATTTTATTTACTTCTTATTTCTTTGAAGGGAATCTTAAGTCTCTGCTTTCTTTAATTTTTTACAATCGTATTTATAATCAATATCTTAAAGTAATTATATGAAATCTTTCGCAATAAATTTGAGTTCGAATTACAAGTACTTATAATATAATATTGTTCGAGCTTAAATTTGTGTACAACATTAGTTTCATATTATATATTTATTTAATTCTTATTCTAAAATGAAATTTATTTATTGTGACATTAATTATAATTTTTTATTAGAAATTATCTTTCGAAACAAAATTCAGTATCGAGTTACAAAACGAAAATCACTTATTACAATATGTATACTTGTTACCAAAGCATCGTACTGAATTTTGTGTGGCATAATTTCGACACATGTCTTTTATCAAATTACTATCATATTTTATTCAAATGAAAAAAAAGGTTCAAATGCAATTGAACTCATTATGCTGATTATGCAAAAATGTATTTAATTGCATTTGTGTATAAGAATAAAAATATTAAAAATAAAAAGAAGAAAAATAGAAAGAACAAAATTAAAAATATTGAGTTGTCCTTATTTTTTAAATTTTATATTAATAAAGTGAATTCTGTTGAAGGTCAGTTATACTATTTAGGGGTAGGGTTACCAGCTGTGGCGTAACTCGCATTTAAAATATACCAATCAGTCAAATCAGTAGGTTAATTGGGATGATCCTAATGAATTAGTTGACAGATTAAGACTTTTAAATGTATCAGAAACAGCTGGTAACAACAATCATCACAATGAAATTGTGCCTATTGAAGAGTTGAGAGAAGCAAATATAATTCAATAACTATTTACTTTAACAATCCCTTAAAAGCATAATGTCGCTTGATAAATTTGGACGTAGTATAGTTTCATCTGAAATAAATTATGATTTAGATAACAAAATTTTATCAAGTGTCCAAGAACCAATTGATCGAAGTGACGTAGCAACGCAAATTTCTGCAAATAAACATATTTTCTTCCAGAAAGAACTATTACAAAACGAAATGCAAGAAATGTTTGATCATTTCGAGACAAAAGTATCTATAGAACTTAAATTAACAGAAAAAAAATTAACAAGTAAAGCAACAGTCAGTCGGTGCAACCGACTTAGAAATACCCTACACCTATTTGGTTCAAATTTAAGGACATATCCATAAGTCATTTTAACACCATAAAAGCTGTTATTAATTTGATCGTAAGACATAGCTAACCAAATTAACTTTATAATACTAAAAACATTTTCTAATTACACTATCTATTAAAAAATATTACAAATTCTTGCTAATTTATCTATTTAAAAATATTAAAAAACAAACTAACTTGAAATAAATGAAAATATATTTATTCCAATTCAATTACAAAATGAAAAAATTCTAATTATTAAATTTTGTGATAAAAAGATAATCAAAGCATAATATATTTAATAATCCAAATTTTTAAAAATTGCAATTATTTTAAATGGTTAGTTTATATACCTAATAGAAAAGCTTAAAAACGCAAAATATGCAATAAATGTATTTCTAAAATACAATTACAAATTTAGACCTTTTCATATAATTCATTTAAATATAAAAATAAATTTTACATAAATGCAGGAAGTACCTTTGAACATAGCTGAACCACTACAATTAAGTCTAGATTTCGGAGACACATAGGACATAGGAAATATATTCTTTGGCTTCGAAATTAAACTCGACCACAACCAATTCCCATGGTACTTTCATTACTAGTAACCTAGTGCTAAATTTCATCAAAATACCGACATTATTTTTTGAGTTATGGTGTTTTTAAGATATATGTTTGTTAGTTCTTGAACTTTTCAAGGGTTCCAGAACCCGAAATTATGGTACGATTTCGCCCATATGCAGTCCCGTCATACTTTCAATACTAGTTAACCCTTGTACACAATTGGAATGTTCTAGCTTAATTTTAAGTTAATAGTTTTAATAATTTCGATGATAAGCTTTTACACATTGGGGAGGGGTCTAAGAGAGGTTCTGAACCACCACTCCAATTGATCCCAAATTAGGGGGGCACGCAAGAAATAGTAAAGAACACCCTGGGCCAAATTTGAAGCTTCTACATTTGTTTCAAGTTACTATCTTTATTAATTTCGAAAATATGCTTTAAGGTCCTCGGAACTGAGTGGCTGGTCCCCGACCCACTACTCCGATGGGGCCCAAATTTCAAAGACACTTACGAAATAGGAAGGGACACCCTGATACCAAATTTGGAGGTTCTATCTTTATTGATTTCGGAATTATGCTCGTTTGGCCTAAATTCGATCCCGACCGACTAACCCGACCTTACGCAATTCCAGAAGTAGTTTCATTACTAGTAACCTACAGCACAAATTTGATGAAGATAGCGTCATTGGTTGTTGAGCTATCGTGATTTTTTATATTTGTTCGTTAGCCCTGAAACCGATTAAAAGGTCCAGAATCGCCCATATGCAATCCCTGCCGTACTTTCAGTCCTAGTAACCTACAGTTAAAATTTCATCAAGATAGCTTCATTATTTTTTGAGTTATCGTGCCTACGGACGGACATGGCTATATCGACTCAGGCGGTCACGCTGATCACAAATATATATACTTTTCCATATCTAGCTCGCTTCCTTTAGGTGGTTACAAACACCATACCAAAGTTAATATACCCCTTTACCTATTCTATAGGTGTAGGGTATAAAAATATTAAAAGAAAAAATGCAAGTTAGTTAGAGGAAATCCATATCAAATTCTCGGAATTGTTAAAATTTTCAAAGATTACTGATATCATTGAATTTCTAATTAAAAAGCCAATTAAACTTATTAATTAGAGACTGCAAAAAGCTGAAACCCAATCTGCATTAGATTTATTAAGTGGCTTAAAACTTATAAAACGAGGAAGAGTGGAGTAGAGTAGACTGTGTCAATTCTGGGAAACCCGTATAACCATAACATATACATTATATCATCCGGTTAATTACTTTTGGCTAATAGTCATACGGGTATAAAAATAATTGGAGATCAGTTTTCATTTACTTTTCGAAATAGATATACATCAAATCGGATATACTTTAAATAATTTTTTAGATAAATATGATGATATTTTATCGGAGGAACATTATGAAGAATTAAAAATTCACTTTCAGTTTTTTAAATTATATAAAAATTCTATCCTAATTAAATATGGATATGGAATATGGATATCATTGGGATTTTTTTTTTGTTTCGTCCTTTCACTCCGCGAGGGAACATAGGGCTTCCATTTGACATCTACACCTCATCCGGTATCCTGTTGCTGTTTTTGCATTCTTCCAAGTGAGGTTGCACTGATTCAGCTCACTTATTATGGTGCGCTTCCAGGTGTTATTGGACGCTTTTTTGCTTACAGACTTCGAAAATTATACTATCTAGGACGGTTGTGAATAGCAATGGTGATAGTAGACATCCCTGTTTGACGCCGATGTTAGTTTGTGAAGGGCTCACCGATGTTTCCGTTGTGAGTGACCGCTAGTTCGAAGTTTTCGTACAGCTCTCTTATGATCCGAATTAACTTGCATGGTACACCTTTCTCTTTTAATGCTCTCCATATGACAACTCTTTTCACAGTTGCCGAAGGTTTTCTTAAAGTCCACGAATAGCAGGTAGAGGAGAGTCCGCCATTCGATCGATTTTATACACTGTGTTGAGGAGAGTGATACCACACCAGTTTTTGCAATCTTTGAGATCGCCTTTCTTCGGTAGCTTGACTAGTTTACCGTTTTTCCAAGATTCAAATGTATATTCGCCTAACTTTAATAACCATCTCTGGTGTCTTGGAGATAAATCTTTACCCTTATATTTTGCATGTAAATATTTTATTGGTTGATGGTCCGTTAATATTTTAAATTTATTTCCATATAAATATGGTCTATAATAATAATGAGACAATACAGCTCCCATAGCGTAATTTGATGCGTCTGTAGTAAGAGTACACGGTTTTTCGAAGTCTGGATACTTAAGTATGGGGTGAGTCATAATAAGTGTTTTTCATTTTTCAAATGCATCAATATAATTTGGATCTTCAATATTAATTTTTACATCTTTTTTTAAATATTTGGTTATGGGTTGAGCTACTTTCGCGTAATCCTTAACAAATTTTCTATAGTACCCTGTCAGTCCTAAAAAACTTTTTATTTGTTTTGGTGTTCTTGGAAGTTCTATTTTTTGTATTACTTTAACTTTATCTGGATTTAGTTTGATTCCCTCTTCTGTTAATACATGTCCCAAAAACTCTGTTTCTTTTCGCATGAAATTGCACTTATCGACTTGTACTTTTAAATTTTTCTTTTCTAATACTTTGAAAATATCTGAGATAGCTTTTATATGTTCTTTTAGAGAAGTACTAAATATTAGAATATCGTCTAAATACACTACACAACTCTTATTAATATAATCCCTAAGTATTTCATTTATGAGTCTTTGAAAAGTTGCCGGTGGGTTTTTTAAACCGAAAGGCATTCGATTATATTCATATAATCCAAATGGTGTTACAAAAGCAGTTTTTTGCTTGTCTTCTTCCTTAATTACTATCTGATGATATCCTTTTGCCAGATCTAATGTTGTAAAGTACTGTGCCCTCCCTAATTTGTCTAACAATGAGTCAATATTTGGAAGTGGGTATTTATCATCTATTGTTACTTCATTTAATCTTTTATAGTCTATTACGATTCGAAATTTTTTCTTGCCCGAATTATCGTTTTTCTTTGGTACAACAATTAAAGGACTGGAATATCTAGATTTACTTTTTCTTATTATTCCCTGTTCTTCCATTTCTTTTATCTGTCTTCTAACTTCGGTCTCATGTTGAGGTGGATATCTATACAATTTTGAATTTATTTGTTGGTCTGTGTTCGTTTTAATTTCATGTTTAATTTCTGTTGTACTTGTTAGCCTATCTCCTTCTTTAAAAAATATTTTGCTAAATTTACTTACAATTTTTTCAATTTCTTTTCGTTTTTCTAGATTTAAATGTTTTAAATTTAACTGTTTTAGTACGTCATTTCCTCCTGGTTCTAATGTACAGATTTGATCACTTAAATAATATAGTTTATTAATAATTTTAATATTTTGTTCATTGAGATTTAAAATTCCTGCTTCTAAATTAATTTTTCCTTTTAATCCTGATAATAGGTCGTTTCCTATTATAAATTGATAATTTCTATTTGGTAAATTCTTTTTTTTCCATTTAATTAAAGCACCTAGTGGAGCGTTCAACGCTTTAGGAGCCGGAGTATGCACTTCATAGTTAATGGAATCTTTTCCGTTTATTGTTGAGAAATGGACTGGTTGTATTTTTATCTCTCTAAAACCTAATGTTCTATCATCTATTATGCTCAATGTAGATCCAGTGTCTACCAAAGCAAAAAATTTTCTGTTTTCTATTGTTATTTGTATTATTGGTAAGTCTTCCGAGGCTAGTGCATAAAAAATTCTAGATTATTTGAATGTTCTGTTTGTCTAAACTCTTTCTGTCTTTGCCTATTATAATCCTGTTTATGGCGATATTGGCCCGGATTGTTAATAGGGTTTCCTGACGTTTGGTAAGACTTTTTTTTGTTTGATTGTATATTTGCTATATCCATTGGTTCTTCCCTATCCTGCCTACCATAACTCTGTTGTTGGCGATATTGGCCCGAGTTATTATGATGTTTAAATTGACCTGATCCTAAATTATTTCTTCTAAAACTACCTGAATTGCCTCTATTAAAGTTATTTGTATTTTCTTTTCTAAAATAATTATTTTTATTAGATTGATAGCTACTAATGTAGTTATTATCCTTATAATTCTGTTGAAAATTATGTCGATTTTGGCCCGAATTATCATTAGGATACCTATTATTAATATTACTATTTTTGTTATTATTATTATTCTTTCCTTTGTGATTATTATTATAATTATTAAAATTTCGATTATTTTTATATTCTTCCCTAATACAAGTATCTTCGTATCGTCTCTGTCTCATTATTGTTATTATATTACCTTAATCTCTTTCACTATATATTTTGTCTAGTAAAATACCCTGAGTCATTTCTTTTATAGTATTTACTAATAAACTATCAACATTTCCTAAATCTATGAAATTTTGATCATTATAATAAACTTGGACTTCGTCTGATTTATATTTAATGTCTTGAATTATAATTGCCAATTCACTTACCGAATTTACTTTTATGTTGGAAATCATTTTACACAATTTTTCGCTTCAACTTGAATTTTTTCGAAATATATTGCCCGAGTCATTACTTTTTTTGATTCATCATCTCCTACGGTTGATAACTGGTACTTTACGTTGCTGATAAATGAATTAATACTAACATCGCCTTTTCCTGTAAATGTTGACATGTACTGAACCATTTTACTTATTGTATGATCTGCTACTGGTGCTGGTGGTACTTGTTGTTGGTTCATCTGCATATTCCTAATTTGTTCTGTTAGAGCTTGAATTTGCTGTTGTTGACGTTGAATGAATTCTGCTGCTTGAATTTGTTCTGCCATTATTTTTCTATTTTCGTCGAATTTATGAATTTTATTCATATACTACTTTTTATTATACCCTACACCTATAGAATAGGTAAAGGGGTATATTAACTTTGGTATGGTGTTTGTAACCACCTAAAGGAAGCGAGCTAGATATGGAAAAGTATATATATTTGTGATCAGCGTAACCGCCTTAGTCGATATAGCCATGTCCGTCCGTCCGTCCGTCCGTCCGTCCGTAGGCACGATAACTCAAAAAATAATGGAGCTATCTTGATGAAATTTTAACTGTAGGTTACTAGGAGTGAAAGTACGGCGGGGATTGCATATGGGCGAAATCGGCCCATGGGTTCGGATTCTGGACCTTTTAATCGAATTTAGGCCAAACGAGCATAATTCCGAAACCAATGAAGATAGAACCTCCAAATTTAGTATCAGGATGTCCCTTCCTATTTCCTAAGTGTCTTGTGAATTTGGGTCCCATTGGAGTAGTGGGTCGGGGACCAGCCACACATTTCCGAAGACCTTAAAGCATATCTTTAAAATTAAGAAAGATAACAACTTGAAAAAAGGTAGAAGCTTCCAATTTGCCACAAGGGTGTTCTTTACTATCTCTTGCGTGCTCCCCTAATTTGGGATCAATTGGAGTGGTGGTTCTGTACCCCTCTCTGACCTACCAAGTTTTAAAGGCTTATAATCGAAATGCCTAAAAATAGTTACTTAAAATTAAGATAGACCGTTCAAATTGTGTACAAGGGTTAACTAGTACTATAAGTACAGCGCGGACTATATAAGGGTGAAATCAGCCCAACGGTTCGGATTCCGGACCTTTTAATCGTTGTCAGGGCTAACGAACATATATAAAAAAAGTCACGATAACTCAACAACTAATGAGGCTATCTTCATGAAAATTGTGCTGTAGGTTACTGGTAATGAAACTACGGCGGTGATCACGTACGGTGAGGATTGGACAATGGGTTCGGAACATAGAACTTTATGATCGAATTTAGGCCAAACGAGCATAATTCCGAAACCAATGAAGATAGAACCTCCAAATTTGGTATCAGGGTGTCCCTTCCTATTTCGTAAGTGTCTTTGAAATTTGGGTCCCATTGGAGTAGTGGGTCGGGGACCAGCCACTCAGTTCCGAGGACCTTAAAGCATATTTTCGAAATTAATAAAGATAGTAATTTGAAACAAGTGTAGAAGTTGCAAGTTTCGCATATGGGTGTTATTTACTATTTCCTGCTCGTCCCCATAATTTGGGATCAATTGAGGTGGTGGTTCAGTACTTCTCTTAAACCCCTTCAAGTTTTAAAAGCTTATCATCGAAATTAATAAAAATTATAACTTAAAATTAAGATAGAACCTCCAATTGTGTTGGATTAACTAGTATTGAAAGTACGTCGGGGACTACATATGGGTGAAATCGGAACACGGGTTCGGGTTCTGGAACTTTTGATCGTTTGTGTAAATAAAAATTTAATAGTGAGGTAAGTAATAATTTCCAAATAAAAAAATATATAATAGTATATAATATAATAATTCATATTATTACTAATTCGGTAATTATATAAATTCTCTTTTATGTTATTTTATGATATGTATATATATATATATATATATATATATATATAATATATTTTATATTTATCAAAATAAAAATAATAAAATAGATTTTCAATTTAATAAAAAAAAATTTATTATTTTATAAAACTTTGCGAATGTACCTACCTAAATATTATACACCTCTATGCATTTATTAACTTATAATTATATATTTTGTATGTATTTAATTAATGAGAAGATGTATATATTACATTTACTTATAAAACAAAATTATTTAAAAAATTTTTTAAGTAAAATGTTTTTCTAAATTACAGTTATTATATTATATTTAATTTTTTTTATGTTTGAATTTGCTTTAAATTAAAGATCTAGCACATTTTATATAAATGAGGGTCTAGAACGGAGTGATAGTGTTCCTTTTATCAAATTTTAAACATTAGTCTCAGGTTCAAATCCTGATGGTTGTGAAAGACACATTTTAATTTTTTAATTTGTTATACCCTACAGCTATAGAATAGGTAAAGGGGTATATTAACTTTGGTATGGTGTTTGCAGCCACCTACAGGAAGCGCGCTAGATATGGAAAAGTATATATATTTGTGATCAGCGTGACCGCCTTAGTCGATATAGCCATGTCCGTCCGTCCGTCCGTAGGCACGATAACTCAAAAAATAATGGAGCTATCTTGATGAAATTTTAACTGTAGGTTACTAGGACTGAAAGTACGGCGGGGATTGCATATGGGCGAAATCGGCCCATGGGTTCGGATTCTGGACCTTTTAATCGGTTTCAGGGCTAACGAACAAATATAAAAAATCACGATAACTCAACAACTAATGACGCTATCTTCATCAAATTTGTGCTGTAGGTTACTAGTAATGAAACTACTTCGGGAATTGCGTAAGGTCGGGATTGGACCATGGGTTCGGAACCTAGAACTTTTTGATCGAATTTAGGCCAAACGAGCATAATTCCGAAACCAATGAAGATAGAACCTCCAAATTTAGTATCAGGGTGTCCCTTCCTATTTCCTAAGTGTCTTGTGAATTTGGGTCCCATTGGAGTAGTGGGTCGGGGACCAGCCACACATTTCCGAAGACCTTAAAGCATATCTTTAAAATTAATAAAGATAACAACTTGAAAAAATGTACAAGCTTCCAATTTGCCACAAGGGTGTTCTTTACTATCTCTTGCGTGTTCCCCTAATTTGGGATCAATTGGAGTGGTGGTTCTGTACCCCTCTCAGACCTCCCAAGTTTTAAAGGCTTATAATCGAAATAACTAAAAATAGTTACTTAAAATTAGGATAGACCGTTCAAATTGTGTACAAGGGTTAACTAGTACTATAAGTACAGCGCGGACTATATAAGGGCGAAATCAGCCCAACGGTTCGGATTCCGGACCTTTTAATCGATGTCAGGACTAAGGAACATATATAAAAAATCACGATAACTCAACAACTAATGAGGCTATCTTCATGAAATTTGTACTGTAGGTTATTGGCAGCGAAATTACGGCGGTGATTACGTACGGTGAGGATTGGACAATGGGTTCGGAACTTAGAACTTTTTGATCGAATTTAGGCCAAACGAGCATAATTCCGAAACCAATGAAGATAGAACCTCCAAATTTGGTATCAGGGTGTCCCTTCCTATTTCGTAAGTGTCTTTGAAATTTGGGCCTCATTGGAGTAGTGGATCGGGGACCAGCCACTCAGTTCTTAGGCCCTTAAACCATATTTTCGAAATTAATAAATATAGTAACTTGAAACAAATGAAGAAGCTTCCAATTTGCCACAAGGGTGTTCTTTACTATTTCTTGCGTGCCCCCCTAATTTGGGATCAATTGGAGTGGTGGTTCAGAACCTCTCTTAGACCCCCCAATGTGTAAAAGCTTATCATCGAAATTAATAAAACTAGTAACTTAAAATTAAGATAGAGCGTTCCAATTGTGTACAAGGGTTAACTAGTATTGAAAGTATGACGGGACTGCATATGGGCGAAATCGTACCATAATTTCGGGTCCTGGAACCCTTGAAAAGTTCAAGGACTAACAAACATATATCTTACAAACACCATAACTCAAAAAATAATGCCGGTATTTTGATGAAATTTAACAGTAGGTTACTAGTAATGAAAGTACCATGGGAATTGGTTGTGGTCGAGTTTAATTTCGAAGCCAAAGAATATATTTCCTATGTCCTATGTGTCTCCGAAATCTAGACTTAATTGTAGTGGTTCAGCTATGTTCAAAGGTACTTGCTGCATTTATGTAAAATTTATTTTTATATTTAAATGAATTATATGAAAAGGTGTAAATTTTTAATTGTATTTTAGAAATACATTTATTGTATATTTTGCGTTTATAAGCTTTTCTATTAGGTATATAAACTAACCATTTAAAATAATTGCAATTTTTAAAAATTTGGATTATTAAATATATTATGCTTTGATTATCTTTTTATCACAAAATTTAATAATTAGAATTTTTTCATTTTGTAATTGAATTGGAATAAATATATTTTCATTTATTTCAAGTTTGTTTGTTATTTAATATTTTTAAATAGATAAATTAGTAAGAATTTGTAGTATTTTTTAATAGATAGAGTAATTAGAAAATGTTTTTAGTATTATACAGTTAATTTGGTAAGCTATGTCTTACGATCAAATTAATAACAGCTTCTATGGTGTTAAAATGACTTATGGATATGTCCTTAAATTTGAACCAAATAGGTGTAGGGTATTTCTAAGTCGGTTGCACCGACTGACTGTTTCTTTACTTGTTTTTAATTAAGTTTGTTTCTGCGAGAAAAAATTTTGTAATATATATTTTTTCTCTTCGTTTACCACTTTTCTTAAAAACCTTTATTGATTAAATTAAGCTTCGTTTTATTTCTACGTTTCCACTTTTCTTTAATCTTTTTAATGTTTTTACTGTTTTAAATTTTTGTTTCTACGAGTAATGTTAGATCTCTTCGTTGTCTACTTTAATATCACTATAAATGTTTCGTTTTATATTAGTGTTAACAATTTTATATAATTGTTATTTACTAATCACGATTCGTTTCGCTGGATAATCCGTTTTAGAATTATCCTATCGACTGTGCCAAATTTGTATTTCGATTCGATTTGTTATAAAAAAAAAACAAAAGGTGGTGTCGGGAGAATCAATTCAACTTGGTTGATTTTGACATTTTTCAATTTTATTCAAAAATTTCCCGGTGTCGGCTAAGTCAATTGAATTAGTTTCAATTAATTGAATCAAGTTGTTTCAATTTTGATTTTTTGATAACAAAATGTCAGTATTATAAAAATAATTTAAACAATTTTTCGTTTTTAGACGGTTTATTTTATATTTAATAAAAATTTTCATATTTATATAAATTATTTATCTTTACTTACCTTTCTAAATTACTCATTTTAATTTTTCTTTAAATTTTTAAACACAAACAACGCCAATAACAGAATAGATTTAAACATAACAACGCCAATGCCATAATGCAATTTCAAACACAAAAATGTATTTGAATTTCAAAGTCGACTCAGACGACTTTAAACAACACAAATTGATTTCCCCGACACCGATAGTTGATCAAATCGACTTAAGTTGAAAGTCAAAAAAAAAATTGATTTCTCGACACCATCTAAAGTTATTTTTTATAAAAGTAGAAATTTTATTTAATGGTAAAGCTACAAGTTGTCAGCTTGAGATGTTAATTAGAACTGGAGTGGAAGCACGTAACTTGTTTCGAATGTGTTGTTTCGAATTTTTCAAAAACTGGTAGCACACTGCACAGCACGTAAATTTGTTTCGAATACTTTTCATTTGTTTCGAAATTTTTATTTTGTTTCGAAAGTTTTTGGCAACACGTAAGCTTTGTTTCGAATAGTTTTTTTAGTCGTTTCAAAATAATTTGTGCGATAGACATATAGTTAACGCAAAAAAGTACAATAAAGGTAAATTTTTATAAAAATTAATTTTCAACAATATATTTGAAATTTTTGGATTAAATATTAAAAAATTAATATAATTTTAGCTACCTATTTAAAATAAAATTTTGGAAAAAATGATATTTTTTGAAAGTGAATCTTCATCAGACGAAGAATATAATACAAAATTCAAATCAAAGTAACATTTTTGAACTTCCGACAAAGGAGTATGCATAAAGATTTATAAAGAAATACATTTTTTTGCAATTATAATATTTAGTTTTGTACAACAAAAAAAAAACAAATAAAAACCATTTTAATTTTCAAAAGAGGTAAAAAATGATAATTTGAATTTGAAACGAAACGGAATTTTTTGAAGTAAAACTTTTGTTTCGTTCTTTTTTAATTCGAAACAATTTACGTGCTGCCGTTAAAATTTTGTTTCGAATTGATTTTGTTTCGAATAATTCGATTCGAAACAAGTTACATGCTGCTGGTCCAGGTTCAGTTAGCAATGATTTTTTACATAGTTTTTGGTCGTAAATTCAAAATATGCATATTGACAGCAAATTTACATTTACGACCATAAGAACAGTCTTCCTTATCTGTTGGTGATAGATAAGCCGTTTCTAATGTTAGTTTCTTGCTGTTGTTATTTAATTGGATGACTATTGAGTTTAGGGTTTTTTCTTTTAGAATGACTTCAAAGTTCATCTCTTTTCTTATATAGATGACTGTAACTCCTCCCATGTTTTCGTTTCTGCTATTAAAAACAGGATTAAATTGATCTATTCCAAGGTAGCATTCTTCATTTTCGTACAGCCATGTTTCATTACCAATGATGATTGAGACTTCGGGGTTCATCTTCAGGTTAATTGCTAATTCATTCATTTTTCAATTCATTGAGGAGCTTTAAGACAATTTAAATCGTAGACAATTAAATTTGCAATGGCAACTTTGACGATTGAATTCATTTTTCTAAGGAAAAATAATGATTATTTTTTTCAAATTTGTAGTAGGTACCTAATAATTTTTGAATATTTTGAGAAAAGTTATTTTTAGATTAATTATAAATAAACAAGTAAAGCAACAGTCAGTCGGTGCAACCGACTTAGAAATACCCTACACCTATTTGGTTCAAATTTAAGGACATATCCATAAGTCATTTTAACACCATAAAAGCTGTTATTAATTTGATCGTAAGACATAGCTAACCAAATTAACTTTATAATACTAAAAACATTTTCTAATTACACTATCTATTAAAAAATACTATAAATTCTTACAAATTTATCTATTTAAAAATATTAAAAAACAAACAAACTTGAAATAAATGAAAATATATTTATTCCAATTCAATTACAAAATGAAAAAATTCTAATTATTAAATTTTGTGATAAAAAGATAATCAAAGCATAATATATTTAATAATCCCAATTTTTAAAAATTGCAATTATTTTAAATGGTTAGTTTGTATACCTAATAGAAAAGCTTATAAACGCAAAATATGCAATAAATGTATTTCTAAAATACAATTACAAATTTAGACCTTTTCATATAATTCATTTAAATATAAAAATAAATTTTACATAAATGCAGGAAGTACCTTTGAACATAGCTGAACCACTACAATTAAGTCTAGATTTCGGAGACACATAGGACATAGGAAATATATTCTTTGGCTTCGAAATTAAACTCGACCACAACCAATTCCCATGGTACTTTCATTACTAGTAACCTAGTGCTAAATTTCATCAAAATACCGGCATTATTTTTTGAGTTATGGTGTTTTTAAGATATATGTTTGTTAGTTCTTGAACTTTTCAAGGGTTCCAGAACCCGAAATTATGGTACGATTTCGCCCATATGCAGTCCCGTCATACTTTCAATACTAGTTAACCCTTGTACACAATTGGAACGTTCTATCTTAATTTTAAGTTACTAGTTTTATTAATTTCGATGATAAGCTTTTACACATTGGGGGGTCTAAGAGAGGTTCTGAACCACCACTCCAATTGATCCCAAATTAGGGGGGCACGTAAGAAATAGTAAAGAATACCCTGGGCCAAATTTGTTTCAAGTTACTATCTTTATTAATTTCGAAAATATGCTTTAAGGTCCTCGGAACTGAGTGGCTGGCCCCCGACCCACTACTCCAATGGGGCCCAAATTTCAAAGACACTTATGAAATAGGAAAGGACACCCTGATACCAAATTTGGAGGTTCTATCTTCATTGGTTTCGGAATTATGCTCGTTTGGCCTAAATTCGATCAAAAAGTTCCAAGTTCCGAACCCATTGTCCAATCCTCACCGTACGTAATCACTGCCGTTGTTTCATTACCAATAACCTACAGCACAAATTTCATGAAGATAGCCTCATTAGTTGTTGAGTTATCGTGATTTTTTATATGTTCGTTAGCCCTAACATCGATTAAAAGGTCCGGAATCCGAACCGTTGGGCTGATTTGGCCCTTATATAGTCCGCGCTGTACTTATAGTACTAGTTAACCCTTGTACACAATTTCAAAGGTCTATCCTAATTTTAAGTAACTATTTTTAGTAATTTCGATTATAAGCCTTTTAAACTTGGGAGGTCTGAGAGGGGTACAGAACCACCACTCCAATTGATCCCAAATTAGGGGAACACACAAGAGATAGTAAAGAACACCCTTGTGGCAAATTGGAAGCTTCTACATTTTTTCAAGTTGTTATCTTTATTAATTTTAAAGATATGCTCTAAGGTCTTCGGAAATGTTTGGCTGGTCCCCGACCCACTACTGCAATGGGACCCAAATTCACAAGACACTTAGGAAATAGGAAGGGACACCCTGATACTAAATTTGGAGGTTCTATCTTCATTGGTTTCGGAATTATGCTCGTTTGGCCTAAATTCGATCAAAAAGTTCTAAGTTCCGAACCCATGGTCCAATCCCAACCTTCCGCAATTCCCGAAGTAGTTTCATTACTAGTAACCTACAGCACAAATTTGATGAAGATAGCGTCATTCGTTGTTGAGTTATCGTGATTTTTTATATTTGTTCGTTAGCCCTGAAACCGATTAAAAGGTCCAGAATCCGAACCCATGGGCCGATTTCGCCCATATGCAATCCCCGCCGTACTTTCAGTCCTAGTAACCTACAGTTAAAATTTCATCAAGATAGCTCCATTATTTTTTTGAGTTATCGTGCCTACGGACGGACGGACGGGCATGGCTATATCGACTCAGGCGGTCACGCTGATCACAAATATATATACTTTTCCATATCTAGCTCGCTTCCTTTAGGTGGTTACAAACACCATACCAAAGTTAATATACCCCTTTACCTATTCTATAGGTGTAGGGCACAGCGTACAATATTTCAGGCCATGACATAAAATTATTTGAATGTATTAGTGAATACATTCAAACAAAATGAGAGTGAGTCTCGAAAAAAAATTTTTTTTTTGTTTTTTAATTTTTTAGAAAAAAATAAAAATTTTTATGATTTTAACCATATTTTCTTTTAGACTTTTCTTTATTAAATATTTCCCTAAAAACTCTGAATTTTACATAAATATAAAATTTGGAGTTTTTTTTAAAACATATCAAAAATTTAGCTATGAACTCAAAATTTTTAATATGACGTTTTCCTAAAAAAATATTTTTCAATTTTTTCTGTGCATTTCATAACGTAGCCATTTTGATACTGTCAAAAAATAATGAGAGTACACAAGAGTAAAAATTTTAAATAATTTTAGAAAACCTAACCTAACTTCAAAAGCTTTATAATAATCTGTGATGTAATTTTGGTAGGTAAATTGGTTTTAATATCGAGTTTTTATATTTTTAATTTTAATAAAAATATATAAATTATATATCAAAATAAACTTTGAAGTTTTCTCTTTATGCTCATAATAAAATTAAATTTCAAATCGTATTTTTCATCATAAAATTAAAGAATTCAAAATTTTATACCCTTCTTAGCATCATTCAACCATATTTCTGAGTAGGCAATATTTATTTGTTTGTATACAGTTTTAAACAGTAAAAAAAAAAAAAGTGCGTGCAAAAAATAGCCGTACTTTAATAGATAGTTTTTAAAGCTCTTTTTAAAATTTTAAATTAAATTTTTTAAGTATATTAAGATTAACATTTTGCAATTTTTTAATAAATTATGATTTTAAAATGTTCTGTTTCTGGCTGTTAAATTATGATTCTTGCTCGATTAAAGTTTCATATTTTAAATTTCCAAAATTACGGATAAGCGCTTTTTTAAAAATTACGGACCTGATTGGCAGGTCTTGCTGGTTAATAAATAAGAATGGGTGGTTTACAGGGTTACCAACTTGATCTTTTTCACCCGAAGACTTCGGGTTTGGAATGCTAACTTCGGGTCTTCGGGTTGGACACTAATTTCTTCGGGTTTGCAAAAATATTTTGAAAATTTAATTGAAAACCTTATTATTATTAACTATGAAACTGAAAATTAAAATTTTTATAAAGATAGTTTTTAAATTTTATGTCCAAACCTTTACTATTATTAGAAAATCCAAACGTTACTGCAACGGAATTGCATGATATAATGTCATCCTTAAAACAAAATTTAGAAAAACGTATTGTGAATAAATTTTTTGGTGCCACAGCACAAAAATGTTTACCTAAACAAAGAGCTTACGAAATTTTATAACTTTGAAGATAGTCCTTTTAAATATTTAGCATGTTTAAATCTAAAAAATCAACTTACTTTTAACTCAATTTTAAAAACTTGTGAAGTTTTAAATTTAAAAGTTGACGAAGATAAAATATATGATGAGATTATTGCTATTAACCAAATTCTTCCAAATATTAGAATTTGTGGAAATGAACCAAATGATGTATTTCGGTTATGGGTTAAAATATTTCAGTCGACTGATGAAATTAATGAAATGAAAAAAATTATGTCCAAAGTTTTAAGCATTCCGGTAAGCAACGCATTTATTGAAAGGATTTTTTCAATAATGAATTCAGTTTGGAGAGCTGATAGAAATAAAATGCGAATAGCGCTTATTAAAAGTGAACTATGTACAAGAATTAACTTTGACATGAAATGCGAAGATTTTCTTATATATTTAAAAGCTCCAGAAGAAAAAAATTTACTTCAATGTTCCTTAAAAAGCTCAAAATATAATTTTAAAAACTAATGTTGACATTATATTAATATTAATTTTGTTAATTAATGAAATAGAAAGTTCCTAATTTTTTTTTATTATGTTTTATTGATTTAAAATAAAAGAATTTCGTTTTGTAATCATGTGTATTTATTATTATATTATATCTTCGCGTCTAAACATAATTGCTTCGGGTCTGATTAGTTCCGAAGTTGGTAACCCTGCTGGTTTATAAGAATGCGAATAATGTCATTTTATATTTTTTGAAAAATGATAACTATTTCGGATGTGAAATTAAGTATGGAGTTATAATTGATAATAGTTTGCAAGTTGCATGCTTCTCAGGCCTTGCAAAAAAACCAGCCAAAACTTTTAAAAATATTTTATCGAATTATATGAAACTAGCCTTTTTATCTCAGCGAAAAACTTTAATATCGTATTTTATATTATTTACAGATAAAAATATTTTTTATATACAATTTATTTCACAATATTATTTTTACATAAACTCTTTTTTGGTTTTTTAAATTTAATTTGCTGTGTTACTTTCCAATTCAATATTTTTATTTAAACTAATTTTGTCGATTTATGTATTGCCAACACTGTAGAATATTAATAAAATTATCACTCTCATTGAAAGCTTAGTAAGAAGCTTTTAAAAAAAGTAAAATATATGGAAGGTATTTTTCAAGAAAGAATTTCTGAATTAAAATATTAAAATTTTTTATATTTGAATATGTTATAAAAATTTTAAAAGACTGAATTTTACGGTCATCTTTGAACGAAATTAAAAAAGTTGCAAATTTGTGAGTTATTATAATTTTAAAATCAGCCGTCGAGATAAAGCTCCCTATTCCCATAAGACTACGTGTTAAATCAGCCGTCGAGACATCTTTTTCTCTCTGAGTGTCATAGCCTGAAATATTGTACGTCTTGGTGTAGGGTATAAAAAAAGTAAGATATTTCAAATCATTTCTTTAATATTTTGATTATGTCTAACTTCTTTCGTTATTTTACCCTTCAAATTTTTAATATATACAATAAAAGAATAGGGGTGCATAAGTACATTGGTTGAAAAAAAAAAGTTTTGAATACCTACGACTTTTTAGAACATTTTTATTTTTAAACTTTAATATATATAAAATTGCGGCTCCATGTCATAAGTTACATAAGTTCGATAAAAATTTTCTGTTGAACTTTTGTCGTTTTTAATATAAGTATGTAGTTTTTTCGCACATATGACGGGTCAAAAGTTCGAAAAAAGTTATTTTTAAAAATAAAACAGAAATTTCTTTTCGAACTTATGTCGCTTTTAATTTTAATAATTTTTTGCGAATTCATGTAGTGTACGACATAAATTTTTATTATGTCGAAATTATATCGTTGTTTTTTCGAACTTATGACGCAGAGCCAAAATTGCATTTAAAAAAAGTTAATTTATGATAACATGATTTATAATAGTAAACGAAAAATTTTGTTTTCAAATATAAAAATTATAGGTAAAAAGTTAATAAAACTTTTGACGTTCCTTGCGTTGCAACAACTGTTTTGATGTTTCGCGATAACTTCCAATTGATGCTAAGGCATTTTTCTTAAAATTCAATGCATTTTTAATGATAAAGTCGCAATCATTTTGGTTTGATTTTAATTTTTTTGTTTTCAATGGAATTGCATAAAACTCTGTTTTAACATTTTTATTCTTGTTATTTAGCGGTTTATAAACTTCTTCAACAAATTCGCCTGAACTGCTCCATACTCTTTGAGGTAAAACATGAACTGGCTCATCGATCAATTTTCGTTTAGATTTTCTTATTTTAAATTCTGGAATATTTTCCTGTCCAGCAGAAATAATTCTATGTACTTTAAATCCTATAGGAGTAACAGGACTTTCCATAAAACCATTATTCTTGTGTGATCTAATAGGTGTTATTGGTTCTTCGAATACTGTACCAGTGTCTAATTGTATCTTTTCAACCGCTTTTTTTTTTTGCGTTACAGGTTCTTCTAAAAATATTCCAGATGAAGTACAAACTAAATTTGTTGACATAGGTGTTTTATTTTTTAGATTATGATTCTCGGCTTTCATTTTGGGTTTTTGATCTATTTTTTTTTTATTCTTTAAAACACTATTTACTTTCTTTTGTTCTACAACAAAATGTATATATAAAATAATGTATTATAAAATAAAATTGTACAAATACCTTGAGACATGGTTTCTATAATATTAAGTGGAAGTATTTTGTCTTTTATTTTAAATTTTCTTTCACCTGAACTGATGCTTGTTGTTTTAGTTAGTATTGTTTGGGCACAAACTACCGCTTTTGAAACAGCTGTAATTTATTAATTATTATAGTATCTCAATTTGTTTTTCAAACTTTACCTTTTTTGTGTTTCAATTTTTCAATTTTTCCAGTATTTTCGAAATTTCCTGCAACACTTGTCTTGTCATTTTTAAAATGTATACTCTAAAATTAACAAAAAAAATTTATTTGTTTATTTCTAATGAAAATTTACCTTTTTTTTTAATTTCTCTTTTAATTTCGCTTCATTTGCAGCATCTAAAATCTCACTACAACGTTTTAAAATATGACTATAATTTGTAACGTTTTTACTTTTATTTGTCTCAGAAATACTGAAACATTTGAAATTTGTCGTTTTTAAATTAAAAACAGTTTCACCTTTAAATTCCTTACTAGTAATATTTTGGCTTTTTGTTAATTGTACATTTTGATCTTCAGCATGTGTGATAATGGAATTATTTTCCGTATTGCACATTTCTTGACCAATCGTTGAATTTGCGTTTTCTAATTCTATTTTCTCAATATTAGAATTCGTACATTCGTTCTCTTCTTGTGAAGAAATAGTAGTGATATCTCCTGATTCAGATGCAGAAAGGCATTTTGTATTTTTAATAGTAAAACCTTCTGTAAACGAAAACGAGGATTTTGGTTTTTGTTTTAAAATTTTAGTATGCGAACGAGAAGTAAATGATAAACTAGTTGGAATATTTTTTGTTGAAATATCTGAGTCATATTCTGTTAAATTGCTGCTTTCTTTTTCAATGACTCCTTCTGCAATATAATCCTTATCCTTTTCTTCGTTATAGCTGTCAATTGTAAATATTTTTTCAGATAAATTTAGATTAGTTTTATAGTGATTAAAGCTGTGCGTAACAACATTTTCTTTTATTTTTATATTGTTTTTTCTAATATTATGATCTTGTGAATTTGAGTTTTCATAGACAATTTTTATTGAAGGTTCAACAGTTTTCCCATTTTTCATTTTCAAAAAGACTTCTTCAGAATCTATGTCTTTTTTTAATTCATTCCATTTTAAATTATTCAGAGAATTTTCTTGTTTCTCTTCACTAGAAGAGTGATTTATAAATTTGCTGACCTCTAAGCTTATAGCATTACCTTTTTCATTTTTTTGACAGAAAGATTCATTTTTTGATAGATTTTGTGAATTTGATCTACATAAACTGAATTTTTCATTAGATTTATCTAACATATCTTTACTTTTTCCATTTAAATTGATCTCTGCATTATTATTTTCAATAGTTTCATTATCATTGTTTGTACACATAACAATAGAATCCTGTTTCAATTTCAAAGAATTAGAACCATTAAATTCATTTGTTAAACCATTTTGTGATTTGCTTGAATTAAGATATTTTTCGGGAGAATTTATTAAGTTTGTTTGTTGAACTTCTAAGCCATATGGATTACAATTAACTTCGATATTTTCTGTTAGGTTTTTATTAGTTTCTGCTTCTTTATTATTTTTAAGATTTTCATCATCATTATCACTATTAATTTCTTTAATTCTTTTGTACTTCTTTTTTAACTTAATTGTTTTGTTAAATTTATCATCCGAACTATTTAATATTTCATCTAACGAAAAAATTTCATTCTCTTCATTATCTGATACTATAAACGAATTATATTCCGAACTTTCGCTGTTGTTCGAATGATCTGTATCCTCACTTCCTAAACTTATTCCTTTTTCAACAAATTCATTTTTCTCTATATATTGACGTTCCTCTTCATCCATGGAATCTTCTTTTTCAACTTCTTTAGCCTCATTATCAATAAATTCATGGTCGTTTTCACTTTTCTCTAAAAAAAAAACAAACAAATAACTATTCGTCACAAAAAATTTTTAAACAAGTTTTACCACTTAAGTTTTCTTGGGAATCATTTGATTCAAGAGCTTCAGAATTAATTTTCATATTATTTTCATTGGTTTTTGAAGTTGACAAACAGTTAATTCCTTTTTCTTCATACATGCTATGGCTTAATGTATCTATTTTTATACTGGTTGTACGCCTAAGAGATTGTGTCCAAGATTTAGAAAAAACATCGCTATTGTTTTCTTGTTTACTAATCAATAAATGATTCTTTAAATTAGCATCATTAACATATTCAATTAAAGGGGTACTACTTGCATTTATGTTTGTTTTTGCTACTTTATTTGGCGTGTTGTTTATCAAAATTTTATCTGTTCCAAAATTACTGATTTTCTCTAAACCATTTATTTCAATTTTAGAGCTATTTAGTTTTGTTGGACTATCATAATTTTCTATTCCAGCAGACGATACACTTTTAATTGCAATAGGTGTTTTAGGAAATTGATAAAATTTTTTCTCTGAATATGATTTATCATTAAAAGTTACACTTTTTAATTTAGTTTCAGATACATTTTCACGTGTTATTTCTTGACTTTCAGAGTTGGAGATATTTTCTTCGGCTTTACTAATATTAAGTAATTTATTAGCTGTTTCCTCAGGTGTATCGCATTCATTACTTTTATTTCCTTCTTTAGGCAAATTAAAGTAATTCGAAATATTTTTGGTAGACTTCTCATTAACAGAAACATTTCTAAAACTTTGGCTTTTATTTGATTTTTTTAATAATTCACTATTTCTTAAACTTGATTCATTCTCTAACAAAAAAAATTGTTTTTAATATTGAATTAAGGAACTATAACAAAATATCTTACCATTCAAACTCGCTTCATAATATACTGATTCATCTTTATTTAATGACACTGTTTTAACTTTAAAACTAGTTTTGTTTATTTCAGAAAATTGTGATTCTGAAACCAATTCGTTTTCATTATCGGTTAGAATCACAGCACTTTGATTTTTGATTTTACTTTCACTTAAAGAAAGACTGTTATTTTTTGAACTATGGTTTGTTTTCGAGTTGGGAGGTAGAGCAAGCGTTTTTTTCAGACAATTATTGAATTTTAAATTTTGAAGTGTAAGTGAAGATTCTTCAATATTTGTTTGGAATTCCTTATTAAAACAAAGAACACTCTGAATTATTTCTGTATCCAAATTCTTTGTCTTATTCCCCAACATATTTCGTTTAGGTGAAAACCTGTTTTTCCGAAGACTCATCGAAAATGGTGAAGTTTTTTCATTTGAAATTTGAGAATTTTTTTCACCACAATCATGGGTCAATTCATTTTTTGTTTCATCATATTTATTTTTAACAATAGTCTCATTTTCAATGTTTTTTTTTTTTTGGTTTTGAAATTTATTTGAATCTGTTGTTGGAGAAATTTCAATTGATTTAAGTTTTGGAATTTTTATCATTAAATTCATTTTTTTCTTTTCATGGGACTTTTTTAGATCATCTTCATTACTAATTTCTTCTAAAACTACTTCTGTTATGAAGCTGTTTTTAAAATTTTTTTTTGTTGAACCAATATTTTCATTTGTTAATTCTACACCAGATGTACTATTCCTACGAGTTTTTCTGAACGGGGTTCCTGAAAAAGCAGGTGATTCCGTTACAGATCTACGACGAGTTGTTCGATTAACAGGTGTGTTTTCCAAAGTCTCCCCATCATTTTCCGTATAAGATAATAGTTTTCTTCCACGTCGACTAGGAGTTGCAGTTGGACCTAAAAAAAATTTGCTGTATATTTCTTTATTATATGTGGAAACAAAAATTTGTAGTTACCTTCTTTTAAAATATCTAATTCAGAATTCGGGGTTGATCTGCCATTTGACTTTACATCTAGGTCAATTGAATTTAGACGGCGGCGTAGAGATCTTGTAACTAAAAGTATGCATTAATTTATTTTGTATCACAAAAAAAAGGAATGTAAAATTTATCATTTTAATAACGGCGTAATGCGATATTTAACGTTAAATGATCCAGAAATATAAACCATCTGTAATCAACTTTTAACTAAAGTAATTATTTAGCAAAAATATTTATACAAACCTCTTGCTTCAATTTCCATATTAACGATTTAAAAATCTAAGTTATAGTTTTTTTTTATTTTTTTATATTGAATATAAATTTCATAAAATTTTTTAATTATTTAATTTGAACACAAAAACGTTAGAACACGTGCGTGGCGTAGAACAAAACCAAGACATCATATTTCATAACTATTTTTAAAATCTGAACTTGAAATTTAACAGCTTTTTAGACGAGACTCGCTTACGTCAAGTATTCACTTTACGAGAGTCTATTGAAGTAAAAAAAACCCTGTTTTAAATGCCAAACTTGCTTTTCAAAATTAGAATAACTAGTTTGATGATATTTTGCTGATTTATATAATATTACAAAGTAAATATTTAAAATTAAATAAAAGCAAAACATACAATATACAAACTTTGAAATTCAAATGTATTTCAATGTAAAAATGTAAACAAAAAAACTAATGAGAAACTATTTATTAAACATTCTCTTTTACTCGAATTAATGACAGAAGAAGTACCCGTACCATTTCTAAACGCATAACATAAATTACTATAGATAGTACTGAATGCCAAAAGAATGTTCCCTACTCTTTTCTTGTAATGCGATTTCCTATCCTGAGGTTTTGGACTCACAGTTTTTTTTTCATCTAAATAGCTGCCAATCATGTGTAAAGGCTAATTTTCATTACGGCAATTTACTGGGCAAAAGTTAGAGCATAGGCAGAAGATACAAAAATACGATTTGTGCGACAAAGAAAAAACGATAAATTACTAGGAGAAACATCCATAATCCTTGGAGAGTTATCCATAACCCTTAGACAAGTATTGAGAGAGTGCCATAATCCTTGGTAAAAAGATGTTCTCTTAGGTCTTTTTCCTATAAAGTTGCTACTACATACAAAAAAAGAGTGTATTCTACACAAAAATTTTTTGCATACTATTACATATTTTTATGGATACATGACATTTGAATTTTGTAAACAAACAAGAGAATGTAAACAAAGAAAAAAAACATTTTATATTATGGTTTGATGAACGAATTTTTATTTAAAATTATTTGAAATTGATTAAAATTTTATCATTTATTTTAAATGAATAAAATTTTAACTTTGAATTGAAAAACTCGCGAAATATAAATTAAAAAATAAGGTTATGTAATTTTTTTTTGTCAAAAGATATAAAAAAATTTTAATATAAATTTAATCATTTTACTCTTTCTCTCCTATTGAGAGTATACACTATACCTCTCTTTCTAAAGCCAAGAATACTGGGCAAAATTTTCTCATGAAAACCTGCCTTAATAGAAAAGCAGTATCAATTGCTCTATTGCTCTAAGCAGTATCAATTCATGATGTTTTCCATATCTTTGGTTAATATTGTGATGATAAACTCAGTTTCAACTAAATAACCATGGTGTTGGATTTGTATGATATTTTTATTTTTTCTTTCGGGTGGCTGTTCAATATACCACAAATCCATTTGTCATCATCGTTCGTATAACACAATAAAATAATTAAATAATTTTTTTTCGTTCAATAATTTTTGAAATTTTTAACCGCAAATTATAAAAAAAAAAGAAGTTATACGACTTTTTATTAAAATTATAATTTAAAATACAAATTTTGGTTTTTTAGAACATTTTTATTTTTAAACTTTAATATATATAAAATGGAGTCGCACATGTCATAAGTTACATAAGTTCGATAAAAATTTTCTGTTGAACTTTTGTCGTTTTTAAAATAAGTATATAGTTTTTTCGCACATATGACGGGTCAAAAGTTCGAAAAAAGTTATTTTTAAAAATAAAACAGAAATTTCTTTTCGAACTTATGTCGCTTTTAATTTTAATAATTTTTTGCGAATTCATGTAGTGGTAAGAGCGACTTAAAATTTTTATTATGTCGAAATTATATCGTTGTTTTTTCGAACTTATGACGCGAACCAAAATATCATTTAAAAAAAGTTAATTTATGATAACATGATTTATAATAATACACGAAAAATTTTATTTGCAAATATAATAGGTATAGGTAATTAAATAACAAAAAGAGTGTTTCTCCTCCAAATGCAGGGTGCTAGAGGTTGAGGGAGACCAAAAAAAAGATGGCTAGACGCTGTTGAAGATGACTTAAGGATTTTAGGAATAAGAAATTGGAAGAGAGTTGCACAAGATAACAGATACAGCACAAGCACAAGAATTATAGCGGAAGCTCAGGTTTATCAAGAACTGTAAAGCTATAGAAGAAGAAGAATTAAATAATATTAGAAGAAGAAATTGCAGTCAATTATTTTTAAAAATAATGTAATCTCCATTAAGTATATTTTTAGTTGAATTTTATTAAACTTATAAAATTTGTGTATCTTAATTTTGTGTATATTCATCGTGGAAATTAAAATAAGTAATTTGAAAACAAATCATAATTTTTTGAACAAAAAAATATTTATAGTCTTTCGTAAATATATAAACATTTTTAGCCATTTTTAGATATAAACGAAACTTTTGCAGATATAAAATCTACATTTATGTTATCCGTAAAGAGGTTATTGATTTCTGTTTCAGGTAACTTAACGTTTCCGAGTAAAAAATTAAAAGGTTTTTTCTTAACCCTTTTTTTTACTCAATTAAAATGTTATTTATTATTTAAAAACTTTAGCATTATAATATGATCTTCAAATTGGTTCTATTTAAATAAAGACAATTTTTTGGTAAATTTACAGAACGGTAATTTAATAATAATGAAAAATGGAAAGCAGAAACCAAAATGCAAATACCTTTAAAATAATTTAAACAAAAACAGTTTCTTTTATATTTCACTTTCAAAAAGAAATTATTCGCGAAGAAACTAGTAAATACATACAAACGGACATGTACTTATTTTTGAAATTTTTCTAAAATTTTTTTCTCTATTTCCATTCTAGTATTAGATTAGAATTAGAAGTATTAGAAATCACATTAGAAAAAAAGAGTCGGGAACATTCTTTTGCCATTTTAGTACTAGTAATTCTATATTTGAAGCATTTTCAAAATATATATAAGGTGTGTTTATTTGTTGTAAGGTCTCGGACCCTCTTAAACAACCTAGAACAGAAAAGTATAAAATTTGCCGTTCATTAGTTTAAGACTAGGTATTTTTCCGTCCGAAAGTGTTCTTCTTTTGTGTTCATTAGTTTTTCTAAAGTTCTAAGTTACACTTTTCGGTTCTAATTTTTTTTTTTTAATTTTTCCGTTTTGGACAACCTTGTTTTTGTTGTTCTTTTTTTTTTTTTGACAATTGTTTATAAATTTTTATTGTTTTCCAGGAAAAACTTACATTTCTACAAAACCTAATAACAAAAAAAAAACAAATAATAAAAATCTGGAAATTCAATAAAACAGATAAACACTTTTTTAGTCAATTTTAAAAATTGAAAATGTAGAACAGAAAAGTTCAAAAAAGCGTTCATCAGTTTTTATGTTCTAGATAGTTCCTAAAGTTTTTGATAAATATGTTTAGCGTAATTTGTTCGGAGCGAATTGAAAAAATTATGGTGATACAAAAGATTATTACCTGAATTCTTGAATGCGTACCATACGATAAGTGTCAAAAAAGTGATGTTTAGTTTGCTTGAAGTAGGGTGCACACTATCATTTCATTTATCATTTCAGTCCAAAACTGTCAGTTCAACTGATAGTGTGTGGGGTTAAATGATGGACTGTCATTTCAACTGATGGAATATCAATTTTTTGATATGGACTGACAGTTTTTTTAAAAATGACAGTTTTAAATGATAGTGTGTATGAAAAATTTCATCATTTATCATTTTTTATACTTAGGTATAGAAAAAGTACTGAAGTAATATGTTGATTATATTACCTACCTGTTTTAAAAAATTCGATGGAATCTTCATCTTTGAACATCTTTGAATTTTCATTAGAAGCCTGTGAAACTTATAAGATATTTTTTCATAAAATTTGTTTTTAAAAAAAAAAAAGTTTTTAAAAGAAAATAAAAATTTATTTGGACAAATATACATAAGTATAAATATAAATTTAAAATTATCTAACTAACATTATATTTTAAGGTAAGTTTTTATTGAAAATAAAGTAGGAGTGCATATAATATCAAAACTTTAATTTTAGATACAAATTGAAATAAAAAAAATTAATATTTAATTAAACATTGAAAATGGCGGGTGAAAAGGAATTCCTAGGAGACTTTATAGAATGTTATAAACAGTATACAGCTCTATGGGATATAACATCTCCCGATTATATGATTAAGAGCAAAAAAGAAAGTGCGTACTCCGAATTACTAAACATTTTGAAAAAACAAAAACCCACAGCCACAAAAGACGATGTTAAAAGAAAGATAAATACAATAAGAAGTACCTAAAGAAAAAAATTAAAAAACTGAATATGTCCACAATAGATTAATATTAAATTTGTTTTAGATTAATATTAAATTTGTTTTTATTAATATTAAATTTGTTTTAATTTATTATAGAATAGATTCATATAGATTAATATTAAATTTGAATTTTTATGATCAAGAATGTTTTCACTGCTTCAACTTTCAAATGTAAATAAACAAAGAAAAACGTCAAAAAATAATTTAAAAAATGACAGTTTTTATTTATAGTGTGTGCGTTCTCATCAGTTGAAATGACAGTCGTGCAAATGATGGAAAAAATGAAATGATAAATGAAATGATAGTCTGCACCATAGAATTACTAGTACTAGAATGGCAATAGAGAAAAAATTTTCAGACAAATTTCAAAATTTGGTACGTGTACCGTTTGTATGTATTTACTAGTTTCTCCGCGATTCATTTCATTTTGAAAGTGAAATATAAAAGAAACTTTTAAGTACGATTCAAGTAAGATTTCAAAGTTAAAAGTAAATGATAACAAATTAGAAAAATTATATTCAAAAAATTTGTGTGTTGCTATGCTTTTTGAAGTTTTTTAAAAAAACATTAAATTAAATAAAGGATTATTAAGATGGGGAAAAAAGTGTTGCTTAAAGAATTTTTGTTATTTCTTGAGGTTTTACAAATTTCAGCCAATTTTTTTTAAATTATTTTAAAGGTATTTTCCTTTTGGTTTTTGCTCTCCATTTTTCATTATTATAAAGTGACAGTTCTGTAAATTTACCAAAACATTGTCTATTTTTGAATAGAATCAATTTGAAAATCATATTGTAATGCTAAAATTTTTAAATAATAAGTAAAATTTTTATTGAATAAAAAAATTTTTATTGGGTAAAGAAAAAACCTTTTAATTCTTTATTCGGAAACGTTAAGTTATTTGAAACAGAAATCAAAACCCTCCTTACGGTTAACATAAATGTAGATTTCATATTTGCAAAAGGTTCGTACATATTTAAAAATGGCTAAAAATGTTTATATATTCACAAGACTATAAATACTTTTTGTTTTGTTCAAAAAATTATGATTTGTTTTTGATTTACTTATTTTCATTTCCACGATGAATAAATAAACCTACAATAAACCTTAAGATAAATCAAAATAGATATGTAAGTTAACTAAAATTAAACTAAAAATATACTTGTTGGAGATTCCATTATTTTAAAAATAATTGACTGCAATTTGTTCAAATATTATTCAAATTTTTTTCTTAATGTTTTGTTCAATTATATATTTAATATTAAAAAGTAAATATTTAAAATAAAAGTAAATTAAATAAAATAGTAAATATCTTTATTCGAAATAACTTACAATATACAAACTGCCCAATCCAAATGTATTTCTATGTAAAATATAAACAAAAAAACTAATAAGAAACTGCCTAATAAACATTCTCATTTACTTAAATATAAGCAATGGCAGATGAAGTAGCCGTACCATTTGTATACGCATACGAAATTGCATATGTATTTTTTTGTCTGAATACCTCAGGATAGGAAATCACATTAGAAGAAAAGAGTCGGGAACATCCTTTTGCCATTCTAGAACTAGTAATTCTATGGTCTGCACCCTACTTGAAGGCTCAAAAGTGATATTGACGGCATGTTGGCAAAATCATCACTTTTGGCTATTCTTTGACGGCGTAGCATACGAAGTAATAGCAATTTAGTATTACTTTTAAATTTGCCTACAATTAGTTTTTTCTTTAAAATTATTTGAATATTAGTAAACATAAATGAAAAAGCTTAAAATTAATTTAAATGCAATAGCATTTGTTTTGTTAAAAAGATTAAAGATATGTTTTTAACATGCATGTTTTTATATACATATATTATACATATACCTGTAAACCTTTATATGTTTTTAAAAAAAATAAAGAATTTCATATATTTTAATTTCAGTTACTTGTAAAGTAGGTTAAAATAAAAAATTTTATTTATTTATTTGTAGTACCAGACAATATTAAATATTGCCTGATAATATTAATCCTTTGCCTATTTGACATTTGGACTTCTTATTAAATTATTTTAATATACACTTTATTTTTTTATTAGATTTGATGCGACCAGGATTTGAACCCGAGACTTTTCGATTGAAAACCGCCAATTTACCACTGAGTAAACTTATTAAATTGAAAAATGAAAGGTACATAATTTTTACTTATAAAAAAGGTCTAGGTAATTCAAAAGGATTTGAATTCTTTCTCATACTTCTTCTAAAATTCTATATAAATTTTTTTTTTCATATTCAAAAGAATCATACGAATAAAAAAACTCATACATATTTAAATTTCTACAACTTTAAAATGACATCACCTCAAAAAATAAGTCTTCAAGAATAGCCATACGGGATAATTTTTTTTTAAAGAAGATACGAGAAGCATCTTATGTAGTGATGAGCTTTCAAGACTTGGGGTGTATATGAAGTATAAGCGAAAAATATTTGTCACACATTGTTTCATTCCTGCACCTACTGCTGGATGCAGTAAATTTACCTGAATTTTTGCTGCTATAGGTATTGTGACACTTCATCCTGGGAAAAAATCATGCCATATCGCACCGCCCATCCATATTGCACGACATATTGACCTTCATTTTTGATTAATGACGAAGTCCTCCGGAAGTAGGGCACCCGAAAGTAGGTTAGCTCTTAACAAGTTTGTTTACTTTGTTTAAAGTAATAGGTGCACATGAAACAGTAGTAAGAAATATGTTTTTAAAAAATTGCAAGAGTAAAATAAAAAACATTTAAAGGTGTATATTAGGTACAACTAATCTTTTGGATTAAAAAAAAAAGTGCTAACCAGTTTTCTACTTTTTAATTTTCTGATTAGGTACATAAAGAAAAAGATAAGCATATATTAAACCTTTGCAAATTTTTATTTTGTTTTTTGTTTGAAAGAACGTTAAAAAATATGAATAAAAAGAAAAATTATAAAAAACCAAAAATATGGAAGAGTGCTTAAATTATTACGATGCGTTTTGGTACCACTAATCTTTTGGAAAAAAAAAAAACAAAAGTGGAAATTCTTTAAAAGTAAACCAGTTTTTATGTTTTAAAAAATGTAGTTTTGAATATGCGAATTATAGATAACGAGACAAAAGTAATTCTTGGTAAAGAAGATGTGTAGTGTTTTTTTTTTTTTTGTCCTAATAACTCCTCTTGGGAGCAGAGGATATTTACTAGACATCTCCATCTGACTCTATTCGGAGCAGTTATTTTTGCTTCCTCCCATGTTTTTCCAATTGAGGTTAGTTCTTCCGATATCTTTCGCCTCCAGGTGTTATTGGGGCGGCCTTGTCTTCGGGTTCATTGTGGGTTCCATTCTAGTGCTTCCCTTGCTATGCTATCTTGCGGCTTTCTAAGTGTGTGCCCTATCCATTTCCACTTCTTCCTTTGGATCTCTTGCCCAATTGGTTCTACTTTGGCAAGTTTCCATAGGTCCTTGTTACTTATTGTGTTTGGCCAGTATATTCTGCATATTATTCTTAGACATTTGTTAATGAAAAACTGTAGTTTCTGTGTGATGTTGTTCGTAACTAACCAGGTTTCACTTCCATATGTTAAGGTGGTCTTTACGCAGGTTCCAAATATCCTCAATTTTGTTTCCCTGGACATTTGTGCGCTTTTCCATACTAGATGTAAGCGACCGAACATTGCCCTGGCCTTTTTGATTCTGCTTTCGATGTCGACGTTTATGTTGTTGTTGTTGTTTAGACGGGGGGGGGGGGGGAAAGCAAGTCTCCCTTACACCTGGGCCTTGCGGCCCGTTGTGCACCCTGCTCTCAGAGTCGCTCGCAATACTTACAGCGCCTCATTGAGCCATTCTATCCCCTTCATGTAGCTTAACAATTTACCCTGGTCTAACTCCCTTATCGTGCTGAAGTCATCCCAGTACGTTCCTCCTAAGATTCTCAGTCTTAGGTTTTCTAGGGTTACACATTGGCATAGGACGTGGAGAACTGTCTCGTCCTCACTTCCACAGCCTCTGCATATACTCGTAGTTGCTCTACTTATTTTTGCTGCATGGGCTCTGAGCATTAGGTGGCCCGGGCTTATCCTTGTAATTAATCTAAGATCCTCCTTTTTTAATTTTAGGATCTTTTTCGTTTTCTTGCTGTTTGTACCTCCCCAGAAACTCTTGGTATGAGTTGAACCGGTGGACGTTTATGTTACCGCTGTTATTTATGATGCAGCCTAAGTAGTGGAAATTATCTACATAGTCGATTGGTGTGTTGTTTATCACCAGACGGCATGGGTTGTTGATGTTAATGGCCATCGCTTTCGTCTTTTCGATATTTATTTCCAGGCCCAAACTTCGAGCTAATGTTGCTAGATGGTCTATTTTAGGTTGCATATTATTTATTGTGTGTGATAGCAGGCAGATGTCATCGGCATAGTCCAGATCTTCTAATTGCCTGAAGAGATTCCATCCAGTGGACAACCCTGTTTTACTCCTATGTTGGTGATGAATGGTTCGCTGGTATTTCCATTGTGGAGTACTGAGAGTTGTGTTTCTTCATACATGTTCTGTATTATTTCTATTATTTTTTCCGGCACATTTCGGTATCTAAGTGCTTTCCATATGGCTTTTCTGCTTATACAATCGAACGCTTTCCTTAAATCGATAAAAACCAGGTATAATGGGACTCGGCAATCTATTGACTGTTCAGCGATGATTCTGAGCGTATTAACCTGGTCTATGCAACTTCTATGGGGACGAAAACCAGCTTGTTCATCTCTTATTTGGTTCTATAGGTTCTCTTGCAGCCTTGTTTGTATTATTGTTGCCATAATTTTGTAGATTGTGTTTAGCACTGTTATGCCTCTCCAGTTGTCGCACTTTGTCAGATCACCTTTCTTTGGAAGTTTGATGATTATTCTATTTTTCCACGTGACCGGTAATCTGCTCTCATCCAATGCTGTTGTGATGTGAGGTTCTAGAAGCTCGGCTGATGTTCTGGATCTAATTTTATAATTTCTGCTGGGAGACCATCTTCGCCTGTTGCTTTGTTTATTTTTAGCTTTCATATTGCCTCTTTCATCTCTGCTTTGGATGGTTTTTTTATTCTGATGTTGTAATTGTTATTGTTATTATTTGTGCGATTTTCTGGTCTGGTTTCTTCTAGGTTGGGGTCGCTGTTATTACTGGTTTCTGCGAAGTGTTGTCTCCATATTCGGGTTTGTTCTTCGGGACATGCTATTAGTTCACCATTTTGGTCCTTGATTTTTGTTGTTTCTTCTGCCAGTGAGCTGGTTCACGATTTTATGTAGGTCTCTTGTGTTGTTGTGTGCTGCAGGCGTTTCAGCCTTATTTGCGAGATCGTTAATGTATGTTCTTTTATCTCTTCTTGCAGCACTTTTGACTTGTTTAGCTATATTATTGTATTGTTGTCTTATAGCGTTATTGGTATTCAATTGCTGTTTTAGGTTGTTTCTTTGTGTTATTAGATTCCAGGTGTTATTGGAAATCCATATCTTTCTTTGCGGCTGAATTATCCCTAGGTGTTCTTCTGCTGTGTTTTTGAGGGTCTCGACAATGTGGTCCCATGTGTGTGGTTGGTCTATTGGGAGGGTTTGGCGTATTGTTTCAACGATGTTATTTCTTATTTCAGTGTTACGGAGTTCTTGGAGGTTTATCTTTCTTCTTATGTTTCTTCTTGATCTTCCTTTGTATTTCTGCCATATTCTTACATCTCCGGTTATTAATTCTTGGTCGCTTCCCATATCTGCACCTCTCTTGTTTCTGATATCTTGCAGTGTGTTTCTCCATTTTCTGCTGATACATATATGGTCAATTTGGTTTTTCTTTTGACCGTTTGGTAAGGTCCATGTATACTTATGTATGTCTTTATGGGGGAATAGCGAGACGCCGATAATTAGTTGGAATGTCTGGCATATGTCTATGAGTCTCTCCAAAACGGGTGTTAATTTTTTAAAAATTTTTCAAAATATAGAGGCTGTTAGGCTCCATATCTTTTAATTTTAGAAAATTTTTTTTCTTTGATTTTTCCATTTTATTAATGGCGTGGAGGAAACTGCGTTTCCTTGGCTGCTGTTGGTGTTGTTGCTGTGGATGTTGTTTTTCTGTTGTTTCTTCAAGGTGCTGTCGTTTTCGCTTTCGTTTTTGGTTTCCTTTCTTTTTGCGGGGAGACGGGGAGATGCATAGACATCATCATTTTTGGCCATAAATAAATCTAAAAATTGTTGTGCCATTTTTTGGTTAAATATTGAATTAAACTGTAACTATTGCAGAAAATTCTTAAGAGTAATATTAAATCTATTCAAAACAAGATTTTGAAAATAGTGTAAGTAATATATATAATTTAAGTGAAAACGATTTAGAATTAACTACAATTTTACAAAATACATTTGTTTTGATTACAGAAAAACCGCTAAGGTTTTATTAACTTTGGTTTATCTTTAACTTTGATTTATTAACTTTGCTTTGATTTATCTAATTTTCAAAATGTCTTGACTACAATGTTGCAAATTCTGATTTTATTTCTTTTCTATTTGAGATAACTTAAGATCAAATTTTTACTAGTATTCTTTTACTTTTTCTATATAAGATTTAAAGAACATGTAATTTAAAGTTAGAATTAAAAAATTTAGAGATATAAATCAATTTGGTTACAATGTTGTTAAAATTTTCTACTTTATATTATGTGTTTTTTTTTAAAAAAAACTTTCAAATTCAATGCAATGTATTTCATTTAAAATATAGTAAGGATAAATATTTTGAAATAGTACACTCCAAGTTATCAAGAAGAAACATGGCTAAAAAATAATTTTAAGCAAATTTATTAATCCAGTCTCTGAAAATCTGCAACGATTTTTAATCGAAAGTGAAAATTTAACGTAAATTAAACGGTTCATTATATACGGTCGTATATGTTTTTAATAATGACAATACCGGTTAATAGAAATCCAATTGATTGGATTAAAGACGCCATCGAACAAATAATCAAACATGTAACTTGAGAAGTAAGTCCCACGGATTTGATTGCGATAATGTTTTGTGGTGAAAGTTTTCAAGATCGTCCAGCATTTCTCAACTTTAAAACTGCAAGTGACTTGAAGTATAACAATATTTGGGATGTAATATTGAAAGCTTTTAAGAGTAATTCAGAAGGTATATACAACCTAAGATTGTTTTTAAAGAATTTTTTTTGTCCTTTTTCACTCCTT
Source organism: Dolichopus griseipennis (assembly GCA_963082915.1). Lineage (NCBI taxonomy): Eukaryota > Metazoa > Arthropoda > Insecta > Diptera > Dolichopodidae > Dolichopus > Dolichopus griseipennis. Next base: position 95,484,444 of record OY720441.1, on the reverse strand, counting down.
TAAAGAGTACAGGGCATTCACCAAGTTTTATTTTAAACTAGGCTTCAGTTACTTTAATCATAATATTCACTAAGCCGTTGATTACTCAGCTGTAGCTATTGTATAAGCATAAAGAAATCATATACATAGAGTATTCATCTAGAACAAAAAATGTTAGTCAATTTTGTTGATTTGAAATCACCCGGTATCATTATACGGTATTTTAAATCACCCCAATACGATATTTGAAATCACCGCATTATCGTAAAAAGATGGCCGTATAACAGTAAAATCAAATTACGATTATTTTTGCTTCATTTTTATTTTAATTTGGTTTGTTTGTCAATCGATGTATGTACAATTGTTTATATTTCCTTATCAAGTTGGACGATTTCTTTTTAAAAAATTTTATTTAATATTTTTATTGTGGTTTTTTTTTTATTCAAGCACTAAATGCTATTCTAACAAAAAAGTAAGAAATTTGAATGTACTTTTTGAAAATTTTTAAACCGTCTCGTCAGATGAAAAAAGTTGTTTTTGCATTGTTTGAAATTTTAGAGGAGTGCAGATTTAATTTATGATTTTTAAAAAAGTATTCAAAAGTTCTTAAAAGGTTAGCTTTCTTTAACAAACAAATTTTAATTTAAAAAAAATACATTATTTACTTAAAAAATCAAAACAAAAAGTTAAGGCAAAAATTAAAAAAAGAAATTCAGTATTTATCTTTATGTAGCATTATAAAACGGCAGTTTCAATTACGTAACGAAGGCAAAATTTTTAAAAATTAATTTTAAAAGTGTTAGAAAATGGTCCGAAGATGAAAAAAACGTAGCAATAAATAAAAAACAAAGCCAATAATCAAAAGGGTTATAAATTTTTGAGAAATGGAGTAAAGCTTAATTTGCCCCATTTTAGTTCGCTTAATAGATGGATCCCCATTAAACATTTAAATATAGGTCTTAACGATAAAAATATAAATGAGTTAGGCATTATATTCTCAGAAAAAGATTTAATTGAAAGGTTGGCTGTATTGGTATTCAATGAAATAGCCATTATAAGGCTATACTATAATAGTGCACTGGATAAAATTAGTGGTTCTTCTGATTATGGTTCCGACAGAACAAAAGACATCGAAAAATACATACATATGTATATTTTATAATGTGTATTTACATACTTAAAGGGTTTTTTATGCCGAATGGAATATGAATTTTGAAAGCTTATTTATATACTTTTCCATAATATATTTTACCTGGGTTTTTCCTTTTTAGAATTCTAAATTAAATAATAAAATAATAAAACAAATTTTCAATAAGATAAACAAAAATTTTTGATTATATTTTTTTAATAGGTAATATTTTAATAATAATAAAAACCTAAAAATTATAAAAAACATTTTACATAGCTATTTTAAACTAACGAAAATTTAAAATACATACATAGGTACATTAGAAGACAATTTATGGAATTATTTTCTAACGATTTGAAAGATTTAGAATAATGCAAGTAAAAAAATATAAAGGAAAAAAAAAGAAATTTCATTCTTCTTTTTTATCAATATTTTTTTATTTTATAATCAAAATATACACAAACTGCGTACATACATGATACAGCGATTGATATGATATGCATACAAAAAAAAAAAAGAGAAGAAATATATATAAATTACAAATGTAAACACATCGATTGACATACAAACAAAAAATTAAAAAAAACTAAAAATTAAAATAAAAATAAACTAAAATAAGATAAAGTTGATTTTAGGAAATAAAAAAACTTGTCTAACTTTTTTGTTCTACGTGAATACTCTATGTATATAGTTACTTTATGGTATAAGATTATGAAATATGAATGCACAAATGTTTACTTTGACATCCATCTACCCTATTGATAGGATACCCATACCACTACGCTATTGATAGGATATTTATTTAAAAATTGCTTTAAAGTTTTTAAAAAAAATAGAAACCGTACATGTGGAGAGAATTTTTTCAAAAATTGTCAAAACTTTATACCAGATAATAACCTGTGCTACATTCAACAAAACAAAAATGAGGAGAAAATTCAAAACTTTCTATATATTTTTTGTGATTTAGAGACAAGACAAGAAAAAGTTATATCTAAGGATTTGAAACATCATGAACCTAATTTGTGTGTCATTCAACAAAGATGTGATATCTGTACCAATATTGAATCTTTATTCTTTTGCCAAAAATGCAAATAGAACAATAATTTTCGAACAAGGAATGATAATAGATAAATAATGAAACATATTTTAAAATTGAGAAAAACATTTAAACATATAGTTGTCATTGCACACAATGGTCAAGCATTTGATCATCATTTTGTTGTAAACTATGTATTTTAAACTATAAATGTAAACCTGGGAAAAAAATTAAATATATAGATGTGTGTTCTTTATATTCGTATGTGTGTAAAACTGGAATCAACTAAAAAAAACAAAAACCCAGGAAAGAGATCTTTAGCTAAATTAATTTTAAATTCATTCTGGGGTAAATTTGAACAAAAAGAAAATCAACAAAGACTAAAATTATAAATAAAAGCTTTGCTATTATTTATATAATTAAAAATGTAAGACGAGGTGCAGTTCAAAAACTCAATGAAATGTATGGAAAAGCTATTTTTAAAAATTAATATAAATAGAAATTCGAATAATGAAAAGATTATTCCACCGATAACCTTCATTATGATTAAACAAGTTTTAGTAGTTGATCTTCAATTTTTATTAGGAAATGATAAAGAAAATTTCATAAAAGAACTAGTCATACTTGAAAAATTAAGTTTAATTCCGACTGTATATCACTTTAAACCACCATATCCTGAAGAAGAACTTAGTCAAGAAGTCAGATATACCAATCAGTATTGCGAAAATAAAATAAATGGGGTAACAGTTTAGTTAAATATTTAGATGTAAAATGTATAATAAAACATTATTTGGAACCAGCTGAAAAAATTTATGTTAAAGGAGAACAAAAAAAATTTTTCCTTCAAAAGTACATTGACAGGGTCAAAATAGAAGATCTAAGCAGAGTTTTGCCACCATTAGAAAAGATTGATAGCTTTAAAACATCATGTTCTATACATTTAACAAACCACAATTTTAGATGTGCAGTTAAAAATTGTTTTCATGTATATATGTATCTTGTCTCTTAAAAGAAAAATTCTAAACTAAGACCTTCATACATACAATATGAAATTAATTAATAAAACTAAAAAAAGTTCACTTCAACACAAATATAGAAATTCAAGTCATAAATGTATGGGACTATGCTTACAGAACTGCTCACAAAGGTCATTGGCATCAATACGCATATGATAGAAGTAGATTTCAAAGGCAAATTGAAAATGTTGGTATCATTAATTCTAGAATTTTAACACCTGATCAGGCAAGCCAGACGGGTAGTAGCAACTGTTGCATTGAGGTAGTTTTGACGTAATGTTGACGTAATCGGTGAAAATTCTGTATACACCAAAACCGGTTTCGTAATTCTTTTATTTACAAAAAACCGGTTTCGTTGCAACCAAATTTTACTAGTAAGACTCGATGCACTAACCAATACAAACAAAAAAATGATTTTTTTTTCTTTTTTTTTTTTGTTGTTTTTCTTTTTTTTTCATTATTTAAAAATTTTTGAACTGTGCGCATCTTAAATAAAAAAAATTTGAGACCGGACAAAATATAAAATATTTCTGGTATTTGAAATTGATAAAAATCAATATAAGATTACCATATTAGGTTTTATTTCTATTTGTTATTTTTTATTTTTCAAACTACATACTAAAAAAAACAAAAATGAACAAATATATTTGTATTATATTAAATATATAAATATATTTTGATTGATAAAATATAAAATTTAGTTAATATAAATAATAACAAAAAATAATTAATGATATAAAAGACAATTAGTTTAAGGAACAGATTTAGAACGTAATTTTAAAATTGTATAATTATGAATGTTTGCTCAGTCCCACATATGTTAATTAAAATAATAATCCATTTTTAAATGACCTAGATATGATACACCCATCGCTCGCTTAACGGCGGGGTTCCGTTCCAGAAAAGTTGTCCGTAAATCGAAATTCCGTAAATCGAATTTTTTTTTTCGAACATATCATATTAATGTATGTACGTATTGTATACGGTACATATATGGAAAAATAATGTAATATGTATACTAAAAGTGATATGAATTCCACATTTTATTAAAAAAGAAAAAATATTTATTAAGATAATAATTCATAAATATTTATTACATAACTATTAAAATAAAGTATTAAATAGATAAAAATATTCAAAAATAAAAACAAAATTTTTATGATCGCACTTGCTCAATTAGTTGAAGACAATGAGATAATTACATAATTTACATATAAAGACAAAAAGATAATGCGTACATATAGTTGTTGCTAGGCAATACCTGCCTACTACATATTTAAAACTTAAAATTTTCACATAAAAAAATATGCAATGTATACACAAAAAACAAAATTTTATGTGTACTAGAACAAATTTTTGTGCATTTTGTGAATTTTTGTACGTTTTTTTTTGCCGTAAATCGAATTTTTTGTACGTTAACAGAGACTGTAGAATAATTTTTCAATTCCGTTATAGCGAAATTCCGTATAAAGAGTGTCCGTTAAGCGAGGGATGGGTGTATAAGTAAAATAAAATTACCTACTTACTCAATGTAAATAAAAAATTAATTTCTTATATTATCTACAAATCCATTTTTTTATTTAGGTAGCTACAAACCTTTTTTTTTATATGAATAAAAAATTAAAAAAACTTTCCGCTTTTGAAAAATCAGTTGACTAAACATTCTCCGTCCCGACGATAACTATCTTCGAATGAACTAAATTTTACACATACATTCATAAGTTCATAAATTGGTGACAACTGACAGCACTTAAAACTACAACTGATAACACTCTCGTGTGGGATTGAGTAATATTCACTTGCGTTGGAAGATTACGTCAATGCAACTTCCCCATACTCATCATGTGGCTTCATGAGATCATCGCAAAATTGTTAAAGCTTTTTCAGTTAAATAAATTATTTAAACATCTTGACGTTAAAAAATATGAATAAGAAGAAGAATTATAAGAAAACAAAAATGTGGAACAGTGCTTAAAGACTTATAATTTATTACTATGCGTTTTGATACAACCAAACTTTTGGATAAAACAAAAGGAGAAATTCTTTAAAAGTAAACCAGTTTTAGTGTTTTAAAAAAAATAGTTTTGATTATGTCTACTATAGGTAATTAATTATTATTAATTCTCTACAGGAAGGTTATATGTAGATCAGACATAGCAGTAAGTATATATGTTCAGAATCATTCTATTTTATTATATAGCATTCTTAAATAATATAAACAGGTAATGTTACTACATATTACATTATGATAATTGAACTTTTGTTTTCTTTCTTTCTTTATGTAAAGGTACACTACACATATTCTTTACCAAAAATTATTTTTTTCTCGTTATCTATAATTCGCATAATCAAAACTATTTTTTTTAAAACGCTAAAACTGGTTTACTTTTAAAGAATTTCTCCTTTTTTTATCCAAAAGTTTGGTTGTATCAAAACGCATAGTAATAAATTATAAGTCTTTAAGCACTCTTCCACATTTTTGTTTTCTTATAATTCTTCTTCTTATTCATATTTTTTATCGTTCTTTCAAACAAAAAACAAAAAAATTTTTTATATTTATTTTTTTTATTTTACTCTTCCAATTTTATAAAAAAATTTTTTTTTTATTACTGTTTCATGTGCACCTTTTAGTTTAAACCAAGTAAACAAACTGGTTTATTAAGAGCTAACCTACTTTCAGGTGCCTTACATCCGGAGGACTTCGTCATTAATCAAAAATGTAGGTCAATATGTCGTGCAATATTGGAGGGCGGTGCGATATGGCATGATTTTTTCCCAGGACAAAGTGTCACAAACATGATGTCTTTTCAACTTGGAACGTATACTTGCGAAGTTGAATCGTATATGGGGAAGTTGAAACACTTTGAAGGTTGTAAAGTTGGTTGGAAGAAAATCAAAATTTGGGGCGAAGTCTTTGTTTTGCATTTTGAGTTGTATCGTGTATGGACAAGTATGGAAATAAATGTTATTTTTTTTTTAGTTGTTTAATTTTTTGAAACGAAAGAACGTTAAGATATTCCGATTTGGTAAAATAATAAAACTATAATGTGTAAAATAACAAAAAGGAATTAAGTAAATTATCTGCAATAATTATAAAATTAAATTAGGTAAATACTTTAACATATAAAAAATTATTAAATATAATTTTAGAAGAAAATTAAATAGGTAGAATTACATAGTCATAGAATTACTAGAACTAGAATGGTAAAAGAATGTTCCCGACTCTTTTCTTTTAATGTGATTTCCTATCCTGAGGTATGCAGACAAAAAAATAGATATACATTTTCTTTCACGTATAAAAATGGTACGGACTACGGCTACTTCTTCTGTCATTATTTGAAATTGAGTAAATGGGAATGTTTAACAAGGAGATTCTCATTAGTTTTTTTGTTTACATTTTTACATTGAAATACAATGGATTGGAAAGTTTGTATATTGTAAGTTATTGTAAGTTAAAAATTGAACAAAACTTCACGAAACAAATTTGAATAATATTAGAAGAAATTGCAGTCAATTATTTTTAAAAATAATGGAATCTCCATCAAGTATGTATATTTTTCGGTGAATTTTAATGAATTTATTTATATATTTTGATTTATCGTTAGGTATTTATTCTTCGTGGAAATGAAAATAAGTAAATCGAAAACAAATCATATTTTTTTAAACAAAACAAAAAGTATTTATATTCTTTCGTGAACATATAAACATTTTTAGCCATTTTTAAATATGAACGAACCTTTTGCAGATATGAAATCTACATTTATGTTATTCGTAAGCAGGATTTTGATTTCTGTTTCAGATAACATAACGTTTCCGAATAAAAAATTAAAAGAATTTTTCTGTACCCTTTATTCAATTAAAATTTTATACATTATTTAAAAATTTTAGCATTATATTATGATTTCCAAATTCGTTCGAAGACTAGTTTTTGGTAAATTTACAGAACGGTCACTTAATAATAATGAAAAATGTAAAGCAGAAACCAAAACGAAAATATGTACTTTAAAATAATTTAAAAAAAATCAGTTTCTTTTATATTTACTTTCAAAAAGAAATCGCGAAGAAACTAGTAAATACTAGTATTTATTTTAGTAATTCCATTTTAGAATTAGTAATTCTATGTATGTATATAGTTTGATATAGTTAAATAAGAGCTGTTACAAATTCAAATCACAATTGTCAGATATTTTTGACATTTAACATAACATATTTTTCAAAACATAAAATTAAATCATGGTACAATGATAGGTTTGTTTGTAAAGATGTCCGCGAACCAAGGAGAAAACCTGGTCCACCATAAAATTCAGAGATATTGGATTTTATTAATTTGCAAAAATATGTTTGTATTTCAGTTTTTATGTAAAATTTTAATATACATATACTATATATAGGTATATACAAATTGTAATGTAAACCGTTGGATCAAAATATTTAATATTCAGAAACTTAAATTTCCCGGTGCACCGAAATAAAAATTTTAAATTATGTAATTTACATATTATTTCCTTGCAGATATAAAATTAATTTTCTTTTTCTCCACCACCCTTGAGGTAAAGAAATAGGTGTTTTTTTTATTTGGTATTTAAATGTATATAATTACAGATTTCCTTAAAAAATTTAAAAATTATAAAAATTACTCGTACATCTAATTCCCATAAAAAAAATAAAATTAATATACATATGTATGTACTTATCAAAGGTGGTGTATATTTGATTAATTTCCTATATGTATTTAAATTTTCTGATCAATTTAATTGCAGTCCAACTACAATATTTTTTTAAATAAAAAGGACTTTTTTTGTGAAATATCTTTTAAAATTGAATTTTCTCCTGTAATACAATTGCATTCTTCTATTATAAATTCGCAAATATTTATTACAATTATTTTATTACTAAAAATATTTTGGAAAACAGCACAGTAAATTTGACATGCCTTAAAAACATAACTGATTGTGCTTATAATTTTTCAATATCAAAAGATTTGGCATAATTTTTAGCAAAAATCAAAAATTTAGAAACTTCATCCGGTTTTCTGAGTAATTCTTCACATACATAGTTTTTAAAACATTATTAAAAAGTTTGTTAAATACTGCTTAGGCGGCAAAATAGCGCATACCTATATGTTAGAATATTTATTATTTCTACTATTTCCCGCTATCTATTTCTATAATCTATATTAGTATTTCGATTATCCCCCTCTTTTGTTCTTAACACACCAAACAAGTTTTCAACGATATTTTGATTTAACCTTTTTGTGAAGAGGAAAAATGTTACATTTATAGAATTCAAAATATGATCAAAAAGAAGTATTGTTGCAGTAAAGTTTGTTGAGTCCCTTTCAATTAGTAAACAGTCACTTTTTTATTTCATAAAATTTCGAATTTTTTATATATTCAAGAGTATTCTTTGATGAAGTTAAACTGTGTTATTTGTTTTCAAAGCGCATTTGTATGTGTTTCTATCACTAAGGTGTCAATCATGAAAGTCTTGTGAGAAAAGACTTTTTTCTTTTAAAAAAAGTCTTTAAAAAAAAGTCACGCAATCATGAAAGTCTTAAAAATTTAAAAGAATTGTCATAAACAATACTGCCGTAGTGTGAAAAATTTTTTGTGGAAAAAACGAAAACTGCATTATCTTATTCAAAATTAAATGTCAGTTCTGAATTTTTATTTTGATAATTTTGAATAATAATGAATTTTTAGTTTTTTGATAGATTTGAAGTTGTTAAATAAATAGATTTGTGTGGATTTGTGTTTGAAATAACAAATTTTTTGAAATAATAATTGTCTAAACAAATATTGACTTTTAAAAAAATAATTTGTGTAAAAAAAAATTAACATTTAAAATTAAAATTTCTGTTTTTTATTAGTTACTTTTTTTAAAATGAGTTTTATTTGGAGCTTCATTTTGGATGAAGAAATTGAAGAAATGGATGATGAAGAAATTGAAGAAATGAATTTTTTTTATGTCTTTCAATATATAATAATTTTTTTTTGAATAGCTTTTTAGTTCTGTGATGTCTGCCCTTAATTTTTTAAAATCGTTAGTGTGTTCTTTTAATAATGTAACTCGATTTTTAATTGCAGATCTTTTATTTTGTACAGTTGTTGGAATATTTTGTGTTTCAATTGTTTCATTTTCTAAAGGCCTTTCAGTTTGTATATTATCGACATCAAGAAGAAACTCTAAGTTCTCTTGTTCAGAAATATCAATATTTTCTCCGAATTCTCTCCCTTCTGGTTCAATATGAACATTTAAGGAGAGGAACTCAGAGATTCTATTTTCTAGAGGACTTAGAGTTTCTTGGGTGTTTAGCCCACCTCCTGTTTTTGTTATTTCTTTTTTATTCTTTATTAGTTTTTTTTTGAGTTTAGCCTTCATATCAGCCCAAACCTAAAATTTTATTTATAGATTAAAATTGTAGCTTTATTAATTTTAATAGACATTTAATCGACATCTACTTACTCTAGACCACTTTTCTGGTGTTCTTAGTGGAGGTCCTGCGCCGTTTAATTCAACTGCCGCCTTTTCCCAAAATAAATCACTTTCTCTTTTTTTTGTTATTCCTTTTGCAATTTGATCATTTTTTTCCATTAAATGGACCATTTTCTCTAACTGCCTCTTGTTACTAAAAATTTTTCTAAAAAAATATTTTTTTTTGTTATTTTCAAAGTAATAATTTTTTTTTTAATGTTTATTTATTTTTTTTGTTTGCTTACTTTTTTAATGATTTCTCTTCAAAGTCTGCAGCTAAAATGCATATGACTTCAAAAGTCTTAAATTATGACAAAAGTCAAACCAATAAACATTCATGATAACGAAAAAAAGAAAAAAGTCTTAAAAGAAAAAAGTCTTAACCCAGAAGACTTTCATGATTGACAATTAAAGAAATTTTTCTAAAAAAGAAAAAAGTCTTTTCTCACAAGACTTTCATGATTGACACCTTAAAGTGCAACTTTCAATTTTATCTACCATAAATAATTATTATGGCCAATAAAAATGACGACTCAACTCTCTAATTGCTTTTCTAAGTTCTCTTTCTTTCGTTGAGATAAGTCTTGAATCTTAATCGATATATTTCGCATTACAGTCACCTCCGAGGATAAACCTATCCGGAAGTAGGTTCAAAAGGTCTTTAAGAATCATATTCTTAAACCACGTATTACTGAAAGTAGAGGTTCGTCAGTTTCCATTTTACAGTCTTCATGATTTAGTAAATAGTTTTTAATCAAAATTGTACTACTTCCTCGTGGTTTACTACTAGCATGTGTCGTATTGTAACATATATTTACTATTTTTAGTTTTGAGTGCCTCGTCATATAATTTTGTGATGTAGACACACATCAATATTTTTAGTTTTTTGAAAGACCTCTAATACTAGTTTTTTATTTAGTACGTCGTTTGCGTTCATGTAGCAATATTTTATTTTGGACCATTATTTATTTATACTTTTGCTATAATGGTTTTCTAAATTATTTATTCTTGTAGAGATTTCGCCCATTGCATTTGATATATTTTGTATCATCTGCATTAAAAAGTTATTGTCAGCTTTAATGTTATGTTTTTGAATGCTATTTATACGTTGTTAAAGGTTTATTTATTCATCGTGGAAATGAAAATAAGTAAATCAAAAACAAATCATAATTTTTTGAACAAAACAAAAAGTATTTATCAGGATTAAGAACCCCATAAGCAATTCTCTATTTTGAGTTGCTTCTGAAATTTTCGCAATCTAAACATAGATAATAAAAAGAGTTTAAGTACATTGACGATGTAAAAAAATTAGTCTTAGAAGTAGAAATAGAAAATATGGAGCAACTAACAACCATAATTCAAATTGCTATTAAGGATAATGCAAAAGCTTAGGTAAACAGAATAAGAAACAATAAATGGTTAACACAAGAGATTCTAAATAAAATGAAACAAAGAGATAGGATATACACAAGAGTTATAAACAACCCGAACGATGTTGCTCTAAGAGAAAGCTTCAAAACAGTTAAAAATTATCTAAATCAGAAAATTAGGATTACTAAACAGTAATTATATTGCAAGGGAAATGCAGAAGGCCGGCAACGACACAAAAAAACTATTTACATCAATCAACAAATTAATAAATAACAATACTAATAAAACAGAGAATTAACAATCGAGAAATTAACGATAATTGGAATAAAAAAAGGGGGCTAGGAAACCAAAAACATTATAAGCAATCTCAAAAATACAAATTCTTCGGGACTTGATGGAATAAATTATAAACATCTTAAACTTATAGCCGATATAATAGCACCGACCCTTATGAGTCTGATCAATGAAATGCTGGAAACGGGTATATTTTCAGTGTCCTGTAAACAGGCAGCAACTGTTCCATTATATGAGGGAGGAAGCAGAGACAACTTTAACAAGTACAGACATATCTCATTGATAAATAACCTAGAGAAAATATGCGAAAAAATAATCAACGCAAGAATTAAGGAATTTATAATAAATACAGGAGGTTTCGATGATAACCTATTCGGGTTCCAGAAACATTGTAGCACAGAAATGACTACTACAGAGGTTTTAAGATTCATCACAGAATGGAGGAAAGGAATTAGGTATAAGAGGCATAGCTAATGCATTAGTAAGAAATTATCTGTCAAATAGATGGAACAGAACCAAGATGGACAACAAATTGAGTACTCCACATTTAACGAGTGTTGGGGTACCAAAAGGATCGGTCCTGGGGCTACTTTGTACCTAATGTATATTCAGAACATCTAAAAAGCTAGAAGCACAGCAGGGTTAGTGTGCAAATATGTTATATGAATATAAATACCTTGGTTTAATGGTAAATGAGAAGCTAAAATGGAATAAACACGTAGAAAACTTATGGGACAAACTTCAGAAAATTTGAATTTTTCAAGAAGCAGCAGGAATATCTTTAATATAAATTCTAATAAACTTTTAAACAAATAATCACACTACATAATCAACCACATTAAATTATACACAAACTTTAAACAATAAAATAATAATAATAATCCAATAAAATTTTAATTTAATTAATTTAATAAAAATAAAACTGCATTTAAAGCAAAATAAAATTCACACTATAATAAATACTGAAACAAATCAGATGAGTATAATTACCACACAAGCAACAGCAACGTACTTCCGATACCAGTGACAGCTGTTTAGGGGTACCCACAGAGGAATATTGTGAATTGCTAAATGTTATTGATGTTATTAGTCTAAATTCTGTTATAAAAAAATGAACAAAATAAAATAATATGTACAATAACGTTATGATTATCCTTCTTTATTTATAAGCAAGCTTTAAATATTATGTAAATTATTTTCTGAATACCTAAGATAATTATTTTAAGTAAACAAACTATTGAATTATGTTGCAACACTTGCGATTTATGGTTTTCACGAATTAAAAGTATTTTTCCTGCCCAAAAGTGTACTACTTTTGTGTTCATTAGTTGTTTTTAACTGTTCTTACACTTTCCTGTTTTAACTTATTTTCAGAATCGTTTTAGACAACTTATTTTTGTTGTTGCTTTTTTTTTTTGATAATTGTTTACAAAATTTTATTTGTTTTTCTGGTAAAAGTTTTAAAACATTAACACTTTTACAAAAAAAAATTTAAACAAAAAAACAAATAAAAATCTGGAAATTTAACAAAAAAAATTAAATTTTGAAAAGTACAAAAAGCGTTCACATTAATTTTTTTTGATCTAGGTAGGGGTGGTGTTTGACGTTTAATTGTGTGCTGCTCTGAAAAAAAACTTAATCCATTTCGTGAACCAAATTTAGTATGGTTTATTTGTCAAATTTCAACCAAAGTGAGTACGTATACATCTGTCAAGTGTCAAAAGGAATCTGTTTTTCTTAATAGAGAAAAATTAAAATTTTAATTTTATTTTTTTGAAAATTTTTTTATTTTTTAATATTTGCTTTAAAAGTAAGTGTGTTTTATTTTGAATGTATTTCTTTATTTTAACTTAAGTTAATTAAAAAATAAATATATATTTAAAAACTATATACAAATTTGTGCCAAAATTTTGTTAATTTTACAGAATATTTTTTTTTACAGTCTGTAATTTTAAAAGATAGGTTTGACGAGCAATGGACTCGCCGTTACCTACTGAGGATGTAAGTCTCTATAATAGTGCTCTAGAAAATTTTACCATTTCTTCTATTGACACTGAAGGTACATATCATTTTTTATATAAGATTTTAGTTTTATCACTCACTTTTCTTAAAGAATGTGTTAATAATAATACCACCAATGGTCTGACCACCGATTTTGTCGACTTAACTACGAATGGAAATTCTGACGATAATACTATGGACTTAAACACAAGCTCAAATACGAATTCGTTACATTTATCTGATAGTTCTGATTGCTTAGAAGTAGACCCGAAGTCGCAATTAGCTAATAAGACAATATTTAAAACTGATAATCCAAATTTGTCAATTATTGAAATTAGTGATACATCTACAAAAGACGAAGAAAACTCTGTATACTTAATTGAATCCGACGGTGATGATGAGCACATTCAAAAGGTTAATGCTTTACTACATTCCAGTAAACAAAAAATTAATTTATTTAGTGACAATTCTAACTCCAGTAAAAAAAGCGAAATTAAAATAGCTACTTTTACTAGTAACATTGCTCCAAAATTAGTAAAACAAAAAAACATTGAAGAAATAGGAAGAAATCCAACATCGCAGAGACAAATAAAAGTTTATGATACAATTGAAGAATTTGAAAAAAAATTGCCAAAAACTGTAACAGTTTTAACAACCCAATTTGGTAGCAAGGTATATTTGGTTGGAACAGCGCATTTTAGCGAAGAATCGCAGGACGATGTTTCTTTCGTAATAATAAGCTTTTAATTTTAAACAATGTAAATAATATTAAATATTGCAGATTATTCAAAATGTTAAACCGGATATAGTAATGGTTGAATTATGTCCCTCACGAATTCACATATTAAAACATGATGAAAAAACGTTATTAGAAGAAGCGAAAAATTTTAATATGGCAAAAGTAATAGTTTTTTCTTTATTATATAACAAGATCTGCTTTAAATTTATATAAAATTTTTTTTTCAGATTCGTAGTATTATTAATACAAATGGTTTTGTAAATGGAATATTTTTTATTTTACTGCTCCATATGAGTGCTCAATTAGCTAAAGAACTAGGAATGGCTCCAGGTGGAGAGTTTCGACGAGCATTTGACGAAGTTGTAAAAATACCTGGATGTATGTTGCATTTAGGTGACCGTCCAATTAATATAACACTTCAAAGAGCTCTCCGTGCACTTTCCTTATGGCAAACAATAAAACTAGTCTGGCGGTTAACGTCTACTGAAAGCATAAGTATTGAGGAAGTTGAAGAGTGTAAACAACGCGATTTGCTTGAAAAATTGATGCAAGAAATGGCCGTTGAGTTTCCAGCTTTTAGTGATGTTTTTGTCAAAGAACGCGATTTGTATTTATGTCATTCCCTTCAAGTGGCCGCCTTACCTCAAGTTTCTCAACCAAATGGAACACCAAAACCTGTAAAAGTAGTTGGAGTGGTTGGAATAGGGCACGCCGCAGGCATTGCTAAAAATTGGGGACAAGTCGATCCCAGCGAAATACCAGACATTTTAAAAATTCCTCCAGCTAGACTAAGTACAAGAATATTTAAGTATACCATAAAATATGGCTTTATTTGTTGTTTTGCTTACGGAATTTATAAGTTTGCCCACCCAAAATTGGTAAAATATTTTTAATACTAGATTATAAAAGAATGAAATGTAAAAAAAGAAAATACTATTATACATCACATGTTTTTAAAAATGTAAATATGTAATAAAAGATAAATATAATTTATGTATACATTGTATTATATATTGTAAAAATTTTATGTTGAAAAACAATTGTTTACTTTTGAAACTTGAAAAACTATTTTTTAACCAACGATCATGAACAAAATAGTGTGTAATTTCGTTTAAATTAAACATAAACTTGTAAATCAAGAACTGTGAAAATGTTGTAATAAAAAATGTTTTAAAAATTTTATATATGGAAAAATGTTTTTACAAGTTTTTAGAACAACGAAAACCTTACCAGCAGAACTATCTTGAGAGCGTCACATCGAACCAAGAAATGTGGAAATTTTATAATAAAAAAAAAACAATGTTTAAAAAATATTATATTTGAAAAAAACAGTTTTTACAAGTTTTTAGCACAACGGAAACCTAAGTTACCAGCAGAACTGTCTTGAGTGTTTCGAGATCGAGCCCCGCATCTATATCTGTAACAATAAGATTTATGACATAAATACGAACCACCTTTCTTAACTCTATTTGGAGTCTGTGTTTGCTCTTTGGAGTCCCACAAATCTTGTGTCCATTCCCAAACATTTCCAACCATATTGAATAGATCATAAGTGTTCTGTGAAAATTCATTGATCGGAGACACACCCACGAATCCATCCTCTTTTGTATTTCTATAAGGAAAGTTTCCTTGCCAGATATTCATTCTACAATAATCAAAAGTTGAAAGTATGACCAATTAAAATAATATTACCTATGTTTATCATGTGGCTGCAATTTGTTACCCCAAGGAAATAATCTATTTTTTTTACCACCTCTACAAGCTACTTCCCATTCTGCCTCTGTCGGTAAGCGTTTTTTTGCCCATTTACCTGAAATTCTATTTTTATTCATGTTAAAATACTTCAAAAAGTTTTTATACAATATGCATTTGCATCTTTCCATGAAACATGCACTACTGGATATTCATCTAAACCTAAATTAAAAAAAAATTTAAATATCAACTTTAATGTCATAAAATATTATAAATTTTTACCATTTATATCAGATTCCATTCCAAACGGATGTCTCCAATTAGTTCCATTAATTTTATACCACCACAGAGCACTGGCAACCCTGTGATCTTTGTAAATTTCTTTTGTTTCATTGGATAAATGTTGCTGGAAGACAAAACTATCACCAAAACTTTCAGCTTCAGTTACGTATTTTGTATCCTCAGTAAATACTTTAAACTAAAAATAAAATTAATCATATTACATAATTAGATTTACTAATATATAATTACCATTTTATTAGACACTTCATATTTATCTAAATAAAAGTCACCTAATTTTACAGTTTGCTGAGGAGATTCTTTATCTTCTTTAAAAATAGCATCTTTTTCAGTACATCCTACTTTATATAAACCTCCTTAAAAGAAAAAAAATGTTTTTTTTAAACAATTAGATCAAGTGATATATTTTTTACAAACCTGGAATTAAGGACATATCTAGAAAAATTGGTTCACTTGCAAATTCTTGTATATCAAATTCATTGGAATTGGTTTCTTTGGAATATTTGTGGTCAGTTTTTGACCGATTATTATAATTACAGCCACAATTAAAGTAACCAACTTTACAAAAATTAAAAAAAATAATTATAGCATAAAATTTTATCATTTTTTCTTTTAGATTAAAAATACTAAAATTGGTATTATATATTTTGTATTTCGCAAATTTGGGTAGTGTTAAGATACTACAAATTTTGATAACTCGCAAAACGAGTCCCCAAATTATTTTTTTTAAATATTTAATGATTCTTTTTTGCACCCTGGCAAGGAGATCCCTTCTTTTTTTTTAATTCCATTTATTTTGGGAAAAATTTTCACTTTTTTATTTCAAACCTATGTAGTATCGTCGTTTTTATAGGTGTTTTCTTAACCGATGTCAACTTGACGTACAATCTCCACTGCTTTTTTTTTTAACCGACATTACAAAATTATTCAAAATTTTATGCTGTCACTTTTATATGTCAGTCCGTTTAATAAATCCAGCATTATATAAACGCCGTTTTTATAATTAAATTTTTGTAAAATATTGTTTGTAAAAATTCTTAATAAATATTATATAAATTTGAAGACTTATGAAAGACTTCATAAAAAGAGTAATAAATATATAAATTAAAAAGAATTTAGTGAAGAAAAATACCTATTTATAATAAATATAGTAAATAAAAAGTGGTGTTATCTTCCTTTTGTGACAAAATAAAAAAAAATATAGATTTCCCTTTACAAAATGATATCCACAACATTTTGAGAAAAGGAAATAATACTATCATTTTATAACCCAACAGAAAGTTAAGGTTATCTACAAATATATATCTACCTCCTTTAAAATTATTGGTACTAAATAATTATAAAGTACAATTTAAAAATTATATTTTCCTTTTATGTAGATTTTAGGACAAATTAAGTGGGGTCCAAAGTTAATGATTTCTCTTGTTGAATTGCAAACAACAAATATTTTACGTTTGTGTGCATTCTCCGAAATATTTATTATGTTAATATACATTTTTTTTTGTATTTATATAATTGAAATATATAAAATATGCTATTTATTTTAATAAATTCTTTTAACATCTGTTTTATAGGGGTCGCGCTGTCATTATCATTTTCTGTCAATCAATGCGCTATTTATCACAACGTAATCATTTTTCAAGAATGATATTTACCGAATTAAGAAAAGCTGCTGAAGTAATAGGAAGAAATTCGCCACAAGTTATTAGAAAAATATTAGACTTTTTCACATCCTATTTGATTAAAGTTTATTGTGATATTTTTCGTGACAGTTTTTTATATATTAACTGTTTAATTTATTTATTTAAAGTTTATACATTAAAATGTTTGTAAATTTTTCCAGTTTTTAATTAAAATTTTACTAATTGTTTGTTTAAAATAAAATTACCTAGAACTTAGTTTTGATTTTATATCAATTCAAAATTTCTAATAGCAGCAATATAATTTATAGCCCTGAGGAAGTCTCAAATAAAGACGAAACGTTGGTGAAGAGACAAAAAATAAACTGTGTTTTAATACCGATTAGTATTATTATTGTTTATACCCTACACCTATGAAATAGAAAAAGGGTATATTAGCTTTGGTATGGTGTTTGTAACCACCTAAAGGAAGCGAGCTAGATATGGAAAAGTACCTATATATATTTGTGATCAGCGTGACCTCCTAGGTCGATATAGCCGTGTCCATGTGGGCGAAATCGGCTCATGGGTTCGGATTCTGGACCTTTTGTTCTAAGGGCCAACGAACATATAAAAAAAAACAAATAAAGAAACCGACTTAGAAATACCCTACACCTATTTGGTTCAAATTTAATGGGAAGTCCATAAGTCATTTTAAAACCACAAAAGCTTTTATTAGTTTGATCGTAAGACATGGCTCACCAAATTTACTTTATAACACTAAAAACATTTACTAATTATTTTATCAATTCAAAAATAACATTTATTACTAATTTATCTATTTAAAAATATTAAACAACAAATAAAGTTGAGATAAATGGATTCGTAAAATGCAATTAAAAAATTACATATTTAAAACTTTTATCTAATTCAATAAAATTTTACACACATGCAGCAATTACTTTTTTTCATGATTTTTAGCTGTAGTGCATTTACTGTATTGAATGATTTAGTGCCCTTAATTAATTATTTTAATTTTCAATAATATTTAAATTTTTAAATTTATTTTCTTAATTTACTTATGTTTTAATGTTTTATATAAATAAACTCAAAGTTATTCGAAAGAAATATTAATATATATTAATGTTTTTCAAATCTTTAATTTTCAAAAAAGTACTTTATTATTTGTTGTCAGAAAAAGAACTGAAAATTTTCTTAAACTAATTTACTTAACTTAGTATAAAATTTTAGTTACATAATACAATTTAGATTTTACGTAACATTTTACATTTCACATTTTAAGTGTGTTATAAAAAGAAAAAAAAAATGCTGATTTTACATTATCAGCGTTTTTCGATAATTTCTCAATAAATTTAAATTAATTTAATTTTAAAAGTTTTAACAAAAAAAAAAATGTTTGATCAGCTAATTAGTTATTTAAAAAAATATTTATTTGTTTAATGAAAAAAACGGTCGAATATGAAATAAAGCACTTGGGTTCAAGTGAGTTTAAAATAAAGAAAACGTAAAATGTAAAATTAAAAGAAAAATTGAAATTCGATTTAATTTAGAGAAAATGGCATTTTCCGTTCTTGTAGGATAATTCCATTTTCTTGTACAATATTGTTTGATACAGTAGGCATAAAATTATCAGCAGAGGGTGGTGTGGATGTAACTCCTCCCTCCTTAGAATATGACTCCCGGCAGATACCGTTTATTTTAAAATTTAAATTTGGTACAACAAACTTCGAGTTTCGAAATTTCAAGCGAATGATAATTAAAATGAGTGTTATTATTATTACAAAAATTAATGAATCTGCGGTTATACTGGTGTACCATTTCCACGTATGATCATGTTTAATTTCTTCAATATGTCTGGTATTCTTTATGTTGCTTGCGTGCAATGTTTCCAGATCAAATTCATTTACTATTTTCTTTATCTTTATTTCACGTTCGACATGTGGTAAAATTTTATTTACATAGTATTCAAATTGAGTATCATCTACTTTAAAATCATTTATTGAAATTTTACAGTTTGAGAATTTTATTAGGTTATCACCTCTAATTTTAATTTTATTTTGTGAATTACAATTATTAAATAAAAATGTTTCATTCAAATTTTTTGTTATTACAACATTATTGTTAATTAATTCTATGTCTCTAGTATCATTCTTATGGTAAGTACAAATAATTTAGTCTGTATTTAATAAATTTGATATGCATTTATCATCAAATCTGAGAACAATACTTTTTTTTCTAAATACTTAAAAATTTTTAATGCCATTATCTAATTCTAAGTTTTTGTTTTTGTTTGGAATTTTTATAATTTTAGTTTTATAACATACATCGCTAGAGAAATTGGGTATTGAGATAATAAATACAATTTTGTTTTCATAAAGTGCAACATTGTTTTTTATAAACGGTAATTTTTCTAAAGTTATATTAAAATTGTCAATTTCTTCGTTTGTCAAAATATTTTTTGATAAAATTTCTAATTTACTGGATAGTATTATTTCCTTAATATTAGATATTTGTTTTGATAATAATTTTATGTTTTTTTCTATTTCTAATTCTATTCTTAGTAATTTAATATCTTCATTAATTTTTTCTATATTGTTTTGTAAGTTATTAATTTCGTTTTAAAGTAAGTTATTAATTTTCGTTTGTCAAAATATTTTTTGATAAAATTTCTAATTTACTGGATAGTATTATTTCCTTAATATTAGATATTTGTTTTGATAATAATTTTATGTTTTTTTCTATTTCTAATTCTATTCTTAGTAATTTAATATCTTCATTAATTTTTTCTATATTGTTTTGTAAGTTATTAATTTCAGTTGATATTTTGTTTTGAGAGGAATTAATGTGGTTAGTTATATTTTGGATGTGATCGGATAAGTTTTGATTTATAGAAACTTGGTGATTCGCGTTATTAATTAATGCATAATTATTTTTCTCAATAATTTTTAAATGTTGTTGAATTTCATCCTTGTCATTATTATCCATGGTGCCCGTTAAAAAGCGAAGACCGTTGCCTACGAAGTTAATTAAACCCCTTTTTTGTATATGATGTGAGATAATGCTACTAAAATCATCTTGCAAATGTTTCAAGTCATGCAAAAGGTTAGTGGAAGTTGTGTTTTTATTTTGTAATTGTTCTACATTTTGTGCTTATTTTATTTATAGTCTCTACAAATAAAACTTCAAGTTAATGATATGCATTATTTTTGTATAGTTATAGATGATATTTATTTTAGAATCCTGTACGAGAATATACCCATTCCCATTTTGTATCTCATGAATATCAATATGAGAGCATGCAATTATGTTGATAATACAGAGTAAAAACATGCTGACACAAATGATTCCTAAATTAATAAGGTAAATTATTTCAATTTTGCTATTCGTAATTTGCAATTGTTAGTATTATTATTTGTTAGTAAAAAAAATTAAAATGTATGTGTCAAAATGTAATTGTGATTATTTACTTATTATGGATAAAGTAATTAAAAGTCTTATCTTAAAATAGATGAGGTGTCATATTGACTTAGTTAATTTTTATTTTGACTTTAGTTTTCATATTTGACTTTAGTTTTCATATTTGAATTTTTTCTTAAATTGACCAATGTATCTAGGTAATTTTTCATTATTAATTTGAAAGTGATTCTCAGTTTGATTTTTAATTTCAGTTTTGGTGTAATATGGTTGAAGTTTTGTGACATGGTTAAGTTTTAAATATTTCGAAGAATTTTGTTTTTTTCTGTTTTCATTATTTTTTTTTATGTTTTTAGTTTTAGATTTTATTAATGTTTCTTGGATAAAAGGATATTGTGCGGATGAAATGGTGCCGTTTACAAAGTCAATTGGTCTTCTGTTAGTTGCAGAGTGGATCGTTTCATTATAGATTTTAACAACTTTAACAATAGCATCTTCGTCAGATGGTAAGCCTTCTTCTTTTTCAACTACTCGTAAGATTCTAAGATGTTCATTTAGCGTATTGTGGAGTCTTTCTATATCCGCATTACTATTGTGATTGTTTGGAGTAGTAAAATGGATTTCAATTCCTTCACTGCTCAAGTAATTGTTAAAATTTAGACTGTTAAACCCTTTTTCTCTATCTGTAACTATTCTTTTGGGTTTACCAAGAGAAGCAAGATATTTCATAAGTCCATTTTTTAGGTCAGACCAGTTCCTTGACTTAATAGGATAAACTTGCGCATGTTTTGAAAATTTATGTATAAAAGTAAGGTATGGATTGCCTTTGTTTTTGAACCAAATGTCCATGTGAACTATTTCTAAAGGTTTACTGGCAGTTTCTGAAATTTTAAGTGGTAGTTTTAGAGGATTACGTTCGTATTTGGCAGAATTGCAAATGTGACAATTGTTTATGACTCTTTGAATTTCTTCTTTAAATTTAGGAAAATAATATTTGTTTTTTAAATTTAGATAAACGACATTGATAAACCTCTGTGGTTTGTTTTCACATGTTGGTCGAGGATGAGTTCTTGTAATTCTAGACGATATAAACTATCATCAAGTAAGAGTGAACATTTATTTAATTTTAATAACTTATTTTTCGAGAAATATTTCAAATATGTATTTTGGAAAGCACTATAAATTTTGATGTCTTCAATCATAACTCCTACTATACCTTTAGGAATACTATTAGGAATATGATTTTTATAAATCTCTAAGAAGAATTCTTCATTTGGATCAGGATGTGTAAAAATTTTCCGTTTTCTCTTATGGATATTTATTAATTTGAAGTTTTGTGGAGAACCTTTTTTTATAATAATATGGGTTTTATCCATTATAAATGATAATGCGTCAGCAATTTTGTTTTCCTTTCCTGCAAGGTACTCGATATCAAAATTAAATTCTTCTAGTTTGATTTTCCATTCTTGCAATTTTGAATTAGGTTCCTTCAAATTGTGCAACCATTGTAAAGGTCTATGTTCTGTTCTGATAGTGAATTTGCGACCAAAGATATATGGGCGAAAATATTTAGTTGCCCAGACAATCGCAAGTAGTTCCTTTTCGATTGTGGAATACTTACACTCATGTTCGTTGACTGTACGTGAGGCGTAACAAACTGGTTGGTTATTCTGCGATAGAACAGCGATCGCGAAATTACTTGCATCTGTAGTAACTACAAATTTTTTTGAAAAATCGGGATAGACTAATATTGGATCAGTAATGATCAAAAGTTTTAATTTTTCAAATGCTTCTTTATATTCAGGATTTGTGATATTAATATGTTTTCCTTTTTTTAAGCAATTTGTTAAAGGCTTTGAAATTTTTGCGAAATCTTTAATAAATTTTCGGTAATACCCAACTAACCCTAAAAAACTTTTGATTTGTTTCTGTGTTTTAGGTATTGGAAATTTCGTTATGGCCTCTATTTTATTTAGATTAGGTTTAATACCTTTAATCGTGATGATATGACCATGAAATTCAGTTTCTTGCTTTATAAATTCACTTTTATCCAATTGTATTTTGAGGTTAGCGTTATTCAATTTATTTGGAATTTTTTTCAAGTTGTCAAAATGTTCCTCTTTACTTGTATTAAAGATAATTATATCATCTAGATCAGAGGTCCCCAATGTTTTGAAGAAGAGGGCCACATACAAATTTTTCATGAGTTCAGCGGGCCGTATAAGAGTTTTCATCATTTTATACGTGACTATAATATTATATTATAAAATATAAAGAAATAAAAATCAATTTAAGAAAAATTATGTATTATTAAAAATATTCACACAACAAAAACTACAAAAAAAGTTAAAACATATAGTATTATTATTAAAAAAACTAAATTAATGTGAACAATGTGCATGGTTGTTTGATCTTTCAATGATATTTTTTATATTTGCATTAAAATTAGATACGCTTATTTTCAAAAAATCTTTCAAATGGTCATCCGTCAGTCTTGATCGTAATTTTGATTTAATATATTTCATCCGTGAAAAGGCTTGCTCGCAGACATAGGTGCTTCCAAACATAGAAATTATTTTCTTGGCAAAATTTTTAATATTGCTGAAAGTATTTTCCGGCAAAAGTGAATAAAATGTGATTATGTTTTCATTTTTAAAGAGTGATTTCATTGTATCATTTAATTGTAAATCAATTAATTCTAATTGTAAATTGGGATCCATGTCATCCACGTTTACTTCAAAAGGATTTTGGAACAAAGTAAATAATGTTTCATTCCGAAAGATATCAGAAAAGCGTTTGTTAAATTCTTCTTGAAGTAATGCAATATTGTCGATACTTTCATTAATAGAAAAACAATTTTTATATTTTGATCTATTTTCCCATAAATATTCACAAGATTGAAAATGTGTGAAAATATTTTGTTGAAATTGTTTTTTAAAAAATTCTAATCTTTATCTGAAATATTTGACATCGATAAATAGTTTATGTATAAGTTTACTTTTGCCTTGTAATTTTAAATTTAGGATATTGAGATGTTCAGTTATATCTGTTAAAAAAGCTAAATTCCACAACTATGCAGGATCAGATAGTTCGGCAACAGGTTTTACTTTTCTGTCATAAAAATGTCAATTTCAGCTTGAAGTTAAAAAAACCGTTTCAGGACTTTGCCACGACTTAACCACCTTACTTCACTGTGATATAACAAATCACCATATTCAGCTTCAACAGTTTCCAGGAATGTTTTAAACTGGCGGTGATACAATCCTTTTTTACATATAAAGTTGATTGTGGAAATGACAACTGACATGACTGAATTTAAACTCAGACTTTTTCCACATAGTGACTGCTGATGAATTATGCAGTGTAATTGCATTGGCTTCATGTTGTTATTACTTTCAAACATCGTATTAATTCGACCTATTAATCCTATATTTTTACCGACCATATTTTTGGCCCCATCTGTAGTTATACATGAAATTGATTCCCATTTTAATTTGAGTTCTTCCATCATTTCCGATACTTTTAAAAATATGTTTTCACCCATTGTAGTATCCTTCAAACTTTTTAATGCAGCAAGTTCTTCAGTTACTTCAAAATTGTTATTGATACCTCGAATGAAAATAAGTAACTGAGCGGTATGACCTACATCTTCACTCTCATCAATTGCTATGGAAAAATATGAAAAATTAACCGCCTTTTCTTTGAGCTGGCAACACATATCAGCACCTAAGTCCTCAACTCGCCTCGTGATGGTGCTTGAAGATAAGCTAACAGCAGAAAAATATTTGACTGACTCTGGACATAGCTCCTCAGCCATTTCTAGAACACATTTTTTGACAAATTCGCCATCAGTAAAAGCTCGGCCTTCTGCAGCAATAATGTTTGCGACTCGGTAACTGGTTTTGACTGCGGAAATATTTAGATTTGTGAATTTTCGCAATATGTTTTTCTCGCCGTGAAAATCGTTCTTAAGCTCGCTTAACATTTTCTTACGTAAATCATCTTTCAACTGATCAAACTTCAGACTATGTTTGGTAGTGTAGTGCCTTTTCAAATTGTAGTCTTTTAATACTGCTATTTTATCTCTACAAATCAGACAAATACAATTATAATTAACCATTGTGAAAAAATAATCAATTGACCACTGCTCATTAAATATGCGGCGTTCATTATCAACTTTTCTTTTTTTCGACATATTATATAACCGTTATTACAATTTTAATGTCTTTAAATTTTGAATTATATTCTCACAGTAAATTAACAAACAATAAAACGTTACTATATTCTTAAGAAATTGAACACCAGAAATCACTTAATTTGTTCATAGTAATACATTTGATAAATTCTCGCTAAATATAAGAATTCACAATTCGCAGTAAATATAGCCTACTTAGTTGTTATTATAGGAAATTTAAAAAAAAAAATCAAAGTTCTGAGAAATGTTTTTTGCGAGTAGAAAATTAACAGATGCCTAGATGTATAATTTTAAATGTAATAGGAATGTAGTAATAAAATACTATTTTTAAAGTATTTTTTAAAAAATTTGTAAAAATAAATTTTCTTAAATTTTTACAAAAATATTTTTAATTTTTTAATTTTAATTATATTTTTAACTTTAGTTATATGTATTTTAGTGGGCCATGGAAATCTAACGAACGGGCCAGATGCGGCCCGCGGGCCTTAGTTTGGGGACCCTTGATCTAGATATACATAGCAACATTTACCTATGTATTCTTTAAGTACCGAATTCATTAAAAGTTGAAATGTTGCAGGAGCATTTTTAAGACCAAATGATATCCTGACAAATTCATAGTGTCCATTATAGGTACTGAATGCGGTTTTCTTTATGTCTTCTGGTGCGACTTCGATTTGATGAAAATCTTTGGCAAGATCGAGCGTAGTGAAGTACATAGCCCGACCTAATTTATCTAGAATATCTTCCATATTAGGTATATATAGTAGTACTAGTAAGTTACATATAGTAGTATTAGTAAGTGTTTTTACGCTAATTGGATTAATTTTTATACTATAAATAGGATTACAAATTTTTGTATTGATAACACTCATTGAAGCTCCAGTGTCTATAATAAACTTAAGTGGTCTTCCTTTGGATTGGATCTTTATATAAGGAAGTCGTTGTTCTGAGGCAATGAATTGAAAATTTTGTACTTCGTTTGCAGTTACGTTATTCATATGGGCTTGTATTGTGTGGTATACGTCCATACGTTTAGATTGTGAACTTTGAGGAATTTGTTGATTTGCAAAATTGTTATTATTATTTTGATAAAATCTTCTGTTTTGACTTGTATTATTTCTACTGTTAGATCGTATCTATTATTAATATTAGAAGTATTTTGAGATCTGTGATCGTTATTATTACTGTGATTTTTATTATTATTGTTAATATTATTATAATTTTTGTTAGTATATGTCTAGGGTAATTACTAAAATTTTGTGAATAATTATTATTTTTTTTTTTGGGCATTTTGATTTCCGTTATTTCGAAAAGTATTCCTATACGGACTAAAATAAGCATACCCACCTTCATAACGAATGTCCATAGCCTTTTCAAGAGTATCGGGGTTCCTACTATAAAGTATAGAACGCATTGGTTCTGGAATTTTATCCATAAAAACCCTTAAAGCCGTATTAGCATTATTTTGCACGGTATATGGAGAATTTACTTCATTTTTATACCCTACACCTATAGAATAGGTAAAAGGGTATATTAACTTTGGTATGGTGTTTGTAACCACCTAAAGGAAGCGAGCTAAATAGTGGAAAAGTATATATATTTGTGATCAGCGTGACCTCCTGAGTCGATATAGCCATGTCCGTCCGTCCGTCCGTAGGCACGATAACTCAAAAAATAATAGAGCTATCTTGATGAAATTTTAACTGCAGGTTACTAGGACTGAAAGTACGGCGGGGATTGCACATGGGCAAAATCGGTTCATTGGTTCGGATTCTGGACCTTTTAATCGATCGAAAGGCTAACGATCATATATAAAAAATCACTATAACTCAACAACTAATGACGCTTTCTTCATCAAATTTGTGCTGTAGGTTACTAGTAATGAAACTACTTCGGGGATTGCGTAAGTTCGGAATTGGACCAAGGGTTCGGAACCTAGAACTTTTTGATCGAATTTAGGCCAAACGAGCATAATTCCGAAACCAAAGAAGATAGAACCTCCAAATTTTGTATCAGGGTGTCCCTTCCAATTTTCCTAATGTCTTTGAAATTTGGACCCCATTGGAGTAGTGGGTCGGGGACCAGCCACACATTTCCGAAGACCTTAAAGCATATCTATAAAATTAATAAAGATAACAACTTAAAAAAATGTAGAAGCTTCAAATTTGGCACAAGGGTGTTCTTTACTATCCCTTGCGTGCCCCCTAATTTGGGATCAATTGAAGTGGTGGTTCAGTATCCCTCTTAGACCCTCTTAAGTTTTAAGAGCTTATAATCGAAATTATTAAAAATAGTAACTTAAAATTAAGATAGAACGTTCAAATTGTGTACAAGGGTTAACTAGTGCTTAAAGTTAAGCGTGGACTGCATAAGGGCGAAATTAGCCCAAGGGTTCGGATTCTGGACCTTTTAATCGGTTTCAGGGCTAACGAACATATGTAAATAATCACGATAACTCAACAACTAATGACGCTATCTTCATGAAATTTGTGCTGTAGGTTATTGGTAATAAAACTACGGCGGCGATTGCGTACGGTGAGGATTGGACAATGGGTTCGGAACTTAGAACTTTTTGATCGAATTTAGGCCAAACTAGCATAATTCCGAAACCAATGAAGATAGAACCTCCAAATTTGGTATCAGGGTGTCGCTTTCGATTTTCTAGTGTCCTTGAAATTTGAGTCCAATTGGAGTACTGTGTGTGGACCAGCCACTCAGTTCCAAGGACCTTAAAACATATTTTCGAAATTAATACAGATAGTAACTTGAAACAAATTTAGAAGCTTCAAATTTGGCACATGGGTGTTCTTTACTATTTCCTGCGTGTCCCTCTAATTTTGTACCTTTCTTAGACCCCCAATGTGTAAAGGTTTATCATCGAAATTAATAAAACTAGTAACTTAAAATTAAGATAGAACGTTCCAATTGTGCACAAGGGTTAACTAGTATTTAAAGTATGACGGGGACTGCATATGGGCGAAATCGTACCATGGTTTCGGGTTCTGCAACCTTTGAAAAGTTCAAGGGCTAACAAACATATATCTTAAAAACACCATAACTCAAAAAATAATGCCGCTTTTTTGATGAAATTTAAACTTTAGGTTACGAGTAATGAAAGTACCATTGGAATTGGTTCTGGTCGAGTTTGGTCAATGAGTTCGGATTCTAGAAGCTTTTGATCGATTTGAGGCCGAACGAGTACAATTTCGAAGCCAAAGAATAGAAATCATATCATATGTGTTCCTGAAATTTAGACTTAATTGTAGTGGTTCAGCTTTCTTCAAAGGAACTTGCTGCATTTATGTAAAATTTATTTTTATATTTAAATGAATTGTATGAAAAGGTGGAAATTAGTTATTGTATTTTAGAAATACATTTATTGCATATTTTGCGTATAAGCTTTTCTATTAGGTATATTAACTAGCCATTTAAAATAATTGCAATTTTGAAATATTTGGATTATTAAATATATTATGCTTTGATCAGATTTTTATCAAAAAATTTAATAACTAGAATTTTTTCATTTTGTAATTGAAGTGGAATAAATATATTTTCATTTATATCAAGTTTTTTTGTTTTTTAATATTTTTAAATAAATAAATTAGTAAGAATTTGTAATATTTTTTAAGAGATAGTGTAATTAGAAAATGTTTTTAGTATTATAAAGTTAATTTGATTAGCTATGTCTTACAATCAAATTAATAACAGCTTTTATGGCGTTAAAATGACTTATGGATATATCATTAAATTTGAACCAAATAGGTGTAGGGTATTTCTAAGTCGGTTGCACCGACTGATTGTTTCTTTACGTGTTTATTTTGTTATTTAACCTACGAAAACAATTTTTTATACTATTATACAAATCTACACTATTTGTAGAGAAATTAACGTTTCGTAAATTGTCATATAAATTCCGCCATTGCCGGTCCCAAGCCCGGATGTAAAAGGAGGAGGGGGAGGAGTAACAACCTCGTTAGAAAACCTTGGTTCAGCTGGCCCGACTGATAGCACCTTGTAAGGGCTCCTGGCGAGGGTACACGTGGGTAGCGTCTGTCCAACAATTCGCGGCTACGAGCGGGCGTCTGACTTGGAACAAGCGGCTCGGTATATAAATGTGGAAATTACCTGGAAGTAGGTATAAAATTGCGAGTATTGGCGGTATAACCATAGAGAACAACGCATGGGACTAAATACCCTATTGCATCACCACGGCCCTCCAAAGATGGGGGTTGGGCGATGGGTTAAACCCCAACCCTGTGAAAATGATCGAGTTACGAATTCATACAACGAGCCTCGGATAAATAATGATAGTGTAAATGGTAACCAGACCCGAAAACGTATAAAAGGACATGATTTAAAAATTGGCACATGGAATGTGCAAACATTTATGCAACCCGGAAAAATGCAAGAAGTGGCAAATGGAATGACTAAGTATAAATTAGTCAACGAAACCAAAATGAAGTACATGAAGATGTCAAGAGATGAAAGAAGAAGGCAACCGCAAGATATAACGATTGATAGATTTACTCTTCAGGGAGTAATAAGCTTTAAATACCTTGGAGTAATGGTAAAAAATGACAATAGGATAAAATATTGTATTCAAGAACGTATTAAAGCAGGAAATAAATGCCTATTTGCATACAAAAAATTAATGCAATCACGTCTCTTGACAAGGGAAACGAAATTATTAATTTATAAAACAATAATACGCCCTGTGGTAACATACGGTTGTGAGGTATGGACACTGAATATGGCTGACGAAAACGATCTCCGAATTTTTGAACGGAAAATACTAAGGGAAATTTATGGCCCTATAAGGGTAGAAAATGGAGATTATAGGAGAAGGAATAATGCTGAACTAAATGAACTTATAAAAAATGAAGACATTATTCGTTTCAGTAAATCACAACGCCTAAGGTGGGCAGGGCACACAGTGAGAATGCAGGAAAATCGAATGCCATATAAGATATTACATCTAAGACCCTTATTAAGTCGAGCTAGAGGAAGACCCAGAACAAGATGGGAAGACAACATTGAAAACGATGCTTCAAAATTACAAGTGAGAAATTGGAAAACAACGGCGAAAGACCGGGAGATATGGAGGCAAATAGTTATGAAGGCCAAAGCTCACACCGAGCTGTTGAGTCATAGAAGAAGAAATTGTCATATAACTCCTGACTGGATTTTTTTTTGTAAGAAATTATTAATATTTAATTTCCTTTTTAAAAATAAGAACAAAACGACTGGTTCTCTTCAACACTTAACACAAAGTGATCTTTATTTACAATCTTTGACATTATCTTACTTGTCATTTTAATTTCCTTTGTTTTAAATCATATTTACATAACTTCGATTACATTATCTGTCAAAGTAATTTTAACGCAGTTCACATAATGTAGTTAGTGTAACATAATGAATTACTTAAAATATCTTATATTTTCTCCGAAGTTATTTAAAAGTACATTTTTTATCTCAATCCAATTTTCTACATGATTGGTAATCTCTATAATTTCCCTAGCCTTATCAACTAATTTACTTTTTAATCTATTTAACAATATAACTTGACTTGAAGAGTCATATTTTAAAATTATAGGTATTACATTTTCAACTAATTCTAAAAATGTATTCAAATTCTCACCGTTTCCATTAAATGTTGGCAGGTTTTCAATGTATTTAATCGGATCGATCTGCAAAACCAATGGTTGGCTCGTTGCTGTTTGGTCCTGTGTTAATGACATTGTATATCTCTGCTCCAATCTCTTTGTTGATCTCGTGGTATTAATTTTGTTGAATGATGTTCACGTATATTTACACAAAAAGTTTATTTTGTTTGTACCAGTGTAATGGTATATTATTATAAGTATTATTAGTAGGAAATTTATTTATTTGTTTTTCCTTTTTTGTTTTTAAATAGGTGAAACAATGTTTTTTTTTTTTTTGTGTTTTTGATTTGAACTAATTTATTTATTTAGATATTACATTGTTTTATTTATTGTAATTGTTATAAATTTTGTTTTTATATTTATGATAATTTATTTTAGTAATTTTATTAATAAATTTATGGAAATAATTTTAAACTGTATTATACAAAAGGTTTTAAATTTAAAACTTTTATTTATTTGTGTTTTGAGTTTTTTTTCCTTTATACTTGTTTTTTTTTTAAGAGTTTTCTTTTATTATTAAATTTTTATTTTTCTTTAAAAAATTTTTTATCACTTGATCCCTTATCTTACTTTTTGGGATCCTACCGACTGCGCCATTAATGTTTTTCAAATTTTTTATTTGGAAAAATATTAATAAAACAAAAAAAATCTTTAATTTTCAAAAAAATACTTTATTATTTGTTGTCAGAAAAAGAACTGAAAATTTTCTTAAACTAATTTACTTAACTTAGTATAAAATTTTAGTTACGTAATACAATTTAGATTTTACATAACATTTTACATTTCATATTTTAAGTGTGTTATAAAAAGAAAAGAAAAATGCTGATTTTACATTATCAGCGTTTTTCGATAATTTCTCAATAAATTTAAATTAATTTAATTTTAAAAGTTTTAGCAAAATTTATTTTAATTTATTGTTCAACAATATTTAACAACAATGGCTTCGTGCCAAAAGTGCAAGATGAAAATAAAGGGGGAAACAGGGATAGAATGTGCAGGAGTGTGTAAGAAAATATACCATGAAGCACTAAGATGTTCTGGCTTGGATCAATCAACAGTAAATATGTTATTTGCTAATGAGAAGATTAAGTTTATATGCGATGACTGTGTCCAATACATTCAAAATGTAGACTTGGTCCTTCAAAATATGGAAAGTGCGGTAACAAAAAGTAACGAGCAACTAAAAGAGTATAAGGAAGAGTTCGATAGAGCAATTAAAAATAATGAGAAGGAGATTATAGAACTATTAAAGGCGATAGAAACAAATTATATGAAACGTCTGGAGGAAATTAAATATAGTCAACAAAAAGAATTAGATAAAATGGCAAAATTTACAGAAATCTTTAAAAACC
The DNA here is from genome assembly GCA_963082915.1 of Dolichopus griseipennis. Classification (NCBI taxonomy): domain Eukaryota; kingdom Metazoa; phylum Arthropoda; class Insecta; order Diptera; family Dolichopodidae; genus Dolichopus; species Dolichopus griseipennis. The sequence continues at coordinate 95,452,149 of OY720441.1, read as the reverse complement.
AAAGCGATAAGGTGAATGAACAATTCATAAATGCAATAAAAAAAAATGATGAGATATGCAAAAAAATAAATAATACTGGAAATGAAAAAGCTAATACGAGTTCATTTGCCGATATTTTAAAAAATACAAAAAAATCTTCTAATACGGTAATAAAAAAAGAATTACCTTTACTTGTAAAACCGAAGAGTAAGCAAAATAACGAAAAAACAAAATGTGACTTGAATACAAAGGTTGATCCAAAAAATTTTAATATCAAAAATGTTGCAAATAGGAAAAATGGTATAATTTTGATAGAAACAGGTACAAAAGAGGATCGTGAAAAAATTAAGAATGAATTGGAAGAAAAATTAAATGGAAGCTATGAGATCAAAATCCCGGTAGAAATGAAACCAAAAGTGGAAATTGTACATGTTAATCATAAATATAGTGATACAGATATTATTGAAAAGCTAAAAAAACAAAATACTTTCTTAGAAATGAGTGAAATTAAAGTGCTAAAAACATATTCAGTTAAAAAATATAACAAGGAAATGTTCAACACTATTATTGAAGTGGATAAGGAGTCATTCCCAAAAATTTTGTCAAATGAAAAAGTATGTATAGGTTGGGAAAGATATAAAGTATTTGACGCCATAAACATTCCAAGATGTTTTAAGTGCAAAGGATTTAATCATAAATCAGTTGACTGCAGGAATGCTGAAACTTGTTTGAAGTGCCATCAGGAACATAAAACTAGTGAATACAAGAATGAAGATATCAATAAGTGCATAAACTGTCTGAAATATAATGAGAAATTAAAAGTCAATGTGGATGTTAATCACAAAACTTTTAGCAGATCCTGCCCTGCTTTTCAACATAAACTTACTTTAAAAAAACAAAAAATAGGCTACTAGCAATCACAGATAATAGGAACTGAACAAAATAAAACAATTGAAATAGTTCAAAACAACGCAAATTACAATGATACTAAATATGATACCAAAAATGATAATGATAGAATTAGTATAAATAGTACTCAAATTAGTAACATTAATAATATTACTACTAATAATAATATTAGTAATACAAACAGTTTTTCCACTACAATTAATTATAGTAATAAGTTTGATAATACAGAAAATAATGATCCCAAAAACAATAAAAACAATAATAATAATAATAATAATAATAATAATAATAATAATAATAATAATAATAATGATAATAATAATAATGATAATAATAATAATGATAATAATAATAATATTTACAAGAAAACTAGTGTTCATGTTTCCAATAACAATAATAATAGTTATAATAAAACTAGAATTACGATTAAAAATAAAAGCTCTAAGACAAATCATGTGAAAAGACATTTTAGCATACTCACTTATGTTCCTAAATTTTGGTCAAGAAAAAATAATATTCTAATGAATGATAAAGACAATAAAAACAAAATCATTCATGATAAATGTGCCAATAAGGATAATAATGTTGAAAATATTAGTGATGAAATCATTAGTAGTAAAAATGTATCTTGTAATAATAGCAATAATAATATTATTGATGATAATAAAAATAATAATACTACTATTAATAATAATAATAATAATACTACTATTAATAATAATAATAATAATAACAATAATAATATTAGTATAATTTCCGATAATAAATCTGATAAATTAAACAAAGAAATTGATATCAAAGCTGTAAAAACAAAGAAAGTTAAAGAAGTGACAACAGATAAATATGTTAACTGGATTAAGGGAGAAACTCTAAATGATAGCTGTACTGATGTTGAAAAGTCTAAAGGTAAAAGTTTTATAGATCCTTTAGCACCACCGATAGTCAGATTATCGGTGGTGCTAAAGGATCTATACCAAGAACTCTCTAAACTATATTACAATTATCATGAATCTACAGGATTATCTAGAAAAGAAGTACTACAAGATCTAACTATTTTCAGGAGACATATAGATAATAAATATAGAGAACATCTGCAGAAAATAAGAGAATCTTGGCAAAACTATATGATAGGGATACCATGATTTTGGATAAGCTTTTTAATATCAAAATTGTGCACTTTAATTCTAGAAGTCTAAGAAAAAATCTAATTGAAGTAGAAGCTTTTATAAAAATTAAAACAGGGGTTGACATTATCATGGTTGGTGAAACATGGTTATATTCTGTTGAGGAAAAATACTTCAATATTCCTGGGTATACAGCATCATTTATTTCAAATAACTTGAGCAGGGGAGGTGGGGCTGCCATATATGTAAAACAAAGTATTAGCTATAAAATTCTTGAAACATCGAATTCATTCAATACTATAGTAATTTCCTTAGAAGATACTAAGCCTGTTATTAACATTGCGGTATGCTACAAAAGCCCGAATGAGAACAATGATGCATTTATAGAGTACTTAGATCAATTGTTTGATAAGTATAAAAATATAATATTAATTGGTGATACAAACATTGATCTACTCTCTGAAACGGATGTAAGCAGACGGTATCAAGATATGCTAGATGTCAATTCAGTTCATATAAAAAATAATATTGATTTTGATAATGCTACTAGAGTAACGGCAAATTCAGCGACACTTATTGATCATGTACTTTCGGATCTTAAAACGAATCGATTTGGGTTTGATATCACAATGCATGATATCCCAAACTTAGATCATAAAGCTATTTGTGTAGAAATTAAAACAGTCCTTAGAAAACTTGAAGCTATGGAGAATAAACAAATAAATATTACAAATTATGCAAAATACTCACATCTAATGGAAAATTATTTACGTAATTATGATTACGAAAATGTGGATGAACTGGTTAAACTAATAAGTACTGTTAAAGAAAGGTGTTCAATTGTTAAAAATATTAGAACCAGAAAGCACAATCACTGGATGTCTAAGGAAATCTTAAAAATGATGGAGTATAGAAACGAATTATGCAAGAGACACAAAAAGTACCCAAATTGCTTAGAGCATAAATTTAATTACAACAAAATGAAAAACAAGGTCAATATTGAGATAAAAAAAGCTAAACAAGCTCATTTTAACAAAAAATTACAAACAGCAGGTTCAAATACTAGAAAGATATGGACAGTTTTGAACTCTCACATAGCAAACCAAAAATCAGATGATAAGAAAATAATTAAGGAAATTAGATATAATGATAAACTTTTAAATAGCAGTAATGACTTAGCTAACAGTTTTAATGATCACTTTAGTAATATTGGGAAAAAATTAGCTGATAACATTCAAGTTAGGGATGAAAATACGATAAGAAATATAATAAATGAAAACTCTATGTTTCTAATTCCTACAAATCATAATGAAGTTTATTCTGTTATTATGAATTTGAAAGATAATGCACCTGGCTCGGATAACATAGCAGCAAAGGATTTAAAAACTATAGCTAATATTATATCGCCAATAATCAGTAATCTTGTTAATAATTGCTTTCGCTCAGGTGTCTATCCACAAACATTAAAATCCGCATCTGTGATACCTATTTACAAAAATGGTTCTCCTTTGGATACTTCTAACTATAGACCTATTACACTTACTAGTTGTTTGAGTAAGATTTTTGAAAAAATAATCAATAAAAGAATTTGTGAATTTATCAAAAGTTCCGGTGGATTCGATATTAATCAATTTGGTTTCCAGAAATCTCATGGCACAGATGTAGCAATAAATGATTCTATCAGATCTATTATTGGCAATCTGGATAAAGGAAATTATGTCTGCTCAATTTTTGTTGATTTAAGAAAAGCTTTTGATACTGTGGATCATAAAATTCTATTGGATAGAGTATATGAAATTGGAATAAGGGGGCTTCCTCATAAACTTCTAAAATCATATCTTGAAAACAGGTTTATTGTGACCAAAGTCAATGGTGTGTATAGTGGTAAAAGTGCATTAACTTTGGGGGTCCCGCAAGGATCTGTACTTGGACGAACACTATATCTACTATATGTACATAATATGCAATATGCTAACTTAAAAGCGGACTATAAAATATTCGCTGATGATACTTTACTTATATATACAGGAAAAAATGCTGAGTCTCTGGAAAGACTTGTAAATGAGGATCTAGATAGATATAGGAAATGGGTGAATGGAAATAAACTAACAGTGAATGTGGAAAAAACAAAGTATATGATATTTAGAATGGGCAATAAACCTGATATTAATCTAAAAATTTGTATTGGGAACAAAGAAATCAAAAGGGAACAATCTTATAAATATCTTGGCATTACCATAGATTCTAAACTATCATGGTACGATCATGTTAATTGCATTTTGAAAAAAATTATGCCACTACTAGGTGCTATTAAGAGATGTGGGTTGAAATTAGAGGATAAATCAGCTAGACTGTTGTTTCACGCACACATCATGTCCCATATCCGATACAATGTGGCGACATGGTCGTGTTGTACTGCCACACTAAGAAAGAAAGTGAGCACAGCGATTAATAAAGCCATCAAGATACTATATGGGTTAAATTGGCGCACACCTACTGAAGAACTATATAGTAGAACAGGTTTTCTTAAGCTAAATGAATTAATAATATTGGAAAAGGCTAAAATAATTCACAAAATTGAAAAGGGCATAACTAAAAACAAAACTTTATTAAAAAAGAGAAGGAATATACACAACTATAATACAAGAAATATGGATAAATTTTGTCACAAAAAAGCTAGAACTGAATTGGCTAATAACAGTAATTTTTTCTCCTCAATCAGAATCTATAACAGTCTTCCTCAGGATTTAAAAAAATGCAGTGACATGGGTAGATTCACAACTAAATTAAAGTTTTTGATAAAAAATGATTCAATTTTATTAGGAAGGTTATTAGAACTATAACAAAAAATTAATAAAATGGAAATGTTAATAAAATATAAAAATGTTACTACTATTGTTAATGATTTATTTGGCTTATAATAAATTAAATGTATATGTATGCATGTGTATATGAATATATGTGTATATGTATATATATGTATATATATGTATATGTGTATATATATGTATGAATATATAGCTATTTTTGTATTTATATTGTATAATTGTTTATATAAGCTTTATAACTGCTAAGACTTTTTATACCAATTTTAAGTTATTGTCTAAGTCTAGTATTTATAAGTAATAATTGTAACTTATATTTCTTTTTATTAAATAAATAAATAAAATAAAATAAATAAAGGAAGCGAGCTAGATATGGAAAAGTATATATATTTGTGATCAGCGTGACCGCCTTAGTCGATATAGCCATGTCCGTCCGTCCGTCCGTCCGTCCGTCCGTAGGCACGATAACTCAAAAAATAATGGAGCTATCTTGATGAAATTTTAACTGTAGGTTACTAGGACTGAAAGTACGGCGGGGATTGCATATGGGCGAAATCGGCCCATGGGTTCGGATTCTGGACCTTTTAATCGGTTTCAGGGCTAACGAACAAATATAAAAAAATCACGATAACTCAACAACTAATGACGCTATCTTCATCAAATTTGTGCTGTAGGTTACTAGTAATGAAAATACTTCGGGAATTGCGTAAGGTCGGGATTGGACCATGGGTTCGGAACCTAGAACTTTTTGATCGAATTTAGGCCAAACAAGCATAATTCCGAAACCAATGAAGATAGAACCTCCAAATTTAGTATCAGGGTGTCCCTTCCTATTTCCTGAGGGCCTTGTGAATTTGGGCCCCATTGGAGTAGTGGGTCGGGGACCAGTCACACATTTCCGAAGACCTTAAAGCATATCTTTAAAATTTATAAAGATAACAACTTGAAAAAATGTAGAAGCTTCCAATTTGCCACAAGGGTGTTCTTTACTATCTCTTGCGTGTTCCCCTAATTTGGGATCAATTGGAGTTGTGGTTCTGTACCCCTCTCAGATCTCCCAAGTTTTAAAGGCTTATAATCGAAATTACTAAAAATAGTTACTTAAAATTAAGATAGACCGTTCAAATTGTGTACAAGGGTTAACTAGTACTATAAGTACAGCGCGGACTATATAAGGGCGAAATCAGCCCAACGGTTCGGATTCCGGACCTTTTAGTCGGTGTCAGGGCTAACGAACATATATAAAAAATCAGGATAACTCAACAACTAATAGGCTATCTTCATGATATTTGTGCTGTAGGGTATTGGTAATGAAAATACGGCGGTGATTACGTACGGTGAGGATTGGACAATGGTTTCGGAACTTAGAACTTTTTGATCGAATTTAGGCCAAACGAGCATAATTCCGAAACCAATAAAGATAGAACCTCGAAATTTGGTATCAGGGTGTCCCTTCCTATTTCGTAAGTGTCTTTGAAATTTGGGCCCCATTGGAGTAGTGGGTCGGGGACCAGCCACTCAGTTCCAAGGACCTTAAAGCATATTTTCGAAATTAATAAAGATAGTAACTTGAAACAAATGTAGAAGCTTCAAATTTGGCCTAGGGTGTTCTTTACTATTTCTTGCGTGTCCCCCTAATTTGGGATCAATTGGAGTGGTGGCTCAGAACCTCTCTTAGACCCCCCAATGTGTAAAAGCTTATCATCGAAATTAATAAAACTAGTAACTTAAAATTAAGCCAGAACGTTCCAATTGTGTCCAAGGGTTAACTAGTATTGAAAGTATGACGGGACTGCATATGGGCGAAATCGTACCATGGTTTCGGGTTCTGGAACCCTTGAAAAGTTCAAGGACTACCAAACATATATCTTAAAAACACCATAACTCAAAAAATAATGCCGGTATTTTGATGAAATTTAACACTAGGTTACTAGTAATGAAAGTACCATGGGAATTGGTTGTGGTCGAGTTTAATTTCCAAGCCAAAGAATATATTTCCTATGCCCTATGTGTCTTCGAAATTTAGACTTAATTGTATTGGTTCAGCTATGTTCAAAGGTACTTGCTGCATTTATGTAAAATTTATTTTTATATTTAAATGAATTATATGAAAAGGTGTAAATTTGTAATTGTATTTTAGAAATACATTTATTGCATATTTTGCGTTTATAAGCTTTTCTATTAGGTATATAAACTAACCATTTAAAATAATTGCAATTTTTAAAAATTTGGATATATTATGCTTTGATTATCTTTTTATCACAAAATTTAATAATTAGAATTTTTTCATTTTGTAATTGATTTGGAATTAATATATTTTCATTTATTTCAAGTTTGTTTGTTTTTTAATATTTTTAAATATATAAATTAGTAAGAATTTGTAATATTTTTTAATAGATAGTGTAATTAGAAAAGTTTTTAGTATTATAAAGTTAATTTGGTTAGCTATGTCTTACGATCAAATTAATAACAGCTTTTATGGTGTTAAAATGACTTATGGATATGTCCTTAAATTTGAACCAAATAGGTGTAGGGTATTTCTAAGTCGGTTGCACCGACTGACTGTTTCTTTACTTGTTTTCATTGGTTTCGGTATTATGCTTGTTTGGCCTAAATTAGATCAAAAAGTTGTAGGATCCAAACCCATGGTCCAATCTCGATCACGTTTTTATACCCTACACCTATAGAATAGGTAAAAGGGTATATTAACTTTGGTATGGTGTTTGTAACCACCTAAAGGAATCGAGCTAGATATAGAAAAGTATATATATTTGTGATCAGCGTGACCTCCTGAGTCGATATAGCCATGTCCGTCCGTCCGTCCGTCCGTCCGTCCGTAGGTACGATAACTCAAAAAATAATAGAGCTATCTTGATGAAATTTTAATTGGAGATTACTAGGACTGAAAGTACGGCGGGGATTCCATATGGGCGAAATCGGCCCATTGATTCGGATTCTTCGCTTTCTTCATCAAATTTGTGCTGTAGGTTACTAGTAATGAAACTACTTCGGGGATTGCGTAAGTTCGGAATTGGACCAAGGGTTCGGAACCTAGAAGTTTTTGATCGAATTTAGGCCAAACGAGCATAATTCCGAAACCAAAGAAGATAGAACCTCCAAATTTTGGATCAGGGTGTCCCTTCCTATTTTCTTAATGTCTTTGAAATTTGGGCCCCATTAGAGTAGTGGGTCGGGGACTAGCCATACATTTCCGAAGACCTTAAAGCATATCTTTAAAATTAATAAAGATAACAACTTAAAAAAATGTAGAAGCTTCAAATTTGGCTCAAGGGTGTTTCTTACTATCCCTTGCGTGTCCCCCTAATTGGGGATCAATTGGATTGGTGGTTCAGTGTCCCTCTTATTTTAAGCGTGGACTGGATAAGGGCGAAATCAGCCCAAGGGTTCAGATTCTGGACCTTTTAATCGGTTTCAGTGCTAACGAACATATATAAAAAATCGCAATAACTCAACATCTAATGACGCTATCTTCATGAAATTTGTGCTGTAGGTTATTGGTAATGAAACTACGGCGGCGATTGCGTACGGTGAGGATTGGACAATGGGTTCGGAACTTAGAACTTTTTGATCGAATTTAGGCCAAACTAGCATAATTCCGAAACCAATGAAGATAGAACCTCCAAATTTGGTTTCAGGGTGTCGCTTTCGATTTCCTTAGTGTCCTTTAAATTTGAGCTCAATTGGAGTACTGGGTGTGGACCAGCCTCTCAGTTCCAAGGACCTTAAAACATATTTTCGAAATTAATAAAGATAGTAACTAGAAGCTTCAAATTTGGCACATGGCTGTTCTTTACTATTTCCTGCGTGTCCCTCTAATTTTGTACCTTTCTTAGACCCCCCAATGTGTAAAAGTTTATCATCGAAATTAATAAAACTAGTAACTTAAAATTAAGATAGAACGTTCTAATTGTGTACAAGGGTTAACTAGTATTTAAAGTATGACGGGGACTGGATATGGGCGAAATCGTACCATAATTTTGGGTTCTGGAACCCTTGAAAAGTTTAAGAGCTAAAAAACATATATCTTAAAACACCGTAACTCAAAAAACAATGCCGCTTTTTTGATGAAATTTAAACTTTAGGTTACTAGTAATGAAAGTACCATTGGAATTGGTTCTGGTCGAGTTTGGTCAATGAGTTCGGATTCTAGAAGCTTTTGATCGATTTTGGAGGCGAACGAGTACAATTTCGAAGCCAAAGAATATATTTCTATTTCCTATGTGTTCCCGAAATTTAGACTTAATTGTAGTGGTCAGTTTTCTTCAAAGGAACTTGCTGCATTTATGTAAAAATTTATTTTTATATTTAAATGAAATGTATGAAAAGGTGTAAATTTGTAATTGTATTTTAGAAATACATTATTGCATATTTTGTGTATAAGCTTTTCTATTAGGTATATTAACTAGCCATTTAAAGTAATTGCAATTTGAAAAATTTGGATTATTAAATATATTATGCCTTGATTACCTTTTTATCACAAATTTAATAACTAGGATTTTTTCATTTTGTAATTGAATTGGAATAAATTTATTTTCATTTATAAAAAGCTTTTTTGTTTTTTAATATTTTTAAATAAATAAATTAGTAAGAAATTGTAATATTTTTTAAGAGATAGTGTAATTAGAAAATGTTTTTAGTATTATAAAGTTAATTTGGTTAGCTATGTCTTACGATCAATTAATAACAGCTTTATAGCGTTAAAATGACTTATGGATATGTCATTAATTTGAACCAAATATGTGTAGGGTATTTCTAAGTCGGTTGCACCGACTTGATTGTTTCTTTACTTGTTTTAATCACGCTTAGTTCAAGCTGCAAAGTATATTTAAAGAAACTTAAAAGGGAGGAGGAAAAAATTGAGTAATAGCAGCCAAAGTCAATCCAGTGCCCATATTTAAATATTCAAGGTTTAATAAATAATTTTGTAGAACAAACCATCGTGTCAGTTGAAATTGATTTTTTGTGAATTTCAGAAACTCGTTTAGTTAGTGATGATTCATTAATAAAATTAAATAATTATCATCAAATAAGAAATGATATTCATTCAAGACATACGGGAGGCGTTACATTTTACTTAAAAAATACTTGGAGTTATAATATAATTAAAAGTTATTGTTGGGAAAATGACTGTTGGTATACTATGTTAAAAGTATATAATTGTAAAAACATATTTTTTTAATTGGTTTATATAGATCACCCAAATATTTAAATATAAGTACAAGTTTTTTGAATTATTTTAAGATTATTATGGAAGAATTGAGTGAGTTAAATGAGACTGTTATTATCATTGGCGATTTTAATATAAACTGGCTAATTAATAATAATATAAAAAAATTTTGTGAGTAAATAATAATTGATAATGCTTTTAGACAGTTGGTAAATGAATATACTAGAGTTACTAATATTTCAAAAACTCTTAAAGACTGGGTATTAACAAATAAATATAGTGATATAAAAGCATATATATCTATCAATATGAACATGCGAAATAGATAAATGACATAAATGAGTGGAATAAATACAAAAACTGAGAAATACATATAAAAATAAAATTAATAAAGATAAAAATTCGTACATGAATAAAAAAGTTGAAGAATCCAAAGATCAAAAAACTATGTGGAAGAATATCAAAAATTTTGTTTTGAATTAAGTTTTGTTGAAATAAGTAAAATAATTTTTGATAATGTAGCAGAGAATGATAACATGACTATAGCCAATAAGTTTAATAATTTTTTTACTGAAAGTATTAAAGAAATTAATAGAAGCATTAGATATGAAGCTTATGTAAATTACATTAAAAGAAAGCCATATATATTTAAATTTAAAAGTATAACTATTGATCACTTAAAGTTAATTTTAAAATCTGTAAATAGCAAGCATAATATAAATTTTGTCAGTGCAAGTGTATTATTGGATGCTTTTGAGCTTATTGGCCAAAACTTATTACACACAATTAACCAGTCTATAACATCAGGAATTTTCCCTGATGTATGGAAAGAAGCTATTGTTGTTCCAATAGAAAAAGTTAAAAATACCAAAAATGCTAATGAATTCCGTCCAATAAATACCATCTTAACAGAAGCTAAACTTTTAGAGAAAATTATATATAATCGACTTGAAGAATATTTTGAAAAATACGGCCTAATATCTGAATATCAATCGGGCTTCAGAAGAAGGCATAGCTGTGAGGCATTATTGAATTCAGTTATCACAAATTGGAAAATTTCAGTACATGACAACAAAGTAATAATGGCAGTTTTTTTAGACTTAAGGCGTGTGTTTCAAACTGTTGATCGCGATATTTTGTTATGAAAACTTGAGGAGTACGGTATATCTGGAACAGAAATAGAGTGGTTTAAATCTTATCTTAACTATAGAACAACTCAAAAAACAAAAATTAATGGTTATTTAACAGACCCAATCGAAGTGTCATATGGTGTACCACAGGGAAGTGTATTGGGAGTTTTATTGTTTTTGATTTTTATTAATGTTATGGAGAAAGTAGTGAAATATGATAAATTAATAAAATTTGCAGATGATGCTTTGTTATATGTTACTGGTGAATATGTAAGTGAATGTTTTCCTAAAATAAATATTGATTTAAATATTTTAAGTAGATGGCTAAATATGAATAAACTTAAATTAAATGTTGATAAAACTAAATGTTTAATAGTTAATGGAATTAACAATGAAAGCCTTAATATTGTAATTGATAATAAAAATATTGAAATACTTGAAGAAATAAAATATTTAGGAGTAATAATAGAATGTAATTTAAATTTTAAGAATCATATTAATTATGTTTGTAAAAAGATCGCCAAAAAGGTATATTTTTTTAGTAAAATCAGAAAGAGAATATCTTTAAAGTGTGCAATTAATTTATTAATACAATGATCAAACCTCAATTTGAATATTGTTTTTCAATTATTTTTATGTGTACTGCTGAAATGATGGGTAGACTGCAAATACTCCAAAACAAATCTATAAGAGTTGTTCTGAGATTAAATCGCTATGCATCTACACATTCAATGTTGGCTGCTTTAAAATGGTTGAACATTGAACAGCAAATTATTATGAATATTTTGATTGTTGTATTTAAAATAAAAAATGGGCTTTACCCAAATTATTTATGTAATAGAATTGTGTATAATAGAGACATATATGAATTTAATTTGACAAATAAAGATAACTTTAGATAAATATGTATAGAAATGAAAGAACTAAAAATATGATGATGTATAAAGGTTTAAAACTATATAATGACCTTCCAATAGAATTAAAAACCGAAAATCGGTTAAATATGTTAAAAAAAAAAATTAAATTATATGTCAAAGATCATTTTTAAAATTAATTTCAATAAAAATTTATTGTATTATAAAGTAAAATTAAATTTATTATGTATATAAGTAAATATATATGTATATAAGTATTATTATATATATTATATATATATGCGGAATTGTAATAAAAATACTTAAATCTTATCAATTCAAATGCGAATAAGTTTTAATTAATTGATTTTTGTTTTTTGATTTTTAAAAACAAGTAAAGAAACAGTCAGTCGGTTGGAACCGACTTGGAAATACCCTACACATATTTGGTGCAAATTTAAGGACATTTCCATAAGTCATTTTAACACCATAAAAGCTGTTATTAATTTGATCGTAAGAATTAGCTAACCAAATTAACTTTATAATACTAAAAACATTTTCTAATTACACTATCTATTAAAAAATATTACAAATTCTTACTAATTTATCTATTTAAAAATATTAAAAAACAAAAAAAACTTGAAATAAATGAAAATATATTTATTCCAATTCAATTACAAAATGAAAAAATTCTAATTATTAAATTTTATGATAAAAAGATAATCAAAACATAATATATTTAATAATCCAAATTTTTCAAAATTACAATTATTTAAAATGGTTAGTTTATATACCTAATAGAAAAGCTTTTTCAAAAATTCAATGATGTCAAAACTGAGTTCAACGAATATTTTGAACCCAAAAAGAATATTATTTACTAAAGATATAAGTTTTTATCTTTAAAAAAAAAATCTGCTGAGTCACTCGACTTATTTTTAACAAATTTAAAAGAGGCGGTTAAATTATGTGAGTATTCGGGGGACGAGTCGGCTATGGTCCGAGATGTATTTCTAATAGGACTTTATGACGATAAATTAAGGAGATAATTGTTAGAAGTGGATGATTTAACGCTCGAACAGGCCGAAAAAAAGGCCAAATTTCACGTAATAGGCGAAGGTCAAGCTAAAGAAATGTCTAAACATAATGGAATGTCAATTGAAAACCCTATTAATATCATTAAAAAATCATTTAACAGTCACAGTAAAACTCAAACTTACCAAACTTTTCAGTCAAATCAGTCATTAAATAGTCATTACAAATATAAAAACCAAAGAAGGAAATCCACACCATGCCAAAATTGTGGACAACTAGAGCACAGAACAAAATGTCCAGCTGTAGGAAAGCAGTGTCATAATTACAAAGGTTTCAACCACTTTGCCAAATTCTGCAGAAGGAAATTGAAGTCTGTAAACGCGTTAGAAAAAAACAGAAAATTCTGAAGATTTTTTTATTGGTGTAATTAAGTTAAATAAATTTGAAGAAAAACCAAAAATTAATTTAAAAATATATAAAAACAAATTTTTCAATTCAAATAATAATAATAAATTTTTCAATTTTTATTTTAGGAAAGCATTTGTAGTAAACAATAAAAGAATTAAAGTTGAATTAGATACAGGAGCAGAGGCAAATGTGATATCAAAAAGAACTTTTGATTTAATTAATTTCAACAAAATTTTTAAACTGAAAAAGGTTACAGGAATTTTAACTGCTTTTGGAGGATCAAAAATAGAATTTTTAGGCAAAAGTATAATTACAGGACTAATTGAAAACCGTAAGTTCTCTTTTAATTTTATTATTGTAAATGAAGAGGTTATTACTATACTGGGAAAGCCAGACCTTATAAAAAATAATCTAGTTTATTGTCCGTCCATTAATCAAATTAAAACGTCTAATAATGAATTAATAACTAATATAAAAGATAATTATGAAAATTTATTCGAAGGTCTTGGATGCATTCCTGGCCTAATTAGTCTCAAAGTAGTTAAGGATGTATTACCTGTTATTGATCCTATGAGAAAAATACCCTATAAATTATATGATAGATTTAAAGAAGAATTATGTCGCATGGAAAAAGCAAATGTAATTTGTCGTGTAACTCATCCAACAGAATGGGTAAATTCGGTTGTTTTAGTTGAAAAACAAAATAAATCTTTGCGAGTATGTTTAGATCCGCGAAATTTAAATAAAGCATTACAACGCGAACACTATCCAATATTAGACTTGGAATATATTAAATCTAAATTAGTAGATTCTAAGTATTTTTCAAAAGTAGATGCCAGCAGTAGGAATAATCAAAAGTAGATGCCAGCAGTAGATTCTGGATGTTGAAATTAGACGAGCCAAGCTCAAATCTATGCACATTTCAAACACCATTTGATAGATACAAATTTTTACGAATGCCATATGGACTTAATGTAGCTCCAGAAATTTTTCATCGTATTATAACTGAATTATTTCACGGTTTAAATGTTATAACTTATATAGACGATATTTTAATTTATGTTAAAACGGTTACAGAACACAATAAAATTTTGGAAAAGGTTTTCGATAAGCTAGTTCAGTTAATTTAAAATTTAATAGAGAAAAGTGTCAATTTGGAGTGAGCGAAATAAAACTTTTCGGACATATTTTTAATTGTGATGGTATAAAACCAGATATGACCAGAGTAGATGCAATTATAAAAATGCCGGCGCCAAAATGCGTAAAAGATTTACAAAGATTTTTAGGAATAATTAATTACTTTGGTCCGTTTATTCAAAATCTATCAGAAAAGTCAGTATCTTTAAGGAATCTTTTAAAGAAAAATGTAGAATTCCAATGGAATTCTTCTCATGAATCGGTTTTTAAAGAATTAAAAAAGTGTATAATAAATCCTCCTTGTCTAACTTATTATGACGGTTCCAAAACTTTAGTCCTAGCATGTGATGCGTCTGAATTTTCGGTTGGAGCGGTTTTACTCCAAGAAAGCCGTCCATTAGCATTCGCCTCTAAGACGTTAACCAACTGCCAACAAAACTACGCTCAGATCGAAAAAGAGCTACATGCAATTGTTTTTAGAGTGTCAAAATTTCACAATTTTATATATGGTCAGACTGTTACAGTTCAGACTGACCATAAACCACTAATATCAATTTTTAAGAAGTCATTATGCAATGTTCCATCGCGATTGCAGAGAATGATAATGTCATTACAGGGTTATGATCTTGATGTAAAACATATACCTGGAAAAGATTTAGTGGTGGCGGATGCCTTATCCAGAGCACCACTAGATATAAAAGAAGAAAATTCTGTTGATCAAAACATTAAAATACATACAATTTTTTTCAAATTAAATTTATGTGTTTCAAAAATGATGTTAGAACGAATTAAAAATGAAATAGATAAAGATAAACAACCCAATGAATTAAAATCATTAATTAGATTAGGGTGGCCAGATAGTAAAGATAAACTTCCGGAGTATGTCCGATTTTTTTGGAAATTTAAAGCTGAGTTGTTTGAAATTGATGATATTCTTTTTAAAAATAATTTACTTTTGATTCCAAAATCCTTAAGACAAGAAATATTAAAAATGATACATGAAGGGCACTTCGGTATTCAAAAATGCAAAAACCGTGCAAGAACTTTGGTATATTAGCCAAATATAAGTCATGACGTAGAAAGAATGGTGGAACAGTGTACGGTATGCCAGCAAACGCAAAAATCAAATTTGAGACAAACACTTATTCTGCACGATATTCCAAATCTACCATTTCAAAAACTGGGTAGTGACATATTTGAATTTAATAAAGAATTATACTTGTTAATTGTTGATTACTACTCAAAATATGTAGAAATTGGTAAAATTTCATCCGCAAGCGCCGATAATGTAATTCAAGTTTTCAAAACTACTTTTGCGAGGCATGGAATTCCTGTTAAATTAGTGTCCGACAATGGTCCTCCATTTACATCGAACCAATTCAAATAGTTTTTATATGATTGGAGTGTTGACCATGTAACGAGCAGTCCCCACTACCCCCAATCCAATGGCTTAGCTGAAAGATCTATACAAACGGTCAAGAAAATGTTTAATAAATGGTCTTTATCAAATACTGATCCTGACTTAGGTCTGTTGAATCTAAGAACAAGCACTCATATAGGGTACTCGCCTTCTCAGTTGCTAATGTCACGCAACTTGAGAACTAGAATTCCTATGACAAAAGAATATCTAAAGCCAAAAATAGTAGACGATATCCAATATAGAAACATGTTAAAAAATTATCAAGAAAAAATGGTTCAAAGTTACAATAAAAGGGCTGCCATCAGAGAAGATGTAGAAGTAAATACCCCCATATTGTTCAAAAAATTTCCAAATGATAAATTTTGGAGAAGAGGAAAGGTAGTACAGAAATCGGATGAGCCCAGATCCGTAATTGTAGAGGATGAAAAAGGAAATAGATTTCGAAAAATGAAATACATACAAGATTAGATAAGCTGGCAACTCCGATTAGTAATAATGAATGTAATAAAATAAATGATCAAGAAAAAATAAACCAAGAATCACGAAAATTACGGTCAGGTAAAACTTATAAATAAAATTTTGTATATGTATGTATGTACATATGTACATTATATAATATTATGTCGGAATAATTGAATTTTGTAACATTTGTAACTCATCATCACATTTGTCTCTTCGAAAAAAAAAAAAACAAAATAAAATAAGTAAAAAGTAAAATAAATAAATAAAACAATAACAAATATGTAAGTTAAATCCCAATATAAAATAAAAAAGGTTTATTTAAAAAATTACAAAAAAATGGTAAGTAACAAAACAGGTTTTAATTTAAAAATAAATAAAAACAAATTTTTATTATTATTTTTATTTAAATTGAATTGAATATAAGAAACTTTTTTTATGTACATTTATTAATTATGAATTATGTCTTTAATA
Organism: Dolichopus griseipennis; assembly: GCA_963082915.1. Taxonomy (NCBI): domain Eukaryota; kingdom Metazoa; phylum Arthropoda; class Insecta; order Diptera; family Dolichopodidae; genus Dolichopus; species Dolichopus griseipennis. The sequence goes on along the minus strand of OY720441.1, from coordinate 95,435,210 downwards.
CTAATAAATTGAATTGAATATATATGTATAAGAAACTTTTTATGTAGGTACATTTAGTAATTATGAATTATGTCTTTATTATTAATAATTTGAATTGAATATATATGTATAAGAAGCTTTTTATGTAGGTACATTTATTAATTAATTTATAATTGATGATAACAATAATAAATATTATACTATAAAAAAGGCCATGTAATATATTTGTAATATATTTGTATAAAGCATATAAATATGTATCATATGTCTTACTATATGTGTTATATTGTATCACATTATTTGTTATTCTACTATATTGTTATATACATGTTCTACTACTACTTTTATTACATAGATCTTTAAGTTACATTTTATAATAAATTATTAAGACCAGTCTTAAAACTTTCTTTATTTTCTTTATAACAAAACAGCTTATAAACGTAAAATATGCAATAAATGTATTTCTAAAATACAATTATAAATTTAGACCTTGTCATATAATTCATTTAAATATAAAAATAAATTTTACATAAATGCAGCAAGTAACTTTGAACATAGCTGAACCACTACAATTAAGTCTAAATTTCGGGGACACATAGGAAATAGGAAATATATTCTTTGGCTTCGAAATTAAACTCGACCACAACCAATTCCCATGGTACTTTCATTACTAGTAACCTAGAGTTTAAACTTCATCAAAATAGCGGCATTATTTTCTGAGTTATGGTGTTTTTAAGATATATGTTTGTTAGCCCTTGAACTTTTCGAGGGTTCCAGAACCCGAAACCATGGTACGATTTCGTCCATATACAGTCCCCGTCATACTTTCAATACTAAGTAGTTAACCCTTGTACATAATTGGAACGTTCTATCTTAATTTTAAGTTACTAGTTTTATTAATTTCGATGATAAGCTTTTACACATTGGGGGGTCTAAGAGAAATACTGAACCACCACGCCACTTGATTCAAAATTAGAGGGACTTCTTGTCCTTCTTCTTGAAGCTTCTACATTTGTTTCAAGTTACTATCTTTTTTAATTTTGAAAATATGCTTTAAGGTCCCGGGAACTGAGTGACTGGTCGCCACCCACTACTCCAATTGGGCTCAAATTTTAAGGAGACTAAGGAAATCGAAAGTGACACCTTGATACAAAATTTGAAGGTTCTATCTTCATTGGTTTCGGAATTATGCTAGTTTGGCTTAAATTCGAATAAAAAGTTCTAAGTTCCGAACCCATTGTCCAATCCTCACCGTATGCAATCGCCGCCGTAGTTTCATTACCAATAACCTACTGCACAAATTTGATGAAGATAGCGTCATTAGTTGTTGAGTTATCGTAATTTTTTTTATATGTTCGTTAGCCTTGAAACCGATTAAAAGGTCCAGAGTCCGAACCCTTAGGCTGAATTAGCCCTTATACAGTCCGCGCTGTACATATAGTACTAGTTAACCCTTGTACACAATTTGAACGTTCTATCTTAATTTTAAATTACTATTTTTAGTAATTTCGATTATAAGCTTTTAAAACTTGGGAGGTCTAAGAGGGGTACTGAACCACCACTCCAATTGATTCCAAATGAAGGGGACACGCAAGAAATAGTAAAGAACACCCTTGTGGTAAATTTGAAGCTTCTACATTTTTTCAAGTTGCAATCATTATTAATTTTAAAAATATGCTTTAAGGTCTTCGGAAATATGTGGCTGGTCCCCGACCAAAAGGTCCAAAACACTTAGGAAATAGGAAGGGACACCCTGATGCAAAATTTGGAGGTTCTGTCTTCATTGGTTTCGGAATTATGCTCGTTTGGCCTAAATTCGATCAAAAAGTTCCCACAACATAAAACACTGTTAATAATTAAAACAAGTAAAGAAACAGTCAGTCGGTGCAACCGACTTAGAAATACCCTACACCTATTTGGTTCAAATTTAAGGACATATCCATAAGTCATTTTAACACCATAGAAGCTGTTATTAATTTGATCGTAAGACATAGCTAACCAAATTAACTGTATAATACTAAAAACATTTTCTAATTACCCTATCTATTAAAAAATACTACAAATTCTTACTAATTTATCTATTTAAAAATATTAAAAAACAAACAAACTTGAAATAAATGAAAATATATTTATTCCAATTCAATTACAAAATGAAAAAATTCTAATTATTAAATTTTGTGATAAAAAGATAATCAAAGCATAATATATTTAATAATCCAAATTTTTAAAAATTGCAATTATTTTAAATGGTTAGTTTATATACCTAATAGAAAAGCTTATAAACGCAAAATATGCAATAAATGTATTTCTAAAATACAATTAAAAATTTACACCTTTTCATATAATTCATTTAAATATAAAAATAAATTTTACGTAAATGCAGCAAGTACCTTTGAACATAGCTGAACCACTACAATTAAGTCTAGATTTCGGAGACACATAGGACATAGGAAATATATTCTTTGGCTTCGAAATTAAACTCGACCACAACCAATTCCCATGGTACTTTCATTACTAGTAACCTACTGTTAAATTTCATCAAAATACCGGCATTATTTTTTGAGTTATGGTGTTTGTAAGATATATGTTTGTTAGTCCTTGAACTTTTCAAGGGTTCCAGGACCCGAAATTATGGTACGATTTCGCCCATATGCAGTCCCGTCATACTTTCAATACTAGTTAACCCTTGTACACAATTGGAACGCTCTATCTTAATTTTAAGTTACTAGTTTTATTAATTTCGATGATAAGCTTTTACACATTGGGGGGTCTAAGAGAGGTTCTGAACCACCACTCCAATTGATCCCAAATTAGGGGGGCACGCAAGAAATAGTAAAGAACACCCTTGTGGCAAATTGGAAGCTTCTACATTTGTTTCAAGTTACTATCTTTATTAATTTCGAAAATATGCTTTAAGGGCCTAAGAACTGAGTGGCTGGTCCCCGATCCACTACTCCAATGGGGCCCAAATTTCAAAGACACTTACGAAATAGGAAGGGACACCCTGATACCAAATTTGGAGGTTCTATCTTCATTGGTTTCGGAATTATGCTCGTTTGGCCTAAATTCGATCAAAAAGTTCTAAGTTCCGAACCCATTGTCCAATCCTCATTGTACGTAATCACCGCCGTAGTTTCGCTGCCAATAACCTACAGCACAAATTTCATGAAGATAGCCTCATTAGTTGTTGAGTTATCGTGATTTTTTATATATGTTCGTTAGCCCTGACATCGATTAAAAGGTCCGGAATCCGAACCGTTGGGCTCATTTCGCCCTTATATAGTCCGCGCTGTACTTATAGTACTAGTTAACTCTTGTACACAATTTGAACGGTCTATCCTAAGTAACTATTAAGTAACTATTTTTAGTAATTTCGATTATAAGCCTTTAAAACTTGGGAGGTCTGAGAGGGGTACAGAACCACCACTCCAATTGATCCCAAATTAGGGGAACACGCAAGAGATAGTAAAGAACACCCTTGTGGCAAATTGGAAGCTTCTACATTTTTTCAAGTTGTTATCTTTATTAATTTTAAAGATATGCTTTAAGGTCTTCGGAAATGTGTGGCTGGTCCCCGACCCACTACTCCAATGGGACGCAAATTCACAAGACACTTAGGAAATAGGAAGGGACACCCTGATACTAAATTTGGAGGTTCTATCTTCATTGGTTTCGGAATTATGCTCGTTTGGCCTAAATTCGATCAAAAAGTTCTAGGTTCCGAACCCATGGTCCAATCCCGACCTTACGCAATTCCCGAAGTAGTTTCATTACTAGTAACCTACAGCACAAATTTGATGAAGATAGCGTCATTAGTTGTTGAGATATCGTGATTTTTTATATTTGTTCGTTAGCCCTGAAACCGATTAAAAGGTCCAGAATCCGAACCCATGGGCCGATTTCGCCCATATGCAATCCCCGCCGTACTTTCAGTCCTAGTAACCTACAGTTAAAATTGCATCAAGATAGCTCCATTATTTTTTGAGTTATCGTGCCTCAGACGGACGGACGGACGGACATGGCTATATCGACTAAGGTGGTCACGCTGATCACAAATATATATACTTTTCCATATCTAGCTCGCTTCCTTTAGGTGGTTACAAACACCATACCAAAGTTAATATACCCCTTTACCTATTCTATAGGTGTAGGGTATAAAAAAGTACAGTCCTGAAATAAATTTTGCAGAAGAAGGTTGTTTAATAAAAAGAAATAAGAAGAATAAGCTGTATAATAAGAAGAATAAAAGAAGAAGATTAAGAAGACAAGTTTTTTTTAATTATTAATTTATAGAATTTAAATATAATTTTAATTGTTGTTCTACAAAAAGAAAAAGAAATAAGCAGAATAATAAGAAGAAGATATAATTTTTTTACATAATTTTATAATACTTTGTTACTAATTTTTATACCCTACACCTATAGAATAGGTAAAGGGGTATATTAACTTTGGTGTGGTGTTTGTAACCACCTAAAGGAAGCGAGCTAGATATGGAAAATTATATATATTTGTGATCAGCGTGACCTCCTGAGTGAATCAATCAGAGTGGTGGTTCAGTACTCCTCTTAGACCCCCCAAGGTTTAAAAGCATCTTCGAAATCAATAAAAATATTAACTTAAAATTAAGATAGAACGTTCCAATTGTGTTAACTTGTATTGAAAGTATGACGGGGACTGCATATGGGTGAAATCTTACCATGGTTTTGGGTTCTGGAACCTTTAAAAGTTCAAAGGCTAACGAACATATATCTTAAAAATAGCATAACTCAAAAAATTATGCCGCTATTTTGATGAAATTTAAACTGTAGGTTACTAGTGATGAAAGTATCATGAGAATTGGTTCTGGTCGAGTTTGGTCAATGAGTTCGGATTATAGAAGCTTTTGATCGATTTGAAAAATTTGAATTATTAAATATATTATGCTTTGATTAGCTTTTTATCACAAAATTTAATAATTCAAATTTTTTAACTTTTGTAATTGAATCGAAATAAATATATTTTCATTTATTTCAAGTTTTTTTGTTTTTTAATATTTTTAAATAGATAAATTAGTAAGAATTTGTAATATTTTTGAATAGATAAAGTAATTAGAAAATGTTTTTTAGTGCTATAAAGTTAATTTGGTTAGCCATGTCTTACGATCAAACTATTTAAATCTTTTATAATTTTAAAATGACTTATTAACTTCCCATTAAATTTGAACCAAATTGGTGTAGGATATTTCTAAGTCGGTTGCACCAACTTACTGTTTCTTTACTTGTATTGTATACCAACATGTCTTTCTTCATGTTTTTTCCTTATAATTTCTGTTTCCATACTTCTAGGTACAACAACTAGTTCGAACCCATTAACGTCTTTCAATAAAATATTATTACGCACAATAAAATTTTCATAATTTCCCTTATCATATAAAATCTTCTTAATTGCTTTAATATAATCGTCAGGCTCTTGTGATCTTCTAATTCGCGCAAGTAATTCATTTTCAATAATGTGGACTATCGCATTTCTACTGAGTGTATCCACGTGAATCATCTTTTTCCCCGGTCTATGTTCAACATCAAAATCATACTCCTGAATATACATAATCCATCTTTGTATAGATGTTGGTAAATTTTCTTTGTGTATTGTTTGTTTAAATGCAGCGCAATCCGTAACCACTTTGAACTTCGATCCCAATAAGTAAATTCTAAATTTTTCTAGTGCTCTAAATACAGCATACGTTTCTAAGACAAAACTGCGTAATTTTTCTTCAGCTGGATTACTTTTTTTTACTATAATAGTATACTGGGTGCAACTGATTGTCTTCACCTTTTTGCATCAAAATAGCAGCTATTCCAGTTTTACTAGTGTCTGTATGAACTTCAACTTTGTCGTCTTGATTATAAAGTACTGGTTTATTAATTAATGATTGTTTCAGTGAAAGAAAAGCTTTCTTTTCCGCAGTTGAAATAACAAAGTTCGAATTTTTCTTAATAAATTTGTGTGTGGTTTTGCTAGGAATATTCTCTGATGAATTTTCTGAAGAAACCTGTAAGTCCAAGAAAAGCCTGAACGTATTTCACGTAGTTAAACTCCGGAAAATTTTCCACTGCTTTAATTTTGTCTACCGATGGTCTGATTTTGCCGTCTGCAACAATGTGACCTAAAAATTGTACTTCGCATTTTAAAAACTTGCATTTCTTTCAATTGAAATTTAATCTGTTCCCCGCAGCAACTCTAAAAATTAAATTAAATTTTTTCAAAATTTTCTTCCTCATTTTTGGATGGTACAATTAGATCATCCATATATGTGTCTTAAACATTCTTGTTCACTAGGTCCCTAAAAATTACTTTAATATATCGCAAAAAAAACTGACGGTGAATTCGCTAATGCAAAAGGAACAAAACACTTTTTACTATTTTCTTCAACCGGTACGTGAAAATAGCCATTTTTCAAATCTAAAGTTGTGAATACTTTTGCTTGTTGTAATCCATCCAATATCCCGTCGATATTTGGGACTGGAAACCGCTCTTTGATAGTTCTTCTGTTAAGTTTCCTGTAGTCAACACATATTCTTGGAGTACCATCTTTCTTTTTTACCACAACAACTTGGCTTGCGAACGATGATGTCGATGGACGAATGATTCCGGCCTCTGTTCACTCTTCGATTTGTTTTGAAAGAAATTTTTTCTTTAATTGGTAGTCGTCTAGGCTGGTGATATATTGGTGCTTCATTTTCAAAAATTATTTTCATTTCAATTGCACACTTTTCTATTTCTTTTGGCTGATATTCTTTAATTAAATTCTTAACCTTTTGTTGATATTGATAGGGTGCATCTACTTCCACGTTTTCATTAATTTGAATATTCATTATACAATTTTCTATTTTTAATGTATAAAAAACTGCTATTCCTTGATCGAATATAACTCTAAAATTTTTTATTATATCATTTCCTAACAATATCCTTACCCGTAATGAGTCATCTGGCACTACTAAAAATTGTTGCGTGGTTATCAGTTCATCTACTTCGAATGTTGCTGAAAAAGTCCCTAAAGTACTAGTTTTCCCTGAACCTAGACCTACCAAATTAATTTTAGTTTTTTCCAACGTGGCTATTTTCAATACCATAACTCAGAAACTAATTACGCTATTTTGATGAAATTTATATTCTAGGTTACTAGTAATGAAAGTACTATGGGAATTGGTTCTGGTCGAGTTTGGATTTTAAAAGCTTTTGATCGAATTGAGGTCAAACTAGTATAATTTCGAAACCAAAGAAGATAGAACCTAATATTTGCGGTGTTTCTTCTTATTTGTTTTATGTACCTGAAATTTTGGATGAATTGGAATAGCGGTTTAGGTACCAGTCCCACTCCCCCCAAGACCTTAAAGCATAATATATTCAAAATTAATAAAGATAAAAAAATCAACTTGTTATACTATTTCCTATTTCCGTTCTTATTTAACACTTTCATATTTTTAAAAGGCTAAGAGTTTTACTATATAATGATGCATATTTGTAAAATTTTATTCAATTGGATAAAAGTTTTAAATATGTAACTGTTGAAGATATAAATTAAATAACCACCCATAGTTTATAAAGATGTATTTATCCAAACTGACAACATCACAGCTGGCACAATGCCAGAGAGTAAAATAAATTAGACAAACCCTGGAGTTAAGCCTTTAATAACCCTAATAGTTAGAACAAAGCCTTTGTTTACTCTTTGCATATCAAGGCTAAATTATAAAATAACAGGAAAAAGTCCTAAGTGTCTTATTAAACAAAAATTTAAATGTGATATTGTAATTTTCAAAAATGTAACTACCAAGAGGATCTTGAATCCGAAATACCTATAATTTAAAGAGAGGATGAAAAATCTTAAATTTGGAAGAAGGGAATGAAATTACTAAATTTCGTGATGTTAGAGGTAAAACCAATAAATGTAAAAGTAATAAAAATAAAAATTATGTTAGTAATAGTAAAAATAGAATATTTCCAGTAACAAAAGTAGTAAAATTAAACTTAAACACAGTAATAATAATAAAACCAATAATAATATTAATAACAATAATAATAATAGAAGGTAATTACGCAGCCGCAATTTTTATCGACTTACAGAAAGTTTTTAATACGGTGCATCATGGGATTTTATTAAATAAGATGGAGGAATTAGGTATAAGAGGCATAAGTAATGCATTAATAAGAAATTATCTGTCAAATAGATGGATCAGAACCAAGATGGACAACAAATTGAGTAATCCACATCTAACGTGTATTGGGGTACCACAAGGACCAGTTCTGGGGCCTACTTTGTACATAATGTATATTCAGAACATCATAGAAGCTGGGTTAATGGGGAAATATGTTATCTTTGCTGACGATACCTGAAAAAACAAACAAGAACAGGAAGAAGTAATCAACAGGGTTTAAAAATGGAGACTGGGCAATAAACTTAAACTAAATAGCTCTAAAACGAAATATATGATTTTCGATCCCAAAAGAGCGAAGAACATTTCACCGAGAATCTAGATACTAGATGTGAACATAGAAAAAGTAAAGGAAAAAAGTTAATACATTGGTTTAATGGTATATGAGAAGCTGAAATGGGATAAACACGTAGGAGACTTCTGTAATAAAATCGCGGCGCTAATAGGAGCAATAAAAAGAACTAGGATCAAACTTAATTAAAAAACGGCAAATTTTATATTCAATTCCCGTATTATGTCACATATACAATTTAACATTGTCGAAGCATAAGTGGTCTAACTGTCCAACTTACATAATTAACAGGGTTCACATTCTCTTAAATCAGTCACTAATAAGACTTTTCAATTACGCTTGGAACTTTAATACGGCAATGTTGTACAAAGAAACATCAAAATTAACCATATTCAATATAATAAAATTAGACAAAGCTAAATATATATTTATAATTCTGAATAACTTATACAAAACACCAATGAGAACAAGTTCAAATTAAATGAGAAGTGCGTAAGTCATTTTAAAACCATGAAAGCTATCGTAATATTAGCTAACCAAATAAACTTTATATTTATAAAATATAATACATAATATGTTTCATAGTAAAATTCTTAGCCTTTTAAAAATATTAAAGTGTTAAATAAGAACGGTAAAATGAAATAGTTTATCAAACTTGAAGTGTCTATCTTTATTAATTTCGAAATAAAGCTTTTTAATTTTGGAATTTTTAAGGAGGCACCTGAACCACCAATACAAATAAGTCTAAATTTCGGGGACAATAAGGAAATAGGAAAAAACACAGTTATACCAAATTTAAAGGTTCTATATTTATTTTAAGTTACTATGTTTATTAATTTCGAATATATGTTTTAAGGTATTGGAAATAGTGGGGGTGGTACGCAAACCGCTATTTCCATTTATCCAAAATTTCACGTACACAAATCAAATAAGAAGAAACACCTGTGCACTAAATTTGAACGTTCTATTTTATTTTGTTTCTCGTTTTGCCTCAATTCGATGAAAAGCTTCTGGAATCCGAACTCATTGACCGATCTCGGCCAGAACCAATCCCCGCGGTACTTTCATTACTATTAACCTAGAAATTAAAGTTCATCAAAATAGCGTCATTAGTTTTTGAGTTATGGTCTTTTTTAAATATATAAGTTCCTTAGCTCTTGAACTTTGTAAAGGCTCCAGAACCTGAAACCATGCTCCGATTTCGTCCATATGTAGTCCCCACCATACCTTCAATACTAGTTAACCTTTGTACATAATTGGAACGTTCTATCTAAATCTTAAGTTACTATTTTTATTAATTTCGATGATAAGCTTTTACACTTTAGGAGGTCTAAGAGAGGTACTGAACCACCAATCCAATTGATCCCAAATTAGGGGGACGCGCAGGAAATAGTAAAGAATACCTTTGTGCCAAATTTGTCAAGTTGCTATCTTTATTAATTTTTAAGATATGCTTTTAGGTCTTCGGAAATGTGTGGTTGGTCCCGGACCTACTACACTAATTAGTCCCAAATATCAAGGACACTAAAGAAATAGGAAGGGACACCTTGATACCGAAATTGGAGGTTCTATCTTAATAACTTTTGAGTTAGCGTGCCTGCAGACGGACGGACGGACATGGTTATATCGAATCAGGAGGTCACGCTTATAACAAATATACAGGGTGTCCCGGGAATAACGTGCCATAGAACAGCAGATGATAAGGGAGTTCAAAACGACCAAAAAATTGTATGGGAAGGGGGGGTCTATCTCCAACCCATACGGAGTTAAAAGGCCTTAAAGATCCGATTTTTAAAAAAAATTATATTTTTTCACTAAATTTTTTGATGTTTTGTTTTTACCCATAAAAGCAAAAATCTAGTAGCTAAAAAAAAAATTTAACGTGCATATTAAAGCCTGTTGAATTCTTTTTCTAATTCATAAAAAGTAATGCATATTGCTCTTCGAAATTGGAAGTTATAATGATTTAAAGGTTAAAATTATGAGCATTTTTTTAGGCGTAAATTGATTTGAACCCTATTGCTCAAAAAATTGAGCAATTACCATACCATTTTTTTTTTCTAAAAAAAATATTTGTTTCTCTACGAACATTTTGAAACTCAAATTTTATTCTTATCTCAAAAATCATAAAAGTTATAACCAAATAAAGTTTCAATAAAATACTTTTTTCCTTTAAATAAATTTCTTCAAAAGATTTTATTGTTGAAGAAATTAAAGTTTAAGATTTTTTTAAAGTTGGAGATAGACCCCCCTTCCCATACAATTTTTTGGTCGTTTTGAACTCCCCTATCATCTGCTGTTCTATGGCATGTTATTCTCGGGACACCCTTTATATACTTTTCTATATCTAGCTCATTTCATTTAGGTGGTTACAAATACCATACCAAAGTTTATATACTCCTTTACTTATTCCATAGGTGTAGGGTCTAAAAATAAATAAAATAAATAACAAACTGTAACCAAAAAGATAACATAATATTAAAATTCTTCTACTGATAATTTTTTATATACTAATAATCCATCCTAATAAACATTCTACATTATCAACCATATTAAATGAATACACACAAACATAAATACAAATTTCTAATAAGCTTTTAAACTAATAATCATACTACATAATTAACCACATTAAACAAATACAAAAATTCCAATAAAATTTTAATTTAATTAATTTAAAATGCAAAATAAAATTCTACACTAGAATCAATCACAGATAGTAATAAATACTGAACCAAATCCGGTGAGTATAATTACAACACTGCAACAACAACGTATTTCTGATATTAGTGACAGATGTTTGGAGGTACCTACAGGGGTTAAAAAAAATTTTTTTTAAATATAGTGAATTACTAAATAGTACTGATGTTATTAATCTAAATTCTTGTTATAATAAAATAAATAAAATAAAAAAATAAAATAAATAATAATATTAATAATAATAATATTAAAACCAATAATAATAATAATAATGATAATAATAGTAATAATAAAAATAATATTAATAATAATAGTTCTGAAAACAGTGATAAATATGAACTTGTTTTAGAAAGAAAACCTACAAGAATGGTTAGAAGTTTTAAATCGAATAAAATAGTTTTTGTTATTAACAAATAAAGTTAAACTTCTTTTCGAGTTGAAAGACAACGTATCCTTCAAGGTATCCTTCATGGAGCACTGCTCTATAAGGATTGGACCTAGAAATAGGATTCCAAAACGAACCGAGTTTTAGAAACTCGATTAAAAAATTGTAAAGTCAATATTATTGGTATGTTTGTTACCTATAATAAGCATTCTGTTATAAGTTCAAATTTGCCAAAATACAGTGATTACAATGATTAGTACAATGATTATTAGTTTATTAGAGAGTTGTTCACAGTAAATTTTTGTTTGACAAAGGCATGTTGGTTATCTATTAAAAGATTTCTACAGTGATTGTAAATTTAATGCGTTATAATTAATTCAAATAATTTAGGAATTGAAGTGCTTATCGGACGATAGTTAGTAATTTCATTTTTAGCATTCTTTCTATAAATTGGCTTGATATAAGATATTTTCCAAAAAAGAGGAAAATATCCGGAATTTATTGAATTTTTGAATAGTGTTAAAGGCGTGGTGAGAATGTTAGAACACTTGCTCAAAATTTTTTCCGGTATACCATCAGGTCCTGGAAAGGTATTAACGCCCAGTTTATTTAGATAACTGGAAACTATTTGTTCATTAATATTAATGGCAGAAAGAGAAGTTTTTTGATAAGTGCTCATTTATGTGAGAAATAATTTTCATCAGGCGTAAAAGAAGAATCGCTAGTTAGTTTCGATATTATTAGAATGAATAATAACATTATTAATATTAATGCTAATATTGGGATTACTATTACTATTGGCAAAATTATTAATTTATTTAAAATTAAAATCGATCTTTCAATTTATTTAAAACTTATAATCATTATACTAATTTTGGCAATTTTGAACCTATTAACAGAATGCTTATTATAGGTAACTGACATACCAATAATATTGACTTTACAATTTTTTGATTGAGTTTCTGAAACTTGGTTCGTTTCCCATTCTTTTAGGGCAGTGCTCCGTGAAGAATGCCTTGAAGGATACTTTGCCTTTCAACTCGAAAAGAAATTTCACTTTATTTGTTAATAACAAAAACTATTCTATTCGATTTAAATCTTCTAACCATTCTTCTAGGTTTTCTTTCTAAAACAAATTCGTATTTATCACTGTTTTCAATACTATAAAATATTATTTGTACCCTTCAATTTTTTTTTACTTGTTTTTATTTTTGTTTTACATCAAAAATAGAAACAAGTACGAAAACAGTAAGTCGAAACAACCAACTTAGGAATACCCTACACCTGATTGGTTCAAAATAAATTTAAACTTTTTATGCACTTCCATCAAACTTTACACACATGCGGCAATTACTTCCCTTCAGGACTATTAATTTTTGTTTTACTGCAGTTACTGTTGAATGATTAAGAACAGTTGATTAATTATGACAATTTTAAAGAATTTTTAAATTTATTCTCTTATTTATAATAAGTATTACAATCATAACTCTCCTGTAATCTGTAACATAGATTTTCATTAAACTCAAAGTTATTGGAAAGAAACATTAATTTGCGATTTAATTTGTTGGTTTTTAATGTAAACTAAAAATATTAATGCTTTGATCAGCTTTTTGTCACAAAATTTAGTAATTCCCGTTTTTAAAAATTGAAAATAATTTAAATTCCTAGGATACGTTCCCATTAGACAAGCTTATAAATACAAAACATACAATAAATGTATATCAATACAATGACAAATTTAGAAATTTTTATATAATTCATTTAAATGCAATAAATAATTTCACATACATCCAGCAAGTACCTTTGAACACAATTTAAGTATAGAACGCATTTCTTAATTATATGTCACTTATGGTAAAAAAGTCAATAAAATAATAAATTCTTTGGTTTCGAAATTATACTCGTTTGGCCTCAGATCGATCAAAAGCTTCTAGAATCCAAACTCATTGTCCGAACTCGACTAGAACCAATTCCCATGGTACTTTCATTATTAGTAACCTAGAGTTTAAATTTCATCAAAATAGCGGCATTATTTTTTGAGTTATTGTGTTTTTAAGATATATGTTTGTTAGCCCTTGAACTTTTCAAGGGTTCCAGAACCCGAAATTATGGTACGATTTCGCCCATACCCAGTCCCCGTCATACTTTCAATACTAGTTAACCCTTGTACACAATTGGAACGTTCTATCTTAATTTTAAGTTACTAGTTTTATTAATTTCGATGATAAACTTTTACACATTGGGGGTCTAAGAAAGGTACAAAATTAGAGGGACACGCAGGAAATAGTAAAGAACACCCATGTGCCAAATTTGAAGCTTCTACATTTGTTTCAAGTTACTATCTTTATTAATTTCGAAAATATGCTTAAAGGTCCTTGGAACTGAGTGGCTGGTCCACACCCACTACTCCAATTGGGCTCAAATTTCAAGGACACTAAGGAAATCGAAAGCGACACCCTGAAACCAAATTTGGAGGTTCTATCTTCATTGGTTTCGGAATTATGCTAGTTTGGCCTAAATTCGATCAAAAAATTCTAAGTTCCGAACCCATTGTCCAAACCTCACCGTGCGCAATTGCCGCCGTAGTTTCATTACCAATAACCTACAGCACAAATTTCATGAAGATAGCGTCATTATTTGTTGAGTTATCGTGATTATTTATATATGTTTGTTAGCCCTGAAACCGATTAAAAGGTCCAGAATCCGAACCCTTGGGCTGATTTCGCCCTTATGCAGTCCACGCTTAACTTTAAGCACTAGTTAACCCTTGTACACAATTTGAACGTTCTATCTTAATTTTAAGTTACTATTTTTAATAATTTCGATTATAAGCTTTTAAAACTTAAGAGGTCTAAGAGGGATACTGAACCATCACTCCAATTGATCCCAAATTAGGGGGACACGTAAGGGGGGGACACGCAAAAGATAGTAAAGAACACCCTTGTGGCAAATTGGACGCTTCTACATTTTTTCAAGTTGCTATCTTTATTAATTTTAAAGATATGCTTTTAGGTCTTCGGAAATATGTGGCTGGTTGGAGGTTCTATCTTCATAGGTTTCGGAATTATGCTCGTTTGGCCTAAATTCGATCAAAAAATTCTAGGTTCCGAACCCATGGTCTAATCCCGACCTTGCGACATCCCCGAAGTAATTTCATTACTAGTAACCTACAGTACAAATTTGATGAAGAAAGCGTCATTAGTTGTTGAGTTATCGTGATTTTTTATATATGTTTGTTAGCCCTTCGATCGATTAAAAGGTCCAGAATCCGAACCCATGGGCCGATTTCGCCCATATGCAATCCCCGCCGTACTTTCAGTCCTAGTAAGCTCCAGTTAAAATTTGATCAAGATAGCTCCATAATTTTTTGAGTTATCTTATGCAGAAGCTTCAAATTTGGCTCAGGGTTTTCTTTACTATTTCTTGCGTGCACCCGAATAATGAATGGGAATTGGTTGTGGTCGAATTTAATTTCGAAGCCAAAGCCAAATTTTAACTAACCATTTAAAATAATTGCAATTTTCAAAAAATTTGGATTATTAAATATATAATGCTTTGATTACCTTTTTATCACAAAATTTAATAATTAAAATTTTTTCACTTTTGTTATTGAATTGAAATAAATATATTTTCATTTAATTCAAGTTTTTTTGTTTTTTAATATTTTTAAATAGATAAATTATTAAGAATTTGTAATATTTACAAGATAGTGTAATAAGAAAATGTTTTTAGTATTATATTTGGTTAGCTATGTCTTACGATCAAATTAATAACAGCTTTTATGGTGTTAAAATGACTTATGGATGTGTCAATAAATTTGAACCAAATAAGTGTAGGGTATTTTTAAGTCGGTTGCACTGACTGACTGTTTCTTTACTTGTTTTTAATAATTTCAATGATATGCTTTAAGCTCTTCAGAACTGTGTGGATGGTCTCCGACCCACTACTCCAATTGGTCCTAAATTTCCAGGACTCTAAGCACATAGGAAGAGGCACACTGATACCAAATTTGAAGGTTTTATCTTCATTGGTTTCGGAATTTAGCTTGGCCTAAATTTGATCAAAAACTTCTAGTATCTGAACCCATGGTCTGAACTCGTTCGTACGTAGTCCCCATAGTCTCATTACTGGTAACCTACATCATAAAATTCATGATTGTGAAGCCATTAGTTATTGAGTTATCCTTATTTTTTTTATATGTTCCTTGGCCCTTAAAACAATTAAAAGGTCCAGAATTTGAACCCATGGGCCGATTTCGCCCATATGCAATTCCCGCCATACTTTGAGTCCTAGTAACCTACAGTTAAAATTTCATCAAGATAGCTCCGTTAGTTTTTGAGTAATCGTGCCTAAGGACAGATCGACATGGCTAAATCGACTCAGGAGGTCACGCTGATCACAAATATATATTCTTTTCCATATCTAGCTCGCTTTCTTTAGGTGGTTAAAAACACCATACCAAAGTTAATATACCCTTTTCCTATTTCATAGGTGTGGGGTATAAAAAGCAAATAGGAAAGAATAATCAAGTTCCGAATTTCAGGTTTGTATCGTTAATAATTTCGAAGATATGCTTCTTAAATCTTTGTAAGAGTGTGGGAGGCACCTGAATCACGACTACAATTAATTCCCTATGTTAGGAACGTAATAGAAACAAAACATAACACTCGTGTATCAAATTCAAAGTTTCCATTTTCATTAATTTGGAATATATGCTTGTTAGATCTTGGGAGGTGCGCGGGAGATATCCGAACAAAAACTCAAATTGATCCCACATTTCAGGAACATAAGGGAAAAAATCCTTATACCAAATTTGAAGGTTCTAACTTTATTTTAAACTACTATCTTTATTAATTTGAAAGATAAGCTTTTTAATGTTGGGATTTTTTAGATGGTACCTGAACTACCAATCTAACTGAGCTCAAATTTCAAGGACACGCAGGAAATAGGAAAGAACACCCTTATACCAAATTTAAATCTTTTATACTTTTTTTAATTTAATACTTTTATACTAAATAATAAAATAAGTAATTTATTAATTTATTTAATTTTTTATTAATTTCGAAGATATGTTTTAAGATCTACGGAGTTGTGTGAGTGGTACCCAAACCACTAATTTTTGGGTCTACTTATTGGTCCCAAATTTCAAGGACACTAAGGAAATAGGAAGAAACCCCCTTTTACTAAATTTGAAGGTTCTATCTTCATTGGTTTCTGAATTATGTTCGTGCGGCCTCAATTCGATCCAATCTTGACCGTATGTAATCCCCGCTACACTTTTACTACTAGTAACCTAAAGTACAAATTTTATTAAGATAGCGTTATTAGTGGTTAAGTTATCGTGATTTATATGTTTTTTAGTCCTTGAACCAATCAAAAGTTCCAGAACCCAAACACAAGAGCCGATCTCGTCCATGCGTAATCTCTACCAGTACTAGTAAGCTACAGTCATAGTTTCACCAAGATAGCTGAATTAGTTTTCAGGTTATCGTGCCGTATATATGTTGTTGTTATTGTTTTGAAGGGGAAGAAATTGGTTCTCCTTCATAACTAGGCCTCGCGGCCCATTGTGCACCCGTGCTCGCAGAGTATATTACTACAGCACCTCGTTGAGCCACTCTATACCCCTCATGAATCTTACTAATTTTCCCTGATGGTCCAGTGCTTTCTCTTAAGATCCTAAGTCTTAAGCCTTCCAGCGTTTCGCATTTGCATAGGACTTGGAGGACAATTTTTTCCTCCCTTCCACAGCCTCTGCACTTTCCCAAAGTTGCTTCACCTATTATTGCTGTGCTCGTGCTTATCCCTGTCATTAGTCTAACGTCTTTCTTTCTTAGGTTTAGGATCTTTTTCGTTTTATTGCTACTTGCATCTCCCAAGAAAAACTTTGTGTGGATTTATCCGGTGGATTGTAGCCATTGCTCGTTCGCTTGGGTTTTAGCCCAGGTTATTTTTAACCTTTCACCTCTGCGTTTGAGAGTCAGATTGACTCTTTATCCTTTCTTAGTTCTCTAATGACACTTTTTACAATTCTTCTGCTCTTTCATTCTCTGATAAAACTGAATGTGCCGGGATCCAGTGTAGTTTTACTGCATTGGTTTCTCCCAGTTCATCCAATGCCTTCCAGTAATTTAAGGTTAGATTTGATTTATGCAGACTGCTCTCCATTATATTTAATATTGGTTTTGGAGTCCATATAAATATGTATCATTTTGCCCCGTTTCTCTCCGTTGTAGTTCCTTCAGCGCTTTCTCTATAGCAGTTGCTTTCAGTTAATGGACTGTATCATGGCTTGCTATTGCTTTAGCAATTATTACCACTGGTTCGTTGCATACTATCCCTATTCCACAGCGACTTTCTTTCTTAGTCGCGTTGGTACATAGTTTTACCATAATCGATGCTGCTCTAGCGTTGATACTAGAGATTTCCGTATCCGTTTCAAATTTACTGTTATGTCTGAGTTCCCCTGCCATGTCATCGCTGATTGCTAGGAGACTCGCTACCAAGTTCATTATTCCGCACAGATTTCTTGTCTGAGTTATGATTTCTTTGTCTCCGTGCTGATTTTCTTTATTTATCCAGCTGCCTGCCATATAAAGTCGAAGAGCAGTGTCCATCGCTCTTCCCTTTATTTTTATTTCAATTGGTTCTTTATCCAGTATTGTTTTCATAGCCTTGGTAGTTCTGATCGAACCCGTTATCCCCAAGCAGCCAAGGCGTTGGTTTTGTGTCAGTGTTTTAATATATCTCTTCTTTTTGATGGCCGTCCATCAAACTAGCGCTCCGTATGTTATCATTGGTCTTATAACACATGTGTATATCCAGATCATTTTTGTCATCGAAAGACCCCAAGTTTTACCAACTGAACTTCTGCAACCAAATAAAGAGACATATTTCTGTCTTACTCGCGTTCAGTTTCAGACCGTTCTCGACCCATATTGTCGTTTTGTCGATCGCAGCCTATATTTTTAATATTGTTTTACTAGTTTCCTTTTCGGTGACTAGTATTGCAACGTTGTCTGCATAGCATACTACTTTGCGTTCTTGCACTACCAATTTCAGTAGTAGATCGTCGATAACTATTAACCACAGTAGTGGTGATAGTATTCCCCTGTTGGGGTGCCGCTTGATACCATTTTGCTCTTTGTGTCTGTATAGCATACTATTTTGCGTTCTTCCACTATCAATTAAGTGGTAGATCGTCGATAACTATTAACTACAGTAGTGGTGATAGTATTCCCCTTATTGGGTTGCCGCATGATACCATTTTGCTCCTTGTGGTTAAACCATAGGTGGCTGTTATCACACTAATTCGAATCATCGTTTTTGTCCATTTTATAAGTATTCCGTCGTTCAAAGTTATCAATAATTGTATTGATTTTCAGGTTATTGAAGGCTTCCTCTATGTCAATAAAACATCGGAGAGATACCTTGCCTTTACTGAAACCCTATTCAATCATATGTACGACTTCATGTAAAGCCATGTCTACCGATTTACATTTTATATATGCATGTTGGTGTATTGATGCATGTTAGTGTAACTCGGGTTTAACTAGTTTCTTATTTCCAGTTCTATCGTCTTTTCTTATCCCTTTAGGGGGAATAAATTCAGGCTTATTGGTGTATGAGCGTTAGCTTTGTTATAGCTCGGCTTGTTCGGTTCAAATAAGAATACCACTCTTGATTCTTTTAGTGCCCAGGTCCCATTTTTGCCTGTTATCAGTTGGTTAATATTACGTTCTAAATCGATTACTGACCCTGCGTTTGAATTGGTACTTTTCACTTTCTCTTGTGAGGCCTAACTATTTGGTTCGTCCTCGGAAAAGTTTTTCATCATTAAAATATCCAGGGATTCTTCCAATGTCAAGAACATGATTCTGGCTCCCTTTCAATCATTTCTGCTTATGACTGACCTTTAGACAGAATTCCTACGTCTTGAGGCTTCACTGGTATTTTCTATTTGCTCTATGTAAACTCCCCATAGTCTACATTTTCCCGATCTGCATTTTGATTTATAATTTTTCAGTTCAGTTCTATATTCAAGCCAATTAGCTTCTCTTTGAGTGCTCCTTGTTTTATTAAAAAGTCTTCGCGTATAGCTCCTAATGTCCATCAGGTTGGTGTATTGATGCATTTTTTTTTTGCTTTGTAGCCTCTTCCAGCTGGATGGCTATCAGGTTTGTACTATTAAGCTGTGGAATAGAGATAGTTTTAACTAACTTCCTAATAAAAATACAAGCCCTCGGCCTACCGTTATTAATTTTATAAAAACACTTAAAGTGCTTTCGTCGCATCCAGTTGGACGGTTGTTAGCCGTGCTTGGTTCTAGGACCAGAGCTACGACTAAGTCTTCCTTAAGCATCCTTTCTGCTACTATCTCATGTTGGCTTGTATTATTTTAATAGCCCCCCCGCCAACATTCTAGGAGTCTATTCGAGTTGTTAACTCCCCCCTTCCACCAATTACTCTGCCCGCGGTTTTGGAAGGGACTATTTTCGATTATTTAGATTATTATGAGGGGTATCTTCTTCTCTACAGGGATAGAGAGTTCTTTGTCGTTGCACCGTAGATTAGCACCAGGTCATAGTTGGGAGTACTCGTGTATGATTCTTTTCAACCAAACTTCCGAGCAGGTGTCCACACTGTGACCTTAAAAATATTGGAGTCTCTTACTTCAGGTTTCAAGGCGCTCTCGTAGAAGGGTCCTATTGGACTCTTCTACAATTTCCTCGTCGACCCGACTATTGTCGATGATAGCCAATTTTAACTCCTCAGCTACGGTCACTTGATTGTAGCTAAGAGGTCTTTTCTTCCCTACTGAGGTAGGATCAACTTCTGACCTAGACTTCTTTCTTTCTACTCTTTTCGCACCTGACGGACTTGGCACTATTGGCACTACCGGATGCTTTGCAGCAACTTTTAGCACTTACTGGAACGTTTTGCCGCCTTTCGCAAGTTCTTTCGAGTTGATCCTGCCATTCTTTGATGCGTTCATGCCTGGCACGATAGATTGTCTTTTCTCTTTTTCCTTTCTAGGGCTTTGCTTACTATCAATTTGCTGGGATCATCCGGTTTGGTTGGAATCTTAGATACCTCCCTCTCCATGCGCGTCTCCTCCTTTATCGACTCAGCATGTACTGCTGCGAGGTTGGATTTGGCTTGGGTTTGTCGAAACCATAGGTATCTTCCATCTTCGTTCCGACTGCTCCCTAGTCGACTCAGTTAGTTTCTCCCCTAGTTGGACTTTCTTTAATACCTGCTTACTGCAATTGGGTGGCATAGTGGTTGAGTGCCGACCTTTCATGCGAAAGGGCCCGGGTTCGAATCCTAGTGAAAGTGAAAAAAACTTTTCTGGTTTTCGACTCGACTCAGTTACCATTCGCCATTGGGTTCAAATTAATGGCTGAATCAGTAATTAATAATTATATATCTTTAATAAAAAATATATTAATACGACAACAAAAACAGATGCAAAATATAAACAAATAATTTAATTGAATAATATAACTCACAGATATAGAATACCATATAATTCAAATACAAAATAATACGATATAAACAAAACTAGAATTGTATCTATTGAAAATCTAACACGTTTCTACATATTATAAAGCGTAGTACTATCTCATGTTTAAAATGTATGTGGAATTCATTAAGACCAATTCTAATAACACGAATATAAAATGACCCTCTGTTCCAACCTTGTACCTAAGGTGTAGGCAGGCTTATTAGCCTAACAGTTGAACAGTTAGTGCTTAAAAAAAGAAAAAAACAAGGTATAAAAACATTTCAGGGTGGTTGCCTGATGTTGGAGCAGTGCTCTTCTCTGTTTGAAAATAGCAGTGATCGTCTCCTCAGACTTCTCTTCCTGCTTCCATTGCTTTAGTAACTTCTTGTCCTTGCCGTTAGCTTATGCCTGTTTATTAGTGAGTTTTAGGACTACCTAGGACAACCTAGAACAGAAAAATTTTACATGTTTGCAGTCATTAGTTTAACAACAGGTATTTTTCTGTCTGCAAGTCTTCTACTTTTGTGTTTATTAGGTTTTCATAACTGTGTATATAAGGCGAATTTTTTTTTAAATCAGAGCATAGATCTGAGCACGCTCTGAACAAAATGAGCACGATCTGAACAAAATGAGCACGCTCTGAGCAGAGCATGAACAGAGTACGCTCAGAGTTTTCAGATTCAATAAAATAACACGATTAGAAAACCCTGTCGTTTTTATTTTAGTTACGTTTTAAATTGTCAAAAAATTAAATTAAATTAAAACAAGGTAACTTAAAATAAACAAAACATTTTGATTTTTATTTTACAAGTAAAATTTTAAACATCCATCAAACTTTCTTTGTATTTATTTTGCTCAGCCGTGCTCAATATATTTCCACTGAGCACGTAGAGCATGTTCAGATTACAAAAAAAAACGCCTATTGTTAAGTTGTAATTTTCTGTCAAAAATTTTTCTCAGATGCGTTTTAGACAATTTTTTATTACACCCTACACCTATGAAATAGGAAAAAGGTGTATTAACTTTGGTATGGTGTTTGTAACCACCTAAAGCGAGCTAGATATGGAAAAGTATATATATTTGTGATCAGCGTGACCTCCTGACTCGATATAGCCATGTCCATCCGCTCGTCCGTAGGCACAATAACTCAAAAACTAATGGAGCTATCTTGATGAAATTTTAACTGTAGATTACTAGGACTTAAAGTACGGCGGAAATTGCATATGGGCTAAATCGGCCCATGGGTTCGGATTTTGGACCTTTTAATTGTTCTAAGGACAAAGGAGCATATAAAAAAATAAGGATAACTCAACAATGGCGTTACAGTCATGAATTTTGTGATAGTTGGTAGTTTACTAGTCCTGAGACTATGGCGGCGACTGCGTACGAACGAGTTCAGACCAAAGGGTAATGATCCTAGAAGCTTTTGATCGAATTTAGGCCAAACAAGCATAATTCGGAAACCAATGAAGATAAAACCTTCAAAACTGGTATCAGTGTTCCTCTTTCTATGTCTTTAGAGAAATTTGGAAATTTTGAATTCGAAGAATTCGATGAAAATGTTCCTGGAAATTTAGGACCAATTGGAGTAGTGGGTCGGGGACCATGCTAACAGTTCTGAAGACTTTAAAGCATATCATTCAAATTATTAAAAAAAATGGCTAAAAAATAGGATAGAACGTTCCAATTGTGTACAAGGGTTCACTAGTATTGAAAGAACGCTGCGGACTGCATATAGGCAAAATTCGACCATGGGTTCGGATCCTGGAACTTTTTCATCGAATTCAGGCCAAACGAGCATGATTCCGAATTCAAAGAAGTTAGAACCTGGAAATTCGGTATCAGGGTGTCCCTTTCTATTCCCTTAGTGTCCTCGAAAATGGGAACCAATTGAAATAGTGAGTCGGGGACCATCCACATAGTTTCGAAGACTTTAAAGAATATTTTCGAAATTAATAAAGATAAAGTAACTTGAAACAAATGTAGAAGCTTAAAATTGGAGCAAGGATGTTCTTTACTATTGCCTACATGTTCTCTTAATGTATGATCAATTGGAGTGGTGGTTCAGGTAACTCTCTTAGACCTCTAAAGGTTGAAAGGCTTATTATCGAAATTAATATAAATAGTAACTTAAAATTAATATAGAATTTCCCAATTGTGTACAAGGGTTAACTAGTATTGAAAGTATGAATGGGACTGCATATGGGCGAAATCGTACCATAGGTTCGGGTTCTGGAACCTTTGAAAAGTTCAAAAGCTAACAAACGTATATCTTAAAAACATCATAACTCAGAAACTACGGACGCGATTTTGATGAAATTTATACTCTAGGTTACTAGTAATGAAAGTACCATGGAATTGGTTCTTGCCGGGTTCGGATTCTATAAGCTTTTGATCGAATTGAAGTCAAACTTGTATAATATCGAAACCAAAGAAGATAGAATATTATATTTGGGGCACAGGTGTTTCTTCTTATTTTTTTTGTGTACGTGAAATTTTGGATGAATTGGAATAGAAGTTTGCGTACCACCCCCACTACTCCCAAGAACTTGAAGCATAATATATTCGAAATTAATAAAGATAAAAAAATCAAATTTGATACACTTTTTCCTATTTCCGTTCTTATTTAACACTTTTATATTTTTAAAGGGCTAACATTTTTACTATAAAACATATTATGTATTATATTTTATAAATTAAAAACTAAATATTTTTTTAATAAATGACGAAATTTTTTTTTGTTTTTAATTTTTTTTATATCATATCTATATTTTATTGAATTATTACCATATGGAATATGTAATTAAGAAATTGTGTACGATACTTAAGTTGTAAAATTTATTTCGTTCTAATTTTTCATTGTATTTTAGAAATACATTTTTTGCTTATTTAGATTATTAAATTTTGTGAGAAAAAGCTAATGAAGGCATTAATGGTTTTAACTAAAATTAAAAACCATGAAATTATATAAATTTTTATATTTATATTATTACAAATTAATATTTATTTCGAATAACTTTGAGTTTAATTATATAGAACCTTAAAAAATAAGTATATAAGAGAATAAATTTAACAATTTTTGAAAATTGAAATAATTAACTAAGGGTGCTAAATCATTCAACAGTAAATGCACTACAGCAAAAAATCCTGAAAAGAAGTAATTGCTGCATGTGTGTAAAATTTTATTGAATTGGATAAAAGTTTTAAATATGTAATTTTGTAATTGCATTTTACGAATCCATTTATCTCAACTTTATTTATTGTTTAATATTTCTAAATAGATAAAATAGTAAGAATTGCTAATATTTTTGAATTGATAAAGTAATTAGAAAATGTTTTTGTATTATAAAGTAAATTTGGTTAGCCATGTCTTACGATCAAACTAATAAAAGCTTTGATGGTTTTAAAATGACTTATGGAATTCCCATTAAATTTGAACCAAATAGGTGTAGGGTATTTCTAAGTCAGTTGCACCGACTGAATGTTTCTTTACTTCTTTCTTTTATTTTGACAATTGTTTATAAGTTTTTATTTGTTTTACAAAAATTAAAATAAAAAATTAGAAAAATCTGGACATTAAACAAAACCAATAAACAATTAGTTGTCACTTAACGTAAGCCCTACAGCCTCAGTTGCTAGTGCTAGTAATCATTGTATGTATAATAGGTAATTAATAATCGCGTTAACTAGTATCTAGCACTACAAAAAAAAGTAAGAATTTCGCTCGATAAAATTTTCTACTGAACGTTTTTTTATACCCTACACCTATAAAATAGGAAAAGGGTATACTAACTTTGATATGGTGTTTGTAGCCACCTAAAGGAAGCGAGCTAGATATGGAAAAGTATATATATTTGTGATCAGCGTGACCTCCTGAGTTGATATAGCCATATCCGCCGTCCGTAGGCACTATAACTAAAAACTAATGCTCCTATGGTGATGAAATTTTAACTGTAGGTTACTAGGACTTAAAGGAAGGCGCGGATTGCATATAGGCGAAATCAACCCATGGTTTCGCAATCTGGACCTTATAATCGTTCTAAAGGCTAACGAACATATAAAAACAATAAGGATAACTCAACAACTAATGGCGCTACCTTAATGAATTTTGTGCTGTAAGCTACTACTAATGAGAATATGAAGTAGATTGCGTGCGGTCCAGATCGAACTATGGGTTCGGATCCTAGAACTTTTGATCGAATTTAGGCCAAACAAGCATAATTCCGAAAATAATGAAGATAGAACCTTCAAAATTGGTATCATGGTGCCTCTTCCTATGAGCTTAGAGTTCTTAAAACTTAGGACCAATTAGTGTAGTGGGTCGGGGACCATCCACACATTTCTGAAGACCTTAAAGCAAGGGTCGGCAATATAGTGGGTCGGGGCCCATTCAGAATTTTTGTTGACCCTCCAAGTAGCTTCCTTTCCTTTAATTCGGCCCGATTAGTTTTTCTACATTTTCTATGTAGTTTTCTTACAACAAAAAACAATATTTCAAACCTCCAAAAAATTTTTATTCAAAATAAAAATTTAAACTTTCAAAATTTCCATTCATAAAAAAGAAGAAAACATTCAGCCTTTCAAAAAATTCGACTACTACAACTCTTTTCATCATTCAAACAAGTAAAGAAACAGTCAGTCGGTGCAACCGACTTAGAAATACCCTACACCTATTTGGTTCAAATTTAATGACATATCCATAGTCATTTTAACGCCATAAAAGCTGTTATTAATTTGATTGAAAGACATAGCTAACCAAATTAACTTTATAATACTAAAAACATTTTCTAATTACCCTATCTCTTAAAAAATATTACAAATTCTTACTAATTTATTTATTTAAAAAAATTAAAAAACAAAAAAACTTGTTAAAAATGAAAATATATTTATTCCAATTCAATTACCAAATGAAAAAATTCTAGTTATTTAATTTTGTGATAAAAAGCTAATCAAAGCATAATATGTTTAATAATCCAAATTTTTAAAAATTGCAATTATTTTAAATGGTTAGTTAATATACCTAATAGAAAAGCTTATACGCAAAATATGCAATAAATGTATTTCTAAAATACAATTACAAATTTACACCTTTTTATATAATTCAGTTAAATATAAAAATAAATTTTACATAAATGCAGCAAGTACCTTTGAACATAGCTGAACCACTACAATTAAGTCTAAATTTCGGGGACACATAGGAAATAGGAAATATATTCAATGGCTTCGAAATTATACTCGTTCGGCCTCAAATCGATCAAAAGCTTCTAGAATCCGAACTCATTGACCAAACTCGACCAGAACCAATTCCAATGGTACTTTCATTACTAGTAACCTAGAGTTTAAATTTCATCAAAATAGCGGCATTATTTTTTGAGTTATGGTGTTTTTAAGATATATATTTGTTAGCCCTTGAACTTTTCAAAGGTTCCAGAACCCGAAACCATGGTACGATTTCGACCATATGCAGTCCCCGTCATACTTTCAATACTAGTTAACCCTTGTACACAATTGGAACGTTCTATCTTAATTTTAAGTTACTAGTTTTATTAATTTCGATGATAAACTTTTACACATTGGGGGGTCTAAGAAAGGTACAAAATTAGAGGGACACGTAGGAAATAGTAAAGAACACCCATGTGCCAAATTTGAAGCTTCTACATTTGTTTCAAATTACTATCTTTATTAATTTCGAAAATATGCTTTAAGGTCCTTGGAACTGAGTGACTGATCCACACCCACTATTCCAATTAGGCTCAAATTTCAAGGACACTAAGGAAGTCGAAAGCAACACCCTGAAACCAAATTTGGAGGTTATATCTTCATTGATTTCGGAATTATGCTAGTTTGGCCTAAATTCGATCAAAAAGTTCTAAGTTCCGAACCCATTGTCCAATCCTCACCGTACGCAATCGCCGCCGAAGTTTCATTGCCAATAACCTACAGCACAAATTTCATGAAGATAGCGTCATTAGTTGTTGAGTTATTGCGATTTTTTATATATGTTCGTTAGCCCTGAAACCGATTAAAAGGTCCAGAATCCGAACCCTTGGGCTGATTTCGCCCTTATGCGGTCCACGCTTAACTTTAAGCACTAGTTAACCCTTGTACACAATTTGAACGTTCTATCTTAATTTTAAGTTACTATTTTTAATAATTTCTATTATAAACTTTTAAAACTTAAGAGGTCTAAGAGGGATACTGAACCACCACTCCAATTGATCCCAAATTAGGGGGACACGCAAGGGGGGGGGTTCACGCAAAGGATAGTAAAGAACACCCTTGTGCCAAATTTGAAGTTTCTACATTTTTTTAAGTTGTTATCTTTATTAATTTTAAAGATATTCTTTAAGGTCTTCGGAAATGTATGGCTGGTCCCCGACCCACTGCTCCAATTGGGCCCAAATTTTAAAGAAATTAAGGAAATGGGAAGGGACACCCTGATACAAAATTTGGAGATTCTATCTTCTTTGGTTTCGGAATTATGAAAAAGTTCCAGGATCCGAGCCCATGGTCGCATTTCGCCTATATGCAGTCAGCGCCATTCTTTCAGTACCAGTGAACCATTTTACACAATTAGAACTTTCGTTTTTAATTTTAAGATACTTTTTTTATGAATTTCAATGACATGCTTTAAGGTAAGCGTCGGCAAGACTTTACTTTAAGGTAAGCGTCGGTCAAACGAGCATGATTCCGAATCCAAAGAAGATAAAACCTTTAAATTTGGTATCAGGGTGTTCCTTCCTATTCCCTAAGTGTCCTTGAAAATTGAAACCAATTGGAGTAGTGGGTCGGGGACCATCCACATAGTTTAATAAAGATAGTAACTTCAAACAAATGTAAAAGTTTCAAATTTGGCACAAGCATTTAAGGGTTTTTCTTTACTATGTCCTATATATTACCTTAATTTATGATTAATTGCAGTGGTGGTTCAGGTAACTCTCTTAGAGTTCGGATTTTAGAAGCCTTTGATCGAATTGAGCCCAAACGAGTAAAATTATGAAACCAGAGAAGATAGAACGTTATGTTTGGGGCACAGGTGTTTCTTCTTATTTGTTTTGTGTACGTGAAATTTTGGATGAATTGGAATAGCAGTTTATCACCCCCACTCAAGACCTTAAAGCATTTATTCGAAATTAATAAAGATAGAAACTTCAAATTTGATACACTATTTCCTATTTCCGTTCTTATTTAACACTTTTATATTTTTAAAAGGCTAAGAATTTTACTATAAAACATATTATGTATTATATTTTATAAATTAAAAACAAAATATTTTTTTAATAACGACGAAATTTTTATACCCGTATGACTATTAGTCAAAGTTGTAAAATTAAAAAATAAATTGTAAAATTAAAAAAAAAAGCATTACAAAATGTACCTAAGATTTTGTAGCATTTTAATAAAAATGTGATATTTTTCCTGTAAGACTGTAAACTGAAACTATTTTCTACAATATTGTATTTCATATACATCTTGTTTGACCTGAATTGGTTCTCCGGTTTTTGAGATATTGCAGTTTCAATTGAAAATTAAAAAAAAAAAAATTCAAACTTTCAAAAAAGCTACTATAAGTATGAAATTTTCAAAAACACCCTGTATTATTATTATACCGTTAGAAAGGTCTCTTTACACTCTTTTTTTTTTTTTTTTTTTTTTTCCGGCACCTCTACGTGCTAACTGTTCACTGTGATAGGCTAAACAGCCTGACTATATATGTGCATGTCGGAACAGGGGAGATATATTCATATATTAGAACTGATCAAATGAATTCCACATACAATTTAAACATGAGATAGTACTACGCCTTATAACATGTATAAATGTCTTAGATTTTTAATAAATACAGTTCTATTTTTGTTTATATTGTAATAATTTTGTACTTGAGTTATATGGTATTCTATATCAGTGAGTTATATTATTTATATGAAATATTTGTTTACATTTTGTATTTGTTTATATTGTTATATTTATTTATTTATTATTAAAGATATATAATTATTAATTATTAATTAAGCCATTAATTTGAACCCAAAGGCGAATGGTAGCTGAGTCGAGTTGAAAACCAGATAAAAGTTTTTTCACTTTCACTGGGATTCGAACCCGGAGCCTCTCGCATGAAAGTCGGCACTCTAACCACTGTGCCACCCAGCCGTTATCTTTGCAACGGTATACAATAAGTATGGCATATGTTGACAAATAGCGCCACCACAGAACATAAATATAAAAATGACACAACAATTTTATTGAAAAATACATTTTCATACTTTATTTTGCCTTTTTGTTTTCCAGTTGTATTTATTCAATATGTGTTTAAAAATGTAAGAATGCACTTTAGAGTTTGACACAATATTGAGGTGGGTTTTAGTAATTTATTTTAGGGATTCTGGAGGTGGCAACCTCATAGTTTTCAAATTTTTGTTGTTGAAATAGGTATGTAAAAGTATAATTAGAAACGACCTTAGAGTTGGCTACAAAATCAGAATTATGGGCTTTTTCCAGAATATTTATATACATATATATACACAAGAATCTGAACTAGGAGGGATTTAGAGTTGGATTCAAAATCAGGATTGCCGCTTTTTCCAGAATATTTATATATGTATATGTATATCCAATATTAGAAGAGATTTCAGGGATTCTTAATGAAGATTGACGCTTTTTCCAGAATATTTATATTTTCATAATATATATGTACGTTAGTTCCTCAATCAAGAGGGATTTAATAGTTAGTTTAAAATTTGTGATAGCAGATAAGGATTATATTTTTATTTTATTATTTTGATTAAAGATAATTAGGTAACCTTTATAATAAATGGAAATATCTTAGTTCTTGCTTCGGCAGAACATATACTAAAATTGGAACGATACAGAGAAGATTAGCATGGCCCCTGCGTAAGGATGACACGCAAAATCGTGAAGCGTTCCACATTTTTTCGCAATACGGTTGACAAAACAAACAGCGATATTAGAAAATATTGGAAAAATTTTCATATAAAAGCTTCGAACTCCACTAAAATTGACAGAAAAAAATCAGTCAAATACCTAGGTGTTGTTTTGAACCAACATTTAAATTACATTGATAATGTTAAAAAAAATATAGAAAAGCGGACTAAAGCCTTTATGGCATCCAAAAAACTTTTCTATAATAAAATTATCGATGAAAGAGTAAAAATTTTAGCATACCAAACTCTTGTTAGACCTGTCATGACATATGCTGCACCCATTTGGTTCAACATAAGTGCAAGTCTAATGGAGAGAATAAGAAAATTTGAACGAAAATGCATAAGAGCTTGCGTAAACCTACACAGAAAACCTGAAACGAATTACAAGCATTTTTACTCCAATAAATGCTTGTACCGTAAAGCAAACATAAACAGATTCGACAACTTTTTAATAAAAATTGTTCGAAATCACTTCGAAAGATCTCTGAATACAAATGAAAATGGTTTAATATCCAAAATATATTACCATAATGAAGAGTACATAAAAAATAGTTTAAAAACGGGTTATATTGCTCCCGAACATTTTATATACCTTGACTCTAAAGGGTATATTCAAAACCACGAGCATGTCCCCCTATTATATCTCTATAATAGACGGGCCACATGCAAGTGCATAGAATATGAACCTAATAATATTGAGAGTAGTTTGCTCAAATATGATACGTTTATCCCTGAAAAGGATAAACGAATACATAAGAATTATTGGTGATTAGATTCCCTCTGAAATATTATAAAAGATAGTTTTTTAAAAATTAATAATAGGATTAGGTCTAGACTAAGTTAGTTAGGTATTAGGTTAAGTAGGTTTTAAGTTTTAAATTAAGTAGTTAGTAAGTTTTAGTTCATAAGTTTTTATATAAAATAAAATATATATCAAATTTTGGTTTTTGAAACAATTTTCCAAAAATAACTATTTGTAAAAAAAAATTTCATGTAAGAAATTGTAAACAAATAAGAATACTCGTAATGTTAATTCATAAAAAAACTAAAAAGATTAAACTATAGTGTTTAAGGTTTTAGTGGTAAAATAAAATTAGAATAAATATTAGTTTTGTAAGCTTTTTTTACTAATTGTAAATCAAAAGAAATTAATAAAATAAAAAAAAGTTAAAAAAAAAAAAAAATGGAAAAATCTTATCAAAGCGTTCGAAGCTTAGCGAAATGTCGTAATACCATAAAGAAATCATATACATAGAGTATTCATCTAGAACAAAAAATGTGAGTCAATTTTGTTGATTTGAAATCATCCCAATATCGTATTTGAAATCACCCCATTATCGTAAAAAGATGACCGTATTTTTGGTATACATAGTAAAATCAAATTGAGATTATTTCTTTGCTTTATTTTCTTTCTTTTTATTTTGTTTGTATGTCAATTAATATTTTTATTGTTGTTTTTTTTATTTGTATGTTAATCCATGTATGTATGTACATTTGTGTATTTTGTATATATGTATTCCTTTATACAATTTGGACGATTTCTTTTTTTTTATAATACAGAGAACCTTTGAAAATAAATAATAATTATTTAAGCACTAAATGCTATTCTAACAAAAATGTAAGAAATTTGAATGTACTTTTTGAAAATTTATAAACTGTCTCATCAGATGAAAAAAAGTTGTTTTTGCAGGCATTGTTTGAAATTTTAGAGGAGTGCAGATTTTTAGTTAAAAAAGTATTCGACAGTTCTTAAAAGGTTAGCTTTCTTTAACAAACAAAATTTAATTAAAAAAAAACATTATTCACTTAAAAAATCAAAATAAAAAGTTAAGGCAAAAATTAAAAAAACGAAAAATATGATTTATCTTTATGTAGCATTAATAATAGGCAATTTCAATTGCGTAACGAAGCCAAACAATTTTTAAAAATGGATTTTAAAAGTGTTAGTAAATGGCCCGAAGATGAAAAAAACGTAGCAATAAAATATTCATTTTAATTCACCAAAAGGGTTACAAATTTTTGAGCAACGGAGTAAA
Organism: Dolichopus griseipennis; assembly: GCA_963082915.1. Classification (NCBI taxonomy): domain Eukaryota; kingdom Metazoa; phylum Arthropoda; class Insecta; order Diptera; family Dolichopodidae; genus Dolichopus; species Dolichopus griseipennis. The sequence goes on along the minus strand of OY720441.1, from coordinate 95,403,176 downwards.
GCTTAATTTGCTCCATTTTAGTTCCCTTAACTAATGGATTCCCATCAAACATTTAAATATAGGTCTAAACGGACAATATAGGACAAAAATATAAATGAGTTAGGCATTATATTCTCAGAAAAAGATTTAATTGAAAGGTTGCCTGTATTGGTATTCGATGAAATAGCCATTAGAAGACTATACTATAATAGTGCACTGGATGAAATTAGTGGTTTTTCTGATTATGGTTCCGGCAGAACAAAAGACATCGCCAAATACATACAAACATATGTATATTTTATAATGTGTATTTACATACTTAAAGGGTTTTTTATGCCGAATGGTATATAAATTTTGAAAGCTTATTTATATACTTTTCCATAATATATTTTACCCGGCTTTATCTCAATTCTAAATTAAATAATAAAATAATAAAACAAATTTTCAATACGATAAACAAAAATTTTTAAACTTAAATTTTAAAAAATTGTACATACCTATTTAAACTAACGAAAATTTGAAATACATAGGAACATTAGAAGACAATTTATGGAACTATTTTCTAACGATTTGAAAGATTTGGAATAATGCAAGTAAAAAAATATAAAGTAAAAAAAGAAATTTCATTCTTCTTTTTCTATCAATATTTTTTTATTATATACTTTTTTTATAATCAAAATATACACAAACTGTATACATACATGATACAGCGATTGATATGATATACATACAAAAAAAAAGAGAAGAAATATATTATTGTAAGATGTTGGTTCCAGTTTATCATCTTAACAGGAAAAATATAATATTTTAAATAAAATACTACAAAATCGTAATGCATTTTCGGTTACTAGATGGCGCCATCGACACTAATATTTATATATTCGGAAACTTTGAGATATATAGTACCTGGAAAGAAGTAATTGCTGCATGTGTGTAAAATTTTATTCAATTGGATAAAAAGTTTTAAATATGTAATTTTGTAATTGCATTTTACGAATCCATTTATTTTAAGTTTATTTGTTGTTTAATATTTTTAAATAGATAAATTAGTAAGAATATTTTTTTAATATTTTTGAATTGATAAAATAATTAGAAAATGTTTTTAGTATTATAAAGTTAATTTCGTTAGCTATGTCTTACGATCAAACTAATAAAAGCTTTTATGGTTTTAAAATGACTAATGGACAGCGTTGCCAACTCTAGCTGACAAGATTATAGTACAAAGTGGTCAAAATTATAGTATTTGTGAGAAAAATTACGTAAATTATAGTACTATTTTAAAATTGTAGAAAATATTTTCGAAATGTTTGAAATTGAAAAAAACTCAACAATAATTATTAGAACTCATTACAAAACTTATAACAAATAATTTTTTTTTATAGAAATTTAATGCTTTTTATTTTATTTAATTTTTTTTTCTTTTAATATCATACAAACTTCAACATTTAACAAAAAATAAAAAATAAAAACAAAAAAAAACAAATAACAAAAAATAAACATAATATTAAATATAAAGTTATAGTTCTCTTTGTATTAATAAAAAAAATTTATTAGTAACTAATATTTAGTCTTCAATCTCAAAAAGAAGACAATCTGGGTCAAAATGCTTAAAATCATAAATTTTTTGATTAATTTTCTCAATCATTTCTTGTTTGGTTGGAATTTAAGACAATTACCAGCCTTTTTAACGTGGTCTGCTGTAAGCAGCGTTCCTTTAATTGTTGTGGTGACTAAACGATTGCGAGTTTTAGTTTTAATTAAATTTACTTTGCTAAAAACTCTTTCACATTCGGCGTTAGAATGTGGAATGCATAATACATTTAATGCAAAATTAGCAAGATTATAATATTCATTTTCCCCTAAAATGTTATTAAATACCATCAATTTAGCCCAAAATCGATCAACTTCATTTACATTTTTTATTTCTTCTGGAAGATCAGTAAGTGGTAGTTTGCGCCATTCATCGTCTATACATTGGTAAGAATTTAAATCATGTTCAGGTATTATTCTAGGGAACTGTTTAATAAGTTTGTAAATCGACGGAGTAAATTGTCTAAAATTGCTGGACATAGCATTGTTTGGTGATAACAGAGATAACAATTGTAGGTAGTCATCATCAAAATTAAACCTTTTCTTTATTTCTGTACAAGCAATGATTAAAAATTGCTGACAGCGCATTAAAAAATCTTTCTTTAATTCAGCGTTATTTTTTATGTCAGACTTATTCAATTCATTAAGAACATTAATACCTAAATATAGATTTTCTAGCGGAATATATTTTGTTGATTCAGATAGTTTAATATAATTTAAAGGAGTTCTCATTACATAGTTTCTGTCCATAAAGCATAATAAAAGTTCTTTGTATAATCCCGACATTTTATCATGAAGATTGGTGACAACAACTTTATCTGATTGAAAATACTGATTAAGAATAGTGAATTTTGGTAAAACCCATTGTAAAAACAGGAAATAAAGTTTCATAAATGGATCATGTAGGTCCTGGAAAATTTGTTCGGATGATATCAATCGATCTCCTAAAAACGTGTTTGTAAAATATAATTTCAATGCATCCCATTGCTCTAAAATTCGATCAACTAAGGATCTCACTGATAACCATCTTGTTTGTGATGGATGGAGCATTTTGTGCATTTCCAAATTGAACGATAATTGAAATTCTTTGAAAATACATACTCTTTTGGCACTATACTCTTAAAATGGTTATAAATATTTCGTGACAAATCCTCACATTTTCTGGGTAACATCTTACAAGCTTCACTTGCGCATAAGTGGATTGAATGGCAAATACATTTAATTATGGGCAGCTTTACTTAAAACGTGAGGAAACTGAATTGGTGGACCCCATCATAACGTTGCAACCATCTGAACCAAAACCAATTACATTTTCCAATGGCACATTAAATTTTTTGAATGAATTGATTATATTATTATATAAGTTTTGAGCTGTTGCACCATCTTCATTTCCCACCATATATACTTGGACTAAATCCCAAAATGAAGTTTGAATTTTACCACGTTCTTCATGAAAATACCTTATTACAATACATGAACTTTTTCACAGCCTAGATCTGTTGATTCGTCAGTCAAAATACTGAATTTTCTAGATTTTATAATTTCAGACAGAAGATCTTTGTGAACAGGTGGTACAACGTTTTTTATGATCCCGGTCAATTTTGTTCGACCTAATTTAATATTTTGGGCTATTTTCGAATCAGTGAATATATTTTTTATTAGCAAAGTAAGATGATCGGCAGCATTAAAAGATATATTATGCTCTGCGAAGAATGCGCTTAAACGAATTTCTGCAGAATGCACATCATTTTCCAATTTAGGTTTATTTTGGATGAAATCTTTTAATATTGACCGGGATTTGCCACTGCTACCTTTAAGTAAAGATGTATGCTTCTTACTTTGAGCGTGATGCTTTATCACATGAAGTTCTGCTTTTATTGTCATTTTACAAATTTTGCATAGAGCTTTGTGTGGCGATTCAAGTGGTTGTAACCATTCTGTAAATCCAGCTATGGATTCCCACTCCTTCCTATATTTCTGAACCCTTTTTTGTTGTTTTTTTGTTATTAGTATTCTAGGAGGTGTTCTTTGGCCAGAGTCAGAGTTACTGCTACTTACACTACCTATGTCATTCATCATAACTTCGTTAAAAGGGCTGAATAATAAAATTATAATATTATAGAAAAGGACTGAATGACAACACAGAAGAGAAGACAGTTAAATTTCAATATATATTAATGGTAATTTCACATTAGCAGATTTTTCAGACGACTAATATAAATTTATATTAGGCGTATCAAAAGTCGTCTGAAAAATCTGCTAATGTGAAATAGCTATAAGAATTAAGTTTAAGACTGACAAGATAACAATGACAGCACTCAGTTGTTGCCCAGTTAGCACAAAATGCATTTTTTTTAGAATATAATCAATATAATGATATTTAATACTAATAACTTTACCCAGCAAAAGGGTAATCTTTATTTACACAATATTTAGACGGACCGGTACGGGCTGAATCATGATAAAAATAAAATTATAAAAAAATTCTGGCAAATTGCATACTTAATTATTCAATTTTTAAATTATTTTTGAGTTTAAGGAAATACTAGTATTTTGGTTCATTATAGTACATAGTACAAACTAAAGTTTTTTGGTTAAATTATGGTACAATACTATAATTATAGTACGGTTGGCAACGCTGCTAATGGACTTTCCATGAAATTTGAACCAAATAGGTGTAGGGTATTTCTAAGTCGGTTGCACCGACTGACTGTTTCTTTACTTGTTTTAAGATTAATTTTGCAGCAAAAATATTTTATGCTAATTTGTGTAGCGTATTTTATTTGACGTTTATGTATTTACATTTTATGGTAAAGTGCTTATTTAGAAGTTTTTCTGAGAACTTTTTAAGGTCATGTACATATTTTAAGATTAATAAAACTAAAAATATAAATAGAAAAAAAAATAAAAAATTATAATATTGAAAAAAAAAGAATGTGATTAATTTTAAAAATTTTAATTTAAAAAATAATTCAAATAGGAAATAGAAAAATAAATAAGGTTAGAAATAGAATTATTGAAATGTTTTTAAAGACCATTGGAATTCTTTATTGTGTCCATAACTAAAATAATTCAAAATAAAAATATAATAAAAGTCACTCAACATTAAATGTCATTTAATTTTGCTGTTAATCGGTCAGTATAACAATGTAGCGCTAGTTGCTATTGAACGCGAGTCAAATAAATAAATAAATTACTTGTCAATTTTGAACTGAGAATATAGAAGAAAAGTACAAAAAAAAACGTTCATTCATAAACGGTTCCAGTTAGTCCTAAAGTGTTTGACTTTTTATTGTGTTGTTATGTCGTATCCTAAAGTTTTCAAATAAACAAGAATAATATCTAAACCTAATATAAACAAAAATTGTGGTTTGTTTAAAACATCTGGATTTACAAACATCTTTTTTTTAGTATTGGATAAGTTTGCGGGCAATAAATTAAAGCAAGTGTTTATTTTAACAAGAGATAAAAGTTATGCAAATAGAAAACGATATTTCACCATATTCTATTGCTCCACCCTTTTGTGATTGTGACTTTCCTCGCAACATAGATATACTAAATAACAAAAATGTACATCAATTATGCAACTGCAATTGCGTTCAGAATGGATACTTAAACGGTAAAATTGAATGGTTATGGCATAGAGAATCTGCTCATGCAGAATCTTTTGTTTATAAAGCAGATGCGACATTTCATCCAGTTTATAGTCAAGGTACAGCATATATAAGAGGCAATAAAAGACTTCAGATTAAAATGGTACATTATTGGGAAATTCAACTCATTACAAGTCCTTCTGGCACCGATGAAATGTTTGGTGTTGGAACTGATAAAATAAATTTTACTGAAAATAGGTATAGGTTTGTTAGCGGTCTTGGACGAAATGACCAATCGTGGGGATTATCCTACCGCGGTTTTAAAGCCCATAATGGAATTATTTCGAGATATTGCAAACGTATTACTCAAGGATGTGTTGTCGGCATTTATTTAGATCTCCACCATGGATATTTGGAATTTTATTTAAACCGAAAACCCCTGGGGCTTGCATTTAAAAATATACCTTTGGATCCTACTATCAATTTATACCCAATGGTTTGCTCAACTTCTTCACGTTGCGGTGTAAGATTATTAAATTCTACTTCACAACCAGTTTCGCTACAATTTCAAACAATGCGTATTATCACAAAAAGCTCTAATCAACTCGATGAAATTAAAAAATTACCTGGCTTGAAACCATTAATAAATCGGTATTGGTTTTTGATTTCATCAACTAAGTATTCATATAGATCAAGAAAAAATGAATTTCCTCTTGACGATGAAGTTGTTTTATCCAAACGTGCTAGGAAAACTAAATTTAAAAGAGAGAATGAACAAATAAACGTTGAAAACATTTATGAAAATATTAGTTTAGTTCCCATAGTTAAATCAAACGATGATGATAACGAAGACTCCATGAATAATGAAATGTTTTTATTGCTTTGATGTTGAATTAAAAAAATATATTTTCACACAACATTATGTTGTAAAAAATTTAATCTATTGTTAAATAATTTATAAATTACTGTTTTTATGAAAAAATATATGATTTATATAATTAGTTATTTCAGAGAATAATATTTATTAAAAATGTAAGAGAACATACATTTAGATAAAGATCAAGGACTGTTTGAGAATAAAAATTATTTATTTTTATCTATTGACTAGAATCATTTTATTTGAAATTAAAGTCTTTCATTATTTTATATTATTCTTTTTTTTCGTGTTCTTCAGTTTCTTCATGTGCATCAAGACAATCTCCGCAAAATATTGAATATAAAATAAGAGATAAAAATCCCAGAGGAAGTCCAAAAAGAACTAATGTTAGAACTGGATTACCCATCCACATATCTATTAGAGCTCGCTTAGCCTCAAAGTATGCGCGATAAAATCTTATTTTGTAACTATTGCCTCCATAAACTGTTGCGCTCTGATTATAAATCGACTCTAAAAATCTATGTATTGAGTGAGGGGTCAGTTGAAGAGAATTTTGTTCAAATATATGATGTTCGTGTGATGTTGAATTAATCACTAATAAATGAGGTGTTGGCATGGTGTCCATGATAATAGAATGAGCTATATTTGGATCTCCTATCCATCCAAATTGAAAATGTTCATGATATTTCTTTTTATATTTACGAATTGTTTTTTCCACCATATTTCTATATTCTAATTCATGTGTGGCGATTTGACTTAATTTATCTTCTTCTACAACAACAGCAACAATCCACTTTTTTGTTTGCATTAAGTGATTTAAATTGAATCTTGTTATTTTTGGAAATGTTAAAAACCTTTCACAGTTAACCCAATGATATAAAGTTTCGTTCAATTTATGCGGTTCCATTTCATGTGCTATATAATCGTGCGAATAATGATCATGATTCTCTTCTTTATAAACAATAATTGATGGAACTTTTTCAATGCTAAAATGATTGTTTATTAAATTTTCTGAAACTGCATAAAAAAAGCCATGCGGTTGGAAATCTTCTGAAGTTGAATGATATAATTTCCAAAGAATGCCTTCTTGAGGGCCAATATAAAGGAAAAACGAGCTATGTGCTGCTTTCAGCATGTCGATACTTTCCGGTCTTGTTATTAATTGAACTGGTGGTCCTGTTAATCTCAAAGCGAAATCAATTAAATCGCCTTTGTTTCTGTCCCCTTGATAAATAAATTCTTGATTGCCTTTAATGAATAAAATGGTTGGAAGTTGTTTACATTTATCTACTGAAGGAAATCTAGTACAATCAAGTCGCCCTACTCGAATGTTCGAAGCATGGACCGCCTGTCCAACTTGATTAAAAATTGGTTCAGCCCTTTTACAATGAGCACACCATGGCGCATAGAACATTACTAACCATTGTTGTCCTTCATTTTTTATTTCTAAAAACTTATCACTTAATTCTAACACCTTGGTTGGGGAACACTTTTGAATTATGAAAAAAAAGACAAATCCCAACGTAATCCTGAAACCATACATGGTTTAAACAAGATTTTAAATCCACCGCTTTTAAACAATTCCTAACTTAAGTTAATTTGTTGACTTTATATTTGTACTAAATATTTTAAATTTGACCTTTTTCCCTTAATAAAACTAAAGCCTTATTAGTTCCACAATCTTTTCTTTTTTGAATAAAATTTTAATCCAATTTGTATTTTGTTTATAAGTTTTTTTTTACAAAGGATGTGCATGTTACTCACACATTAATCGAATTTAAATGGAAATTATGAGAAACTTCTGACCTCTGGAGGTTAAAAAAGTAATTAAATAATTTTTAGTTATTCCCGCTATATTTTGTAATTATTAAATAATAAAATTGTAATAAAATTAATTAAGCCAAAAAAAAATCTTCGAAATCCATAAAAATTAAATTTAACTATTATTAATAATAAAATTTTTATTTTATTGGAATAAAAAAAAATTGCACAAATGTATTTATATGTAATAAATCAGCAAGCACTCTTTTTCGCTAACCGTCCTATCTTATCATATTATAAGTAAGTCTTAAAAAAGTTTTTAATTGGTTTAGCATTTTTATTTTAAAATAATAAAAACTTTTAATTAGGTTTATAGAAATTTGATGCTTTATTTTTTAACGAATAATAACGTAAACGAACGACAATGCAGAGTTATTAAGGTTTGTAAAAGGTTTGTGTAGCTCTGTTTAAAAAATAACCCTTTTGCTGTTGCAAAATTTCAAAAAACATAGCTTTCAAACTTTTCAAGAACAATACTAAATTTTGAAGGCGTTCATGTGACTTTATATTTAAAGAAGTTTAGTAAATACACATAATTAATTTTTCAATCAGTGAACTGAAAGAAAAGAAGAATTTTATTTATAAATTTTTTAATTTTATTTATATTAAAAAAAAAACTTAATTTTTAAATTTTATACTTTATATATATTCTTCAATTTCAAACTAAAAAGTAAAAGTATATATAAATTGCTGAAAATTAATAAATAGCGCCGAAATTAGGAGATGATTAACTTTTGCGCCAAGTTTGTATTGTTTTGCATATGTTTACCTTTTTTAAGTTTTGTTGGATGTACCCATATGCACAGGAGGTTAACTATTTTTAATTCTTCTACATATGAAATTTTGTAGACAAAAGTCAAAATCAGCTTTACACTACCCTCTATTTTGACAAAAAACTACCGGCGATTTGATGATTTAATTAATAATATTAAAATAAATATTTTTTTAATATAATTTTAACAAAGTATTAAAATGACATTTCGAATCAGGATCTTAAACTCTGATATTTGTTCGAAATTAGCTTCAAACAAAAGAAAATGAATAACTCTACTAAAGAAATTTTTGTAAAATTATTTTTAAATAAATTTTTATAAAGTTACTCATTAAATTTTTTAAAATTTAGAATTATTATGTTTTTAATTATAGTTGAACATCTACGTTGAAGTTTCAATATATATAAATAAATATAAATTATTAATTTATAAATTATTTTACATTACATTAAATCAATTTTTTTATTTTTAGAAAATAAAATATTTTAACAGCTATTCATTATTGTACATATAAGAAAGATCATTCATTTCGACCGAATATTAAACATACTTGAAATTTATATATTCGATATTCAAAAATGACATTAAGTGCAAAGATAATTTAATTTAATTTAAATAATGGAAATGAGCAGTAAGAATTCTTTTTAAAAATAATTCTTTCCGGGCGTTTTCTTTAAGTCGGAGCTGACATTGTTTCTTTTGTGTGATCAGATTATCCAGATTATCTTATTTTGTGTTTTTTTTTTAAATCGCAGATTGCTCAGAGCACGATAAAGCTCTTAAAAATTTCTCTGATTTTACAGAGTTGTAAAACTAGGAAACGTCAAATTAAAAATAAAATAATAAAAACACCATTAAAAAAAATATGTCGTATATCAAGACATTTTGTTTTATTTTTGCTTTTTAAATTTTGTTTTTGTAATATTAAAATATGGAGAACTTAGATTGAAAGGTAAAACTTTTAAATTTTAAATCTTTTTAATTTCAATTTAATAAAATAAATTTTGGCGCAATTAAACAATAAAGGCAGGTTTTCATGAGAAAATTTTGCCCAGGAAACTTGACTTTAGAGAGAGAGGTATATAGTATACTCTCAATAGGAGAGAAAGAGTAAAATGATTAAATTTATTTTAAAATTTTTTTATATCTTTTGACCATAGAATTACTAGTTCTAGAATGGCAAAAGGATGTTCCCGACTCTTTTCTTCTTATGTGATTTCCTATCCTGAGGTATTCAGACAAAAAAATACATATGCAATTTCGTATGCGTATACAAATGGTACGGCTACTTCATCTGTCATTGCTTATATTTAAGTAAATGAGAATGTTTATTAGGCAGTTTCTTATTAGTTTTTTTCTTTATATTTTACATAGAAATACATTTGGATTGGGCAGTTTGTATATTGTAAGTTATTTCGAATAAAGATATTTACTATTTTATTTAATTTACTTTTATTTTAAATATTTACTTTTTAATATTAAATATATAATTGAACAAAACATTAAGAAAAAAATTTGAATAATATTTGAACAAATTGCAGTCAATTATTTTTAAAATAATGGAATCTCCAACAAGTATATTTTTAGTTTAATTTTAGTTAACTTACATATCTATTTTGATTTATCTTAAGGTTTATCGTAGGTTTATTTATTCATCGTGGAAATGAAAATAATTAAATCAAAAACAAATCATAATTTTTTGAACAAAACAAAAAGTATTTATAATCTTGTGAATATATAAACATTCTTAGCCATTTTTAAATATGAACGAACCTTTTACAAATATGAAATCTACATTTATGTTAACCGTAAGGAGGGTTTTGATTTCTGTTTCAAATAACTTAACGTTTCCGAATAAAGAATTAAAAGGTTTTTTCTTTACCCTTTTTTTATTCAATAAAAATTTTACTTATTATTTAAAAGTTTTAGCATTACAATATGATTTTCAAATTGATTCTATTAAAAAAATAGACAATGTTTTGGTAAATTTACAGAACGGTCACTTTATAATAATGAAAAATGGAGAGCAAAAATCAAAAGGAAAATACCTTTAAAATAAAAAAATTGGCTGAAATTTGTAAAACCTCAAGAAATAACAAAAATTCTTTAAGCAACACTTTTTTCCCCATCTTAATAATCCTTTATTTAATTTAATGTTTTTTTAAAAAACTTCAAAAAGCATAACAACACACAAATTTTTTGAATATAGTATTTTCTAATTTGTTATCATTTACTTTTAACTTTGAAATCTTACTTAAATAGTACTAAAAGTTTCTTTTATATTTCACTTTCAAAATGAAATGAATCGCGGAGAAACTAGTAAATACATACAAACGGTACACGTACCAAATTTTGAAATTTGTCTGAAAATTTTTTCTCTATTGCCATTCTAGTACTAGTAATTCTATGCTTTTGACAAAAACAAATTACATAACCTTATTTTTTAATTTTTAAATTTATATTTCGCGAATTTTTCAATTCAAAGTTAAAATTTTATTAATTTTAAATAAATGATAAAATTTTAATCAATTTCAAATAATTTTAAATAAAAATTTCATTCATCAAACCATAATATAAAATGTTTTTTTTCTTTGTTTACATTCTCTTGTTTGTTTACAAAATTCAAATGTCATGTATCCATAAAAATATGTAATAGTATGCAAAAAATTTTTGTGTAGAATACACTTTTTTTTTGTATGTGGTAGCAACTTTATAGGAAAAAGCCTAAGAAAACATCTTTTTGACATGTATTATGGCGCTCTCTCAATACTTGGCTAAGGAATAATGGATGTTTCTCCCAGTAATTTATATGTTTCTCCCAGTAATTTATCTTTTTTTCTTTGTCGCACAAATAGTATTTTTGTATCTTCTGCCTATGCTCTAACTTTTGCCCAGGAAACTGCCGTAATGAAAATTAGTTTTAATGATGTTAGAAAATAATTTGGTTAAAAATAAACAATCTGTGTTCTGAGCGTCAGAGTTCGGATTAAATTAAAATCTGAGCTTAGTTTGCTCTGAGCGCTTGAAATCTGCTTTGAGCATTGATCTGATGAGAAAAAGAAAAACGCCCTATATATAATGTACAATCAGAAAGAGAATGAACGCAAAAATGAAAGCGTTTAAAATTTTGTATATTTTTTTTATGCCCAACGGGAATAAATTATTAATTATTAATTAATGCTCTAAAATAAGAAAAATATGCTACTTTAATGCCAGCATAATTTTTTTTAGAGAAATTATGCTTTTCAGGTGTTACAAATGCCACCGTTGCTTCAAATTATACCATAATGATAACACTGATGATATTATATGATTTGTTCCATTTGTACCATGATAATATATGATTTGTACTAGTACTAAGATTTTTTTGCCATTCCCGATGTTCCCGATTCTTTTCTTCTAATGTAATTTCCTATCCTGAGGTACTTCAGATAAAAAAATGCATATGCATTTTCTTATGCATATACAAATGGTACGGTCAGTGTTGCCTCTTTAAAATTTTCAATACGGTAAAATTTGACAGTTTGACTGGAAAACATTTTAAAAATTCAGTTAAAAAATCCAGTTAAATGCTGTCAAAAAATCGGTCAAAATAAAAATTTAATTAAGAAACACTTAAAATTAAGTGTGTATAATGAAACATGTACATAATTAATTTTTTTGTTTAGATTGATTTATGGAGCGTTAATTTTTATGAATTCGCAATACCCAATTTATGTTGTTAAATTGTAAAATAATTATTTAAAAATGTCAAATAAAGATTATTACAAACAAAAAGATTGGACTAATATTACTTAAAAACATGGTTTCATAAACAAACACAAAACTTATTTCATAAATTAAACAAAAATTATTTCATAAATCAAACAAAAAAAAATTTATATAAAGAAACGGTATACATAAATAAATCTTATTGCACTTGTGTGTAATATGTATATAACAAAAAAGTATATATTTTCAAAACAAACGACTTAAAAAATTTCATCCAGAAAAGAAATGTTAATATCTTCTTCACTATCGTTTTCATATCTATCCTTTTTACCAATTTTCTGAATAACTACTGATTGGGTTTCTTGGAATATTATTTAAATTTTTAGTTATTATTCCATTCGTGCGAAAAACCAATTTTTTTAAAAATATTTTAAATTTTTCCGAAACGAAATTATGTCAAAAGTGGGCAAATAAAAAAATAAATCAGTCAAAAATCCAGCCAAAATATTTCGGGTTTTTACCGGTCAAAGAATATTTTTTCCAGTCAAATTTGACAGGAATACTGTCAAAATGGCATCACTGGGTACAGCTACTTCTTGCGTCATTATTTAAATTTGAGTAATGAGAATGTTTAACAAGCAGTTTCTCATTATTTATTTTGTTTACATTTTTATATTGAAATACATTTGGATTGGAAAAGTTTGTATATTGTTAGTTATTTCGAATAAAAATATTTACTATTTGATTTAGTTTTAAATATTTACTTTTTATTATTATATATATAATTGAACAAAATATCAAGAAAAAAATTTGAATAATATTAGAAAAATAAATTGCAGTTTCTTAATTATTTTTAAAAACAATGGAATCTCCATCAAGGACATGTATTTTTAAGTGAATTTTAATAAACTTATATAGTTGATTTATCTTCAGGTATTTGTTCATCGTGGAAATGAAAATAAGTAAAACAAAAACAAGTCATAATTTTTGAACCAAACAAAAAGTATTTCTAGCAGTGTTTGATTTTATCGCTCACATATAGTGCTCAGTATATACAATTTATTAACAAAAAATTTCAAAAGAATGCTCGTATTGAGCAAAACAAAGAAAAATGTTTGCGTATCTCTTAAGAGGTGGTTTACAAGATCAGTATAAACAGCTCTTGTATAATTTTATTTTTTTTTTTATGTTTGACTCTCAAAGAGCGAGACGCAATAAAAAATTTGTTATAAAGGCTAATTTTCATTACGGCAATTTACTGGGCAAAAGTTAGAGCATAGGCAGAAAATACAATATACTATATACCTCTCTCTCTAAAGTCAAGTTTTCTGGCCAAAATTTTCTCATGAAAACCTGCCTTAATACTTTAGTCACAACCAAAGTATATCTATTGTTAAAAAGTACTCGTAGTTTCACTTGGTCACGTGGGCAAAAGTTAGAGCATAGGCAGAAAATACAATATACTATATACCTCTCTCTCTAAAGTCAAGTTTCCTGGCCAAAATTTTCTCATGAAAACCTGCCTTAATACTTTAGTCACAACCAAAGTATATCTATTGTTAAAAAGTACTCGTAGTTTCACTTGGTCACGTGATCAAAAATTTTCTAGCTAACTTTTAAGGCAGGTTTTCTTGAGAAAATTTTGCCCAGTAATCTTGACTTTAGAGAGAGAGGTATATAGTATACTCTCAATAGGAGAGAAAGAGAAAAATGATTAAATTTATATTAAAATTTTTTTATATCTTTTGACAAAAACAAATTACATAACCTTATTTTTTAATTTTTAAATTTATATTTTGCGAATTTTTCAATTCAAAGTTAAAATTTTATTAATTTAAAATAAATGATAAAATTTTAATCAATTTCAAATAATTTTAAACAAAAATTCGTTCATCAAATCATAATATAAAATGTTTTTTTTCTTTGTTTACATTCTCTTGTTTGTTTACAAAATTCAAATGTCATGTATCCATAAAAATATGTAATAGTATGCAAAAAATTTTTGTGTAGAATACACCAGGGATGAAAAATGAGTAAAATGAACTGTATTAAAAGAATAATAAAAATTGTACTAAATTGGGAATAATTGTACTGAAATTTGTTTATATTATGTATCTGCATAATACCACAATAAAACTACATTAAAAAGGACTAGTTTTAATAAAAAAATTAAACATTAATAAAACAGAAATAAATATAAGTTTATTAAAAAACAAAAATCACATAATTCTTATCTTTAAACCTTAAACTAATATTTCGTCTGCCACTCTAGCAGCATTTTGTAAACTTTTTTTAATTAAGTCTCTCTCCACCGTAAAGCTATGGCACTGGTCATTTATAATTAAATCCCTGATTTGAATTAATGTGGAACAAGTACTTATGTGCAGTATATTTCTGCATTTTGTTTTCACTAAATTTTGATTTAAAAAAATATCCTCTCAATATTTGCAGAGGAATGTGGTTGAGCTAAGCGATATATTATATTTCTAAACATATTTATGTTTAAACTTTATTGATGCAGTTCATTTTTTATTAGAGAAACTTTGGTCCAAGTTTTATATATTACTATATTTTATATTTTCGAAAAAAATACGTAGTGGAGTGTATTGAATTTTGACTCGAGTGTACTACTGTATTTTCTGGAGTCAATTGTATTGAAAAAAGTACAATTGTATCGAAGATTTCATCACTGGAATACACTTTTTTTTTGTATGTAGTAGCAACTTTATAGGAAAAAGACCTAAGAGAACATCTTTTTGACATGGATTATGGCGCTCTCTCAATACTTGGCTAAGGAATATGGATGTTTCTCCCAGTAATTTATATGTTTCTCCCAGTAATTTATCGTTTTTTCTTTGTCGCACAAATAATATTTTTGTATCTTCTGCCTATGCTCTAACTTTTGCCCAGGAAATTGCCGTAATGAAAATTAGCCTTAATTTATCGTTTTTTCTTTGTCGCACAAATAGTATTTTTGTATCTTCTGCCTATGCTCTAACTTTTGCCCAGGAAATTGCCGTAATGAAAATTAGCCTTTACTCTTTCCGCACATATGCAAAAATTTACTCAAATTGTTGGAAGTATATAGTAATAAGAATATGCAAGAAAAAGACGGAAATTTAAAAAAAAAATTGAAATTGAAACATAGCAAAATTGCATAGTGTGTCGTTAGTAATAAACCAATAATAAACTTTAAAATATAATTGTAAATGTTATAATATAAAGTTATGTAAATTTGAATTTTTAAAAGACTTTCGAGAGCTAGAATTTTATTACAGCTTTAGTTTTCTAAAATATTTAATTTTCTGTCTGTATACAAAAGAAAAGTCTTTAAAATGTATTAAAATGAATTTATTATTATAAATGTGTCACGCCAAAAATTATACATATATAGATAAAGCATGTAGAACAAAAAATGTCAATAAAAATTCTGTTAATTTTTTCTTAAAACCATTGCCCTATATGATATCTCTTTTTCACTAATGCTTTCTTCCACTATTCATAGAGTTTGCCTTTATAGTTTTTCTAGGTATCAACAAATATGTGGAATATGTAACAAATATAAAAATAATACGATTATTAAACTTTAATGACAAAATACAAGATTATATAGACAAATTTTAAAAATAACCTCAGTTTTTTTATTTTTTATTACTTTTTTCAAATAAAACTTATTTATTAGTTATAATGGATTAGAAGACCTTGAAATTATTATTGTGAAAATTGAACTTCCTTCTAAAAATTTATATCTTGTTCACTGCTATATTCCTCCTTCGTCTGATTCTGATATTTATACTGCTGTAGGTAAAACGATAGATTTTATTTGCAATGACTTTAGTCCTGAAGATGAATTGATTTTATGTGGTGATTTTAATCTACCCAATGTTAATTGTGTAAAGCATGACCAGGAACATTTTATGATTCCAAAACATATTAGGACCGAATGTGAATATGTATTTATTGATAAATTAAATACTAATTATTTGCAACAAGTCTCAGAAATTTGTAACTTTCAGGGTAAACAACTTGATTTAGTGTTTACTTCTGAATGGAACAATTTAATTTTCTGCGAAAATACCTTCCCTTTAATAGGTATTGATAAGTTTCATCCACCATTAAGTTTTACTCTTTGTGTTAATTCACCAATCAATTCTGATTATTCTAATTCTTATAGTTTTGATTTTAACAAAGCTAACTTTGATGCTTTAAATGAATTCATTAGTTCCTTTGATTTTTATTCTGTATTTAATAATACAGATGTTAATATAATGACAAAAAGGTTTTATGAAGTTATTTTTGAAGGCATTCGGCAATTTGTACCAAAATCTAAGAACCGAAACTCTTTATTAAGTCCACCATGGTTCAATTCGGATTTGAGAAAACTCAGAAATAAAAAGAATAAAGCATGGCGTTGTTATCTTAAATCGAAGAATTCGTATGACTATAATAGATTTAAAATTCTTTTTGATGAATTTAAATTATTGTCGGAATTATTCTATAATGAATTTATTTCTAGTACATCTTCAAAATTAATATCAAATCCAAAATGCTTCTGGAAATTTGTTAATTCCAAGAGGAAAAGTGACGAGTTTTCCTCTCATATGAAGTATAATGGTGTTTCAAGTAATGATTCTAAAATAATACCTATCTAATTTCTTTCGTGATTATTTCTGTTCTTCTTATAGTAATTCTATTTTTACACCAAATTATAATGATTTCTCTCATTTGGATACTTTTCCGAAAACTACTTGGTCTAATATAAATATTAATGAAGGTGTAATTAAAATGTATTTAGATAAACTTGGGAATAATACTCTTCCCGGACCTGATGGTATTCCGGAAGTTATACTCAAAAAGTATTCAAGTGCTTTAGCTATTCCCCTTTCAATACTATTTAACTCTTCTTTAAATTCAGGAGTTTTCCCGTCTATCTGGAAACACTCATATGTTAGACCTATTCATAAGAAAAATGCCAAAAATGAAATTATTAATTATCGACCAATTGCGAAACTTTCTTCACTTCCAAAACTGTTCGAATTAATAATGTATGATTCTATTCATAGTCACTGTAAATCTTTTTTAGTTCATAATCAACATGGATATATGGATAAAAAATCAACAGTTACTAATCTTGTTGAGTCAGTTTCAACTTTTACAAAAAATATGGAAGAAGATTTTCAAACAGATGTTATCTTTACAGATTATAGTAAAGCATTTGATGTTTTACCACATTCTATAATACTGATAAAGCTGAAAAAACTTGGTTTCAAAGATTTTTTTGTGAAATGGGTTGACTCATATTTATCTGATAGGACCTACAGTGTTTTATTTAGAAATATCACTTCTAAACATTTTAACGCCAATTCTGGAGTTCCACAAGGCAGTCACTTAGGTCCTCTTTTTTATAATCTCGGTAAACGATGTTTCTTCAGTCATTGTTAATAGTGAGCTTCAAATATATGCGGATGACATGAAAATTTTTAAGAAAATTGAGTCACTAAATGATGCTTTACTCTTACAAAATGATTTAGATCATTTTTTTAATTGGTGTAAAAACAATAATCTTCTTCTAAATGTAAATAAATGTGCACTTATGTGTTTCACACGTCATCTTAATCCGATTTGTTTTAATTACTGCTTGAACGGAATTAATATTCCTAAAACGAATTCTATTAAAGACCTAGGCGTTTACTTTGATGATAAGCTTAACTTTAAACTTCATTTCTGTTATATTATAAATAAAGCTAATTCTATGCTTGGTTTTATAAAACGTTGTTCTAAAGAATTTAATGATTCTTATGTTCTTAAATCTTTATATTCTTGTCTTGTTAGACCTAATTTAGAATATGCTAGCCAAGTTTGGTCACCATTTTACGAGGTACATATTAAAAACAAATTAAAAACAAAATATTTTTAATAAACGATTAATGTCCTTTTTTATAATTTTTATTATATCATATATTTCATTGAATTATTACCATAGGTGATATATAATTAAGACAATGTAAACGATACTTAAGCTGTATTCCAAGGTACTTTATGTTAAATTAATTTTTATATATGTAAAAAATAATGAATTATATGAAAAGTTCTAAATTTGTAATTGTGTATTTTAGAAATACATTTATTGCATATTTTGCGTTTATAACTTTTCTAATAGGTAGACATAAACTAACAATTTAAAATAATTGCAATTTTGAAAAATTTGAATTATTAAATATGTTATTATTTGATTAGCTTTTCATCACATCACGAATTGAAATAAATATATTTTCATTTATTTCAAGTAATTTTGTTTTTTAATATTTTTAAATAGATAAATTAGTAAGAATTTGTAATATTTTTGAATGGATAAAGTAATTAGAAAATGTTTTTAGTATTATAAAGTTAATTTGTTTAGCTATGTCCTACGATCAAACTAATAACTGCTTTTATGGTTTTAAAGTGACTTATGGATATCTAATTAAATTTGAACCAAATAAGTGTAGGGTATTTCTAAGTCGGTTGCACCGACTGACTGTTTCTTTACTTTTTTTTAATAATTTCAATGATATGCTTTAAGGTCTTCAGAACTGTGTGGATGGTCCCCGACCCACTACCCCAATTGGTCCTAAATTCTCTAAGGACATAATAAGAGGCACACTGATACCAAACTTGAAGGTTTTATCTTCATTGGTTTTGGGATTATGCTTGTTTGGCCTGAATTCGATCAAAAACTTCTAGGATCCGAACCCATGGTCCGAACTCGTTCGTACGCAGACGCCGCCATAGTCTCAGTACCTTTTAATCGGTCTAAGGGCTAACGAACATATATAAAAATTCAACATAACTCAACAACTATTTACGGTATCTTCATGAAGTTTGTGCTGTAGGGTATTGATAATGAAATTACGGCGGGGATTGCGTACGGTCGAGATTGAATCATGGGTTCGGAACCTAGAACCTTTTGATTGAATTTAGGCCAAACGAACATAATCCCGAAACCAAAAAAGATAGAACCTCCAAATTTGGTATCAGGGTGTCGCTTCCTATTTCTAAATGAATTATATTAAAAGTTCTAAATTTGTAATTGTATTTTAGTAATACATTTATTGCATATTTTGCGTTCATAAGCTCTTCTAATAGGTACATAAACTAACCATTTAAAATAAATCAAATTTTGAAAAACTTGAATTATTTAATATATTATGCTTTGATTAGCTTTTTATCACAAAATAATAATGCAAATTTTTTCACTTTTGTAATTGAATTGGAATAAATATATTTTCATTTATTTCAAGTTTTTTTGTTTTTTAATATTTTTAAATATAATATTATATATATATTTAAATATAATTTTTTATTTATAATATAAGAATAATTAGTAAGAATTTGTAATATGTTTTAATAGATAGTGTAAGTAGAAAATGTTTTAGTATTATACAGTTAATTTGGTTAGCTATGTCTTACGATCAAATTAATAACAGCTTTAATGGTTTTAAAATGACTTATGGATATCTCATTAAATTTGAATCAAATAGGTGTAGGGTATTTCTAAGTCGGTTGCACCGACTGACTGTTTCTTTACTTGTTGTTGTTTAATTACAGTTTCGGATTACAATTGAAAATTCAAGTACAATTTATTAATGTAGTAACAACTAATTTGTAAGCTAAAATAAATGTAATAAAAGTAGAAAGAAGGTGTGGGGATTTACTAAAATAATATTATTTTTTGCACAAACAAAACGGATAGGTAGAACAGCATAAGTAGTTTAAAATTTCTTTAGAAATAATTTTATCATATACATCTTCATATTCACAGTCGAAGTATAATCTTGAAATGCGGTCGTTAAAACTTTGAATATTTTCCATTTCCTTTATTCTGTTAATATGCATGTTAATTGAATATATTGCAATCTGAAGTTTAGCAGGATTTATTTTAATGTTTTTTTTTTTTTTTTTTTCTTCCTTTACATTTATTTCAAAACACGAATAATAATTAGAGAATTACAATTACAAGTAAAAATAAAATTACAGATACAACTATAAACTCTACAATACACGTATTTTCAATAAATGCCACTCCTGTCGGAGCATAGAGCGGAAACAAACTCCTTCCATCTATCTTGATCTTGCGCTATTCGCCTGACTTCTGCCCAACTCTGCTGCCGGGACTCTGCTAAGACCATTCTGACCCAGGTGTTGCGTGGTCTTCCGCATCTTCGTTTTCCCTGAGGATTCCATTGAAATACCTGCTTGCCAATATCATCGTCCGGCATCCGCAGGGTGTGGCCTATCCACCGCCATTTTCTACATAGGATTTCTATTGCTATTGGTTTGCTGGCAGTAAGTTTTAGAAGATCCTGGTTTGAAATTATATTAGGCCAAAATATCCTGCATATTCTCCTCAGACACCTATTAACAAAAGTCTGTAGTTTTCTGGATACGTTATCTGTGACTTTTCAGGTTTCGCAAGCGTTAGTAGAACTGGTTTAACGCTCGAGTTGAAAATTTTTAGTTTGGTTTTTCTACTAATGTTTCTACAGCGCCAAACGTTACTGAGTTTATGATAAGCATGCCTGACCTTATTTATCCGGGACGATATGTCCTCCTCCGCGCCACCGCTTTTTGTTATCATGCTTCCCAAGTAGCAAAATTCATCAACCTCGTCGATTACAATAGATTTGTTGTTAATATCAATTGTTAGTGGTGTCTGAATACTTGTTTCTAGTCGCATTAGCTTCGTTTTGCTAAAGTTTATTTTTAACCCAACATTTTTAGCATTAATAATAAGTTTTTCTAATTTTGAGCTAATAGATGTTAAACTGTGCGACATGAGGCAAATATCATCAGCGTAATCAAGTTCCCCTAGTTTTTCGAATGGGCGCCACTGTATTCCATCAGATGTTTCAGCGTCGGTTTTTCTGATTACACTGTCTAAAACTATTAGAAACAGTATGGGGGAGAGTATGCAACCTTGACGAACTCCGTTATTTATTGCAAATTCAGCTCTTGTTTTCCCTTTAAATCGTACTGTACAAGCGGTATCCCTATAAAGTTCTTTTATTAGTTCTGTTAACTTATCAGGGATTCCCAGAACTCTTAGCGCTTCCCAAATGGCATTTCTTGAAACGGTGTCGAATGCACGTTCAAAATCGACGAAGAGAAGGAACAATGGAGATTGCCATTCAGCCGACTGTTGGTATCATGATGATGATTCGTAGGGTATTTATGTGATCAACACAAGATCTCTTAGGTCTGAATCCCGCTTGCTCGCGACCCAGCAAGTTGTTGACGGTTGGAGAAATACGGTCTAAAATGATGAATGCCAGTAATTTCTCGACAGAATTTAAAAGTGTAATTCCTCGCCAGTTACTGCAGTTGCTAAGGTCGCCTTTTTTTTGGAATTGGTACAATGATCCCTTCTTTCCAGCTTCTTGGGATTCTTCCAGTTGTCCATGTTTCCCGGATAATTGGAACCAGGGATGTGGTTAGTACCTCGGGACCGCTTTTCAACAGCTCTGCTGGTAAATTATCAGGGCCCGGAGATTTGTTGATCTTTAATTTTGCAATGGCATTTACTATTTCCTCTCTGCTTGGTGGTGCTGTAGAGATATTACGTCTGGGATTGCGTCGTCTTGTGATTTCAACTGGCAAACTGCATTCCCCCCTCAGTTCAGTAGAGTCTTCGAAAAATTCCTTCCAACGGTTCAGTTGTTTTTCCTCTGTTGTGAGAATATTTCCGTTGCAATCTTTAAGTGGAGGTGCTTCGACTCTTGTTCTCGGAAGTTTGTTTATAGTAGAGTAGATGCCGCGTAGGTTGTTGCGGTATGCTGAGCCGATGGTATTCACAAAACGCTCCCGATCTTTTCTCGCTGAAGATTTTATTTGACGTTCGATATTATTATATTCCCCTTTTAGTCGTTGTTTCTCCGCTGGCAATCGAGCTTGACCAAGCTGTGGTTTAAGCTTGCGACGTTTTTCTATTAGCTTCCACGTATCCTCTTCTATCCAAGGCTTTTTCTGGTGTTGTTGAGTGCCAAGGGTTCTTTGGGCAGCTGTTTTACAAGCACTTTCAATATTGTTCCAGGTGATCGGTTCATCCATGTTGTGCAGTATATTGTTAACTGATTCTTTAATTTTAATGTAAATTTCATTAAAAACAACCAAAGAACAGTAATATCTGAATATATAAATTTTTCTAATACATAACAACTAATATTTGTATAAATTGACCAAGTGAGTTTCAATTGTTATACCCAAATACTTGTAATTTTCAACGGATTCAATTTTAAAACAACCTTCAGAACACAAATTATTTACTACTTGACTCGATTGTTGTATGATATGATTTGGGCATTTAAAACGACCACAATTTGCGGTATGTAACTTGACGTCTAGATCACTTATAGAGAAGTTTTTTAAGCTGAAAATTATGATTTTTGTTTTTTCAATTATTATAAGCTTATGCATTAAATCGATACTACGTTCACTGTAAGAACGAGAATAATCATCTGCAAAGCCCCTTATCTTACCTTTGAAAGGTTGTGAAAAGAGGGAATTAATATAAATTAAAAATAATAGCAGACCTAAAATTGACCCTTGTGGTACTCCGATATTATTAATGATTTTAAATTGGCTCAAGATATTATTTAACTTAACTTTTTGTGTCCTGTTACTAAAATAAGATTTTAGAAAATCAAGAAAGAAACCTCTAAAACCTGCTGCTTCTAATTTGTTAATAAGAATATTATGATCAATCATATCAAAAGCTTTGGTAATGTCAATAAATGATGCTGAAGTGCATTTATTTTCATTTAAACTTGAATATAATTCAGAACGCAACTTTAAAATCGCATCTTCAGTAGATTTACCGGATAAAAACCAAAAACCCGAAGAACTTCGTGTTGGATAGAAATTTTATCATTCTTGTTTTAATTAATTTTTCAAATAATTTCCTTAAAGACGGCAGAATTGAAATTGGCCTGTATTTACTTAGATTTAGTTTGGAACCTTTTTTATATAACTGAATTATTTCAGCACATTTCAATGAAACAGGAAAAATACCACTACAAATTGATAGATTAAAAATGTAACTCAACACGTCTATTTTGTAAGGAGCAGTTTTTTATACCCTACACCTATTGAAATAGGAAAAGGGTATATTAACTTTGGTATGGTAAAGGAAGCGAGCTAGATATGGAAAAGTATATATATTTGTGATCGGCGTGACCTCCTGAATCGATAAATCCATGTCCATCCGTCCGTAGGCACGATAACTCAAAAACTAATGCAGCTATCTTGATGAAATTTTAACTGTCGGTTACTAGGACTTAAAGTACCACGGGGATTGTATATTGGCGAAATCGGACCATGGGTTTGGATTCCGGACTTTTTAATCGTTCTAAGGGCTAACGAATATATAAAAAAAAACAAGTTAAAAAACAGTCAGTGGGTGCAACCGTCGGTGTAGTAATGCCCTACACCTATTTGGTTCTAATTCAATGGGAAGTCCATAAGTCTTTTAAAAACGATTAAAGCTTTTATTAGTTTTATCGACATAGCTAACAAAATTAACTTTATAATATTAAAAACATTTTCTAATTATTTTATCAATTCAAAAATATTAAAAACTCTTACTAATTTATCTATTTAAAAATATTAAACAACAAAAAAATTTGAAATAAATGGTTCGTAAAATGCAATTACAAAATTAAATATTTAAAACTTTTTATCCAATTCAATAAAATTTTACACACATGCAGCAATTACTTCTTTTCAGGATTTTAAGCTGTAGTGTGTTTACTGTTGAATGATTTAGCACTTTTGATTAATTATTTCAATTTTAAATAATTTTTAAATTTATTCTTTTAATTTAATTATTTTTTTAAGTTTTATAAAATAAAACTCAAAGTTATTGGCAAGAAATATTAATTTGAAATAATCTATATATATATAAAAGCGAAAGTTTGTTTCTTTGTTTGTATGTAGCGAAAAGACTCCTAAGCTGCTCAACCGATTTTCATGAAAATTTATATTAAGAGGTTTTTGGGTACGGAAAGAAATCGTGGGCCAAAAATTTTGCTCTAACGGACCGCCAAGTTGGAACTGTGGTGCAAGTATTTAAATTTTTTTCTTCTAAAATGAAAATGTTTGACCGATTGACTTCAAATTTTGTATACGAAATGCTCCTTGGGAATTGAGCTGACACAATTAACCGTTTTGGAATTCGTTAACACACGTCGGCCCGACGGTTGGTCAAAATAATTTTGAAAGCTAGTATTTTCCAAATTTGCGAAAAACTACTTTGGCTAAAATAAAAAAGCCTCAAAAAAATTTTTTTTTGGTTTTTTTACTCTAAGTTAGAAACAGTTTACCAGATTTTCTTCAAATTTTGTGTATTTGTTCCGTTTTGAGAACGGAGTTAACTCTATTAACAAACTTGTAATTGGTTAACCCATGACGATGATTGTCAAACAGTTTTAGAAGCAAATTACGTACAATTTTGCGCAATACTGCTTTGCCCAAAGAGAAAGTCTCAAAAATTTTTTTGTTGAGTTCCGTTGCCCATTGCGGCACAGCGGCTTTTTATAGATTTTTGCGTTACTTTACTCTAAATTAGAAACGGTATGACAGGTTGACTCTAAATTTTATATGTGTGAAGAAACTTGAAAATGGCGTTGAGTCTGTTAACAGGCTTGGTATTTGGTAAAACATGTCGGTTCTACGATTGGTCAAAAAAAATTTTTGGAAGTAAATTTCGTCCAAATTTGGAAAGTACTGCTTCAAATTACAGAAAGTTTCAAAAATTACTAGAATAATCCTTGAAAAATCATAATCATCATCTTTCATAAATTTGAAAATTTACATTTACACCGTGACTACTTTTTGTGTTAACTTCTAACTTTTAACATTAACTTTAACTAAACCTCCATTGAGAGGCGCAGCAACGCGCACCGGGTATTAGCTAATATAAATATAAAAGTTTATGTAGTTTGATGGTTTTTAATGTTAATTTAAACCATTAATACTTTCATTAGCTTTTTATCACAAAATTTAATAATGAAAATATGCAATAAATGTATCTAAAATACAATGACAAATTTAGAACTTTTCAAATGTAAAAATAAATTTTACAACTTGTGTATCGTACACAATGTCTTAATTATATATTTCCTATGGTAATAATTCAATAAAATATAAATATGATATAATAAAAATTAAAAACAAAAAAATTTTCGTCATTTATTAAAAAAATATTTTGTTTTTAATAATAAAATATAAACATAATATGTTTTATAGCAAAATTCTTAGCCTTTTAAAAATATAAAAGTGTTAACTAAGATTCTAAATAGGAAATAGTGTATCAAATTTTACTTTTTTACCTTTATTAAATTCGAATGTATGCTTTAAGGTTTTGGGAGTAGGGGCCGGTACGCAAACCGCTCACGTACGCAAAACAAATAAGAAGAAACACCTGTACCCCAAATATAAGCTTCTTTCATCGCTAGTTTCGAAATTAAACTAGTTTGGGCTCAATGTGATTAAAAGCTTCTAGAATCCGAACTCGACCAGAAACAATTCCCATGTTACTTTCACTACTAGTAACCTAGAATTTAAATTTCATCAAAATACCGTCATTAGTTTTTGAGTTATGGTGTTTTTAAGATAATGTTTGTAAGCCCTTCAACTTTTCAAAGGTTCCAGAACCCCAAACCATTGTACGATTTTGCCCATATACAGTCCCCGTCATACTTTCAATACTAGTTAACCCTTGTACACAATTGCAGCGTTCTATCTTAATTTTAATCTACTGTATTTATTAATTTCCATGATAAGCCTTTAAACCTTGGAAGGTTTAGGAGAGTTACCTGAACGACCACTCCAATTGATCATAAATTAAGAGAACACGTAGGAAATAGTGTAGAACACCCTTGTGCCGAATTTGAAACATTTGTTTGAAGTTACTACCTTTATTATTTTCGAAAATATGTTTTAAGTTCTTCGAAACTATGTCGATGGTACCCGACCCACTACTCCAATTGGTTCATTTTCGAGGACACTAAGGCAGCAGGAAGGGACACCCTGATACCAAATTTGGAGGTTTAATTTCTTTGAATTCGGAATCATACTCGTTTGGCCAAAATTCGATGAATATATTTCCTATTTCCTATGTGTCCCTGAAATTTAGACTTAATAGTAGTGGTGGTTCAGGTGGCTCCTAAGAAATCCCAAAATTAAAAAGCTTATCATCGAAATTCATGAAGATAAAAACTTTAAATTTGATACACGAGGGTTCTTTTCTATTTTGGTTTTTATTTAACACTTTTATATTTTTAAAAAGTTAAGAATTTTACATATTTTGTATAATATTTTATAAATCAAAATATTTTTTTTAATAAACGACTAAATTGCTTTTTTTAATTTTTATTATATCATATATTTTATTGAATTATTACTATAAATGATATATAATTAAAACATTGTGTACAATACTTAAGCTATATTCAAAGGTACTTGCTGCATTTATGAAAAATTTATTGTTATATTTAAATGAATTATATGAAAAGTTCTAAATTTGTAATTATATTTTAGAAATACATTTATTGCATATTTTGCGTTTATAAGCTTTTCTAATAGGTACATAAACTGACAATTTAAAATAATTGTAATTTTGAAAAATATTAGCTTTTTATCACAAAATTTAATAATTCTAATTTTTTCACTTTTAGTAATTGAATTGAAATAAATATATTTTCATTTAATTCAAGTTTTTTTCTTTTTTAATATTTTTAAATCGATAAATCAATATGAATTTTTATTTTTTTTTATAAATAGTCTAATTCGAAAATGTTTTTGGTATTATAAAGTTAATTTGGTTAGCTATGTTTTACGACCTAACTAATAACAGCTTTTATTGTCTTAAAATGAGTTATGGGTTTACCATTAAATTTGAAATTAAGTGTCGGGTATTTCTAAGTCGATTGCACCGACTGACTGTTTCTTTACTTGTAATTATATCATATATTTTATTGAATTATTACCATAGGTGATATATAATTAAGACATTGTGTACGATACTTAAGCTTTATTCAAAGGTACTTGCTGCATTTATGTAAAATTTATTTTGATATTTAAATGAATTATATGAAAGTTCTGCATTTGTAATTGTATTTTAGAAATACATTTATTGCATATTTTGCGTTTATAAGCTTTTCTAATAGGTACATAACCTAACAAAAAAATTTATTAGTTTGATCGTAAGACATAGCTAATCAAATTTACTTTATAATACTAAAAACTTTTTCTAATTATTTTATCAATTCAAAAATAGTAGCAATTCTTACGAATTTATCTATTTAAAAATATTAAACAACAAATAAAGTTTAGAAAAATGGATTCGTAAGATGCAATTACAAAATTTTACATATTTAAAACTTTTATCCAATTCAATAAAATTTTACACACATGCAGCAATTACTCCTTTTCAGGATTTTGAGCTGTAGTGCATTTACTGTTGAATGATTTAGTACCCTTGGTTAATTATTTCAATTTTCAATAATTTTTAAATTTATTCTCTTAATTTACTTATTTATTAATGTTCTATATAATTAAAGTCAAAGTTATTCGAAAGAAATATTAATTTGTAATAATATATATATAAAAGTTTATAAAATTTCATGGTTTTTTATCATTAGCTTTTTATCACAAAATTTAATAATCAAAACATCCAATAAATGTATTTCTAAAATACAATAATAAATTTAGAATTGTTCATATAATTAATTTTAATACAAAAATAAATTTTACAACTTAAGTATCGTACACAATTTCCTAATTATATATTGCCTATGGTAATAATTCAATAAAATATAGATATGATATAATAACAATTAAAAACAAATTTCGTCGTTTATTAAAAAAATATTTAGTTTTAAATTTATAAAATATAATACATAATATATTTAATAGTAATACTCTTATTCTTTTAAAAATATAAAAGTGTTAAATAAGAACGGAAATAAGAAATAGTGTATCAAATTTCATTTTTTTATCTTTATTAATTTCGAATATATTATGCTTTAAGGTTTTGGGAGTAGTGGGGGTGGTACGCAAACCGCTATTCCAATTCACTCAAAATTTGACGTACACAAAACAAATAAGAAAAAAACACATGTGCACCAAATATAATGTTCTATTTTCTTTGTTTTTGAAATTATACTAGTTTGGCTTCAATTCGATCAAAAGCTTCTAGAATCTGGACCCGAAAAGAACCAATTCCATGGTACTTTCAGTACGAGTAACCTAGAATATAAATTTCATCAAAATAGCGTAATTAGTTTTTGAATTTTGGTGGTTTTAAAATATATGTTTGTTAGCTTTTGAACTTTTCAAAGGTTCCAGAACCCGAAACCATGGTACGATTTCGCCCATATGCAGTCCCAGTCAGACTTTTAATACTAGTTAACCCTTGTACACAATTGGAACATTCTATCATAAGGAAATCCTATACATAGAGTATTCATCTAGAACAAAAAATGTTAATCAATTTTGTTGATTTGAAATTACCCCAATGCGGTATTTGAAATCACCCCATTATCGTGAAAAGAATACCGTATTTTTGGTATACATAGTAGAATCAAATTTTAATTATTTCTTTGCTTTATTTTTATTTTGTTTGTTTGTCAATCGATGTATGTACAATTATTTATATTTCCTTATCAAGTTGGACGATTTCTTTTTAAAAAATTTTATTTAATATTTTTATTGTTTTTTTTTTTGTATGTTAATCGATGTATGTATGTACATTTGTGTATTTTGTACAATTTGGAAGATTTTTTTTTTTAGAATACAGAGAACATTTGAAAATAAATAATAATTATTCAAGCACTAAATTCTATTCTAACAAAAATGTAAGAAATTTCAATGCACTTTTTCAAAATTTTTAAACTGTCTCGTCAGATGAAAAAAGTTTGTTTTGCTGGCATTGTTTGAAATTTTAGCGGAGTGCAGATTTTTATTTGAAAAAGTATTCGACAGTTCTTAAAAGGTTAGCTTTCTTTAAGAAACAAAATTTAATTTAAAAAAAAAAAAATACATTATTTACTTAAAAAATCAAAATAAAAAGTTAAGGCAAAAATTAAAAAAAGAAAAACAGGATTTATCATTATTTACATTAACATTATTAATAGGTAGTTCCAATTGCGTAGCGAAGCCAAACAATTTTTAAAAATGGATTTTAAAAGTGTTAGTAAATGGTTCGAAGATGAAAAAAACGTAGCAATAAATATTCATTTTAATACACCAAAAGGGTTATAAATTTTTGAGAAATAAAGTAAAGCTTAATTTGTCCCATTTTAGTTCCCTAAAATCGCCATCAAACATTTAATTTTTTACCGGCCTTTTCTCTTTTAGAATTCTTAATTAAATAATAAAACAAATTTTCAATCAAACAAAAATGTTTAATTATATTTTTTTAGTAGTTAAAAACCTAAAAATTATAAAAAAATTTTAGGTACCTATTTTAAACTAACGAAAATTTAAAATACATAGGTACATTAGAAGAAAAATTATGGAATTATTTTCTAACGATTTGAAAGATTTGGAATAATGCAAGTAAAAAAATATAAAGCAAAAAAAAAAAAATTTCATTCTTCTTTTTCTATCAATATATTTTTATTTTATAATCAAAATATACACAAACTGCGTTAATACATGATATAGCACAAAAAAAAAAAATATGCATACAAAAAAAAAAAAAAACAAACAGAACAAATATATACAAATGTACGCACATCGATTGCCATACAAATAAAAAAATTAAAAAAAAATAAAAATTAAAATAAAAATAAACTAAAATACGATCAAGTTGATTTTACAAAATAAAAAAACTTGTCTAACTTTTTTGTTCTACTTGAATACTCTATGTATATGGCATTGAAATAATAAAAACCACAGATTTTATACAAAAAATTAAAATAAATTTTTTATTATATATATATGAAATCATTAACTAAAAGTTAGAGAATTGAAATTATTAACACTTAATTCCAAATTTGTTTAACAATATTTAATTCTTTAATAATTATCCAAAAGTTTCAAAAAAATCACAAATCAGTATAAAAGAGATTATTTTATAATTCACCAAAACAATATTAAAAAGTTTAATTTAATAATTTATAAAAATGTTCAAAAAGTTTAATTTAATATTTAGTAATAATTTATAAAAATGTTCAAAAGTTTAATTTAATAAAACTTTTAATCTAAAACAATATTCAATTAATAATCGATTCCGAATGAAAATGTCCACGTCCACGCTCTACTTCGGACAAGACTGCTCTTTTTAAATAAATTTATATCATATGATAAATAAATAACGGAATCTATTTACTATTTTACTTGCTATTAAATTATCCAAAAAAAATGCATTAAAAAACAAAAACAAATAAATAACAAATAGAATGCAAATATACTAGTCTAATGAAATATAGTTGGTATGAAATTTAATTAATTCCCACATGTATATAGTTACTTTATGATTCTATATTAATTTTAAGTTACTTTTTTATTAATTTCGATGATAAGCCTTTTAACCTTTAGAGGTGTAAGAGAGTTACCTGAACCACCACCCCAATTTATCACATTAAGGGAACACGCAGGAAATAATAAAGAACAGCCTTGTGCCAAATTTGAAGCTTCTACATTTTTTTGAAGTTGCAATCTATATTATTTTCGAAAATATGCTTTAAGGTCTTCAAAACTATGTGGATGGTCCCTGACCCACAATTTCAATTGGTTCCAATTTTCGGAGACACTAAGGGAATAGAATGGGACACCCTTATAACGAATTTGGAAGTTTTATCTTCAGTGGTTTCGGAATTATGCTTGTTTGGCCTAAATTCGATCAAAAGCTTCTAGGATCCGAACCCATTATCCAAACTCGATAGTACGCAGTCCCCGCTATTGTCTCATTACTAGTAACCTACACCACAAATTTCATGATTGCAGCTCCATTAGTTGAGGAGTTATCCTTATTTTTTTATATGTTCTTTGGCCCTTAGAACGATTAAAAGGTCCAGAATCCGAACGCATGGGCCCATTTTGCGCATATGCAATCCCCGCCGTACTTTAAATACCAGTTAACCCTTGTACACTATTGGACCGTTCTAATTGGAATTGGTTCTTTTCGGGTTCAGATTCTAGAAGCTTTTTATCGAATTGAAGTCAAACTAGTCCGTAGGCACGATAACTCAAAAAATAATGGAGCTATCTTGATGAAATTTTAACTGTAGGTTACTAGGACTGAAACTACGTCGGGGATTGTATATGGGCGAAACCGTCCCATGGGTTCGGATTCTGAACCTATTAATCGGTCGAAGGGCTAACGAATATACATAAAAAATCACGATAACTCAACAACTAATGACGCTATGTTCATCAAATTTGTGCTGTAGGCTACAAGTAATGAAATTACGGCGGGGATTGCGTACGTTCGGGATTGGACCATGGGTTCGGAACCTAGAACTTTTTGATCGAATTTAGGCCAAACGAGCATAATTCCGAAACCAATGAAGATAGAACCTCCAAATTTGTTATCAGGGTGTCCCTTCATATTTTCTTAGTGTCCTTGAAATTTGGGCCCCATTAGAGTAGTGGGTCGGGGACCAGCAACACATTTCCGAAGACCTTAAAGCATATCTTTAAAATTAATAATAATAGCAACTTCCAAAAATGCAGAAGCTTCAAATTTGGCGCAAGGGTGTTCTTTATCTTTTCTTGCGTGTTCCCCTAATTTGGGATCAATTGGAGTGGTGGTTGAGTACCTCTCTTCGACCCCCCAATGTTTAAAAGCTTATCATCGAAATTAATAAAAATAGTAACTTACAGTTAAGATAGAACGTTCCAATTGTGTACAAAGGTTAACTAGTATTGAAAGTATGACGGGCACTACATATGGACTAAATCGTACAATGGTTTCGGATTCTGGAACCTTTGAAAAGTTCAAGGGCTAACGAAGATATATGTAAAAGACACCATAACTCAAAAACTAATGACGCTATTTTGATGACATTTATATTTTAGGTTACTAGTAATGAAAGTATGATGGGAATTGGTTCTGGTCGAGTTCGGATTCTAGAAGCTTTTAATCGCATTGAGGCCAAACGAGTATAATTTCGAAGCCAAAGAATATATTTCCTATTTCCTATGTGTCTCCGAAATTTAGACTTAATTGTAGTGGTGGTTCCGGTGCCTCCTAAGAAATCCCAAAATGAAAAAGCTTATCTTTGAAATTCATGAAGATAGAAACTTAAAATTTGATACACGAGGGCTCTTTCCTATTTCCGATTTTATTTAACACTTTTATATTTTTATAAGGCTAAGAGTTTTACCATAAAACATATTTATCTAAATTTGTAATTGTATTTTAGGAATACATATACTGCATATTTTGCGTTTATAAGCTTTTCTAATAGGTACATATCCTAACAATTTAAAATAATTGCAATTTTGAAAAATTTTAATTATTAAATATATTATGCTTTGATTAGATTTTTATCATAAAATTTAATAGTCCAAATTTTTTCATTTTTGTAATTGAATTAAAATAAATATATTTTCATTTATTTCAAGTTTTTTTGTTTTTTAATATTTTTAGATAGATAAATTAGTAAGAATTTGTAATATTTTTGAATAGATAAAGTAATTAGAAAATGTTTTTAGTAATATAAAGTTAATTTGGTTCATTTACGATCAAACTAATAACAGCTTTTATGGTTTTAAAATGGTTTATGAATATCTTATTAAATTTGAACCAAATAGGTGTAGGGGGTATTTCTAAGTCGGTTAGACCAACTGATTGTTTCTTTACTTGTTATTGTAAATTGTTTCTTTACTTGTTAACAATTTTGTTTTATTATAATTTTAATGAATTGGAAAAAAAAGTTTTCGCTCTTTACGATCCAGGGCATTTAGTCAAATCTCTTCGCAATACTCTTCTTAAATATGATCTTAATACAGATGATGGTGAAATTTCTTTTAAAATTATTCATAGTTTTTATCTGCATGAACAAAATAATACTAAAACAAGTAAAGAAACAGTCAGTCGGTGCAACCGACTTAGAAATACCCTACACCTATTTGGTTCAAATTTAAGGACATATCCATAAGTCATTTTAACACCATAAAAGCTGTTATTAATTTGATCGTAAGACATAGTTAACTAAATTAATTTTATAATACTAAAAATATTTTTTAATTACACTATCTATTAAAAAATATAACAAATTATTACTAATTAATCTATTTAAAAATATTAAAAAACAAAAAAACTTGAAATAAATGAAAATATATTTATTCCAATTCAATTACAAAATGAAAAAAATTCTAATTATTAAATTTTGTGATAAAAAGATAATCAAAGCATAATATATTTAATAATCCAAATTTTTAAAAATTTCAATTATTTAAAATGGTTAGTTTATATACCTAATAGAAAAGCTTATAAACGCTAAAAATATGCAATAAATGTATTTCTAAAATACAATTACAAATTTAGACCTTTTCATATAACTCATTTAAATATAAAAATAAATTTTACATAAATGCAGCAAGTACCTTTGAACATAGCTGAACCACTACAATTAAGTCTAGATTTCGGAGACACGTAGGACATAGGAAATATATTCTTTGGCTTCGAAATTAAACTCGCCCACAACCAATTCGCATGGTACTTTCATTACTAGTAACCTAGAGTTTAAATTGCATAAAAATACCGGCATTATCTTTTGAGTTATGGTGTTTTTAAGATATATGTTTGTTAGTCCTTGAACTTGTCAAGGGTTCCAGAACCCGAAACCATGGTACTATTTCGCCCATATGCAGTCCCGTCATACTTTCAATACTAGTTAACCCTTGTACACAATTGGTACGTTCTATCTTAATTTTAAGTTACTAGTTTTATTAATTTGGATGATAAGCTTTTACATATTGGGGGTCTAAGAGAGGTACTGAACCACCACTCCACTTGATCCCAAATTAGGGGGGCACGCTAGAAATAGTAAAAAACACCCTGGGCCAAATTTGAAGCTCCTACATTTGTTTCAAGTTACTATCTTTATTCATTTCGAAAATATGCTTTAAGATCCTCGGAACTGAGTGGCTGGTCCCCGACCCACTACTCCAATGGGGCGCAAATTTCAAAGACACTTACGAAGTAGGAAGGGACACCCTGATACCAAATTTGGAGGTTCTATCTTCATTGGTTTCGAAATTATGCTAGTTTGGCCTAAATTCGATCAAAAATTTCTAAGTTCCGAACCCATTGTCCAATCCTCACCGTACGTAATCACCGCCGTAGTTTCATTACCAATAACCTACAGCACAAATTTCATGAAGATAGCCTCATTAGTTGTTGAGTTATCGTGATTTTTAATATATGTTCGTTAGCCCTTCGATCGATTAAAAGGTCCAGAATCCGAACCCTTGGGATGATTTCGCCCTTATACAGTCCGCGCTGTACTTATAGTACTAGTTAACTCTTGTACACAACTTGAACGGTCTATCTTAATTTTAAGTAACTATTTTTAGTAATTTCGATTATAAGCCTTTAAAACTTGGGAGGTCTGAAAGGGGTACAGAACCACCACTCCAATTGATCCCAAATTAGGGGAACACGCAAGAGATAGTAAAGAACACCCTTGTGGCAAATTGGAAGCTTCTACATTTTTTCAAGTTGTTATCTTTATTAATTTTAAAGATATGCTTTAAGGTCTTCGGAAATGTGTGGCTGGTCCCCGACCCACTACTCTGATGGGGCCCGAATTCCCAACACACTTTGGAAATAGGAAGGGGCGCCCTGATACCAAATTTGGAGGTTCTATCTTCATTGGTTTCGGAATTATGCTCGTTTGGCCTAAATTCGATCAAAAAGTTCTAGGTTCCGAACCCATAGTCCAATCCTGACCTTACGTAATCTCCGAAAAAGTTTCATTACTAGTAACCTACAGCACAAATTTGATGAAGATAGCGTCATTAGTTGTTGAGTTATCGTGATTTTTTATATATGTTCGTTAGCCCTTCGATCGAGTAAAAGGTCCAGAATCCGAACGCATGGGCCGATTCGCCCATATGCAATCCCCGCCGTACTTTCAGTCCTAGTAACCTACAGTTAAAATTTCATCAAGATAGCTCCATTATTTTTTGAGTTATCGTGCCTACGGACGGACGGACATGGCTATATCGACTAAGGCGGTCACGCTGATCACAAATATATATACTTTTCCATATCTAGCTCGCTTCCTTTAGGTGGTTACAAACACCATACCAAAGTTAATATACCCCTTTACCTATTCTATAGGTGTAGGGTATAACAAGTGATGAAAAAAAGGGTTTTTAAAAAAGCGCATTTTCAAAATTATATTGCATTACATACAGAGTTTAATTTTGGAAATATATACACTGTTGTTTTCTTATAAAATTTACTGCTAATTTTAAAGTTCTAATAGCCTTCACTGGGAAAGGTTGCGAAATTAACAAGGATCTAATCTCACTCCTCCCCCTTCATTTTTATACCCTACACCTATAGAATAGGTAAAGGGGTATATTAACTTTGGTATGGTGTTTGTAACCACCTAAAGGAAGCGAGCTAGATATGGAAAAGTATATATATTTGTGATCAGCGTGACCGCCTTAGTCGATATAGCCATGTCCGTCCGTCCGTCCGTTAACACGATAACTCAAAAAATAATGGAGCTATCTTGATGAAATTTTAACTGTAGGTTACTAGGACTGAAAGTACGGCGGGGATTGCATATGGGCGAAATCGGCCCATGGGTTCGGATTCTGGACCTTTTAATCGGTTTCAGGGCTAACGAACAAATATAAAAAATCACGATAACTCAACAACTAATGACGGCGCTATCTTCATCAAATTTGTGCTGTAGGTTACTAGTAATGAAACTACTTCGGGAATTGCGAGAGGTCGGGATTGGACTATGGGTTCGGAACCTAGAACTTTTTGATCGAATTTAGGCCAAACGAGCATAATTCCGAAACCAATGAAGATAGAACCTCCAAATTTAGTATCAGGGTGTCCCTTCCTATTTCCTAAGTGTCTTGTGAATTTGGGTCCCATTAGAGTAGTGGGTCGGGGACCAGCCACACATTTCCGAAGACCTTAAAGCATATCTTTAAAATTAATAAAGATAACAACTTGAAAAAATGTAGAAGCTTCCAATTTGCCACAAGGGTGTTCTTTACTATCTCTTGCGTGTTCCCCTAATTTGGGATCAATTGGAGTGGTGGTTCTGTACCCCTCTCAGACCTCCCAAGTTTTAAAGGCTTATAATCGAAATTACTAAAAATAGTTACTTAACTTACAAGTTACAAATTGTGTACAAGGGTTAACTAGTACTATAAGTACAGCACGGACTATATAAGGGCGAAATCAGCCCAACGGTTCGGATTCCGGACCTTTTAATCGATGTCAGGGCTAAGGAACATATATAAAAAATCACGATAACTCAACAACTAATGAGGCTATCTTCATGAAATTTGTGCTGTCGGTTATTGGCAGCGAAACTACGGCGGTGATTACGTACGGTGAGGATTGGACAATGGGTTCGGAACTTAGAACTTTTTGATCGAATTTAGGCCAAACGAGCATAATTCCGAAACCAATGAAGATAGAACCTCCAAATTTGGTATCAGGGTGTCCCTTCCTATTTCGTAAGTGTCTTTGAAATTTGGGCCCCATTGGAGTAGTGGATCGGGGACCAGCCACTCAGTTCTTAGGCCCTTAAAGCATATTCTCGAAATTAATAAAGATAGTAACTTGAAACAAATGTAGAAGCTTCCAATTTGCCACAAGGGTGTTCTTTACTATTTCATGCGTGCCCCCCTAATTTAGGATCAATTGGAGTGGTGGTTCAGAACCTCTCTTAGACCCCCCAATGTGTAAAAGCTTATCATCGAAATTAATAAAACTAGTAACTTAAAATTAAGATAGAGCGTTCCAATTGTGTACAAGGGTTAACTAGTATTGAAAGTATGACGGGACTGCATATGGGCGAAATCGTACCATAATTTCGGGTCCTGGAACCCTTGAAAAGTTCAAGGACTAACAAACATATATCTTACAAACACCATAACTACAAAAAATAATGACGGTATTTTGATGAAATTTAACAGTAGGTTACTAGTAATGAAAGTACCATGGGAATTGGTTGTGGTCGAGTTTAATTTCGAAGCCAAAGAATATATTTCCTATGTCCTATGTGTCTCCGAAATCTAGACTTAATTGTAGTGGTTCAGCTATGTTCAAAGGTACTTGCTGCATTTATGTAAAATTTATTTTTATATTTAAATGAACAAAAAATAGAATTGTAAATATTGAAAATCTAAGACGTTTCTACATGTTATAAGGCCTAGTACTATCTCATGTTTAAATTGTATGTGGAATTCAATAAGACCAATTCTAATAACACGAATATAATATGAACCCCTGTTCCAACATATACCTATGGTATAGACAGGCTTATTAGCCTAACAGTTGAACAGTTAGCGCTTAAAATAAAAAAAAAAAATAAAAAAAAAGGGTTAACTAGTATTGAAAGTATGACGGGACTGCATATGGGCGAAATCGTACCATAATTTCGGGTCCTGGAACCCTTGAAGAGTTCAAGGACTAACAAACATATATCTTACAAACACCATAACTGAAAAAATAATGCCGGTATTTTGATGAAATTCAACAGTAGGTTACTAGTAATGAAAGTACCATGGGAATTGGTTGTGGTCGAGTTTAAATTCGAAGCCAAAGAATATATTTCCTAAGTCCTATGTGTCTCCGAAATCTAGACTTAATTGTAGTGGTACAGCTATGTTCAAAGGTACTTGCTGTATTTATGTAAAATTTATTTTTATATTTAAATGAATTGTATGAAAAGATGTAAATTTTTAATTGTATTTTAGAAATACATTTATTGCATATTTTGCGTTTATAAGCTTTTCTATTAGGTATATAAACTAACCATTTAAAATAATTGCAATTTTTAAAAATTTGGATTATTAAATATATTATGCTTTGATTATCTTTTTATCACAAAATTTAATAATTAGAATTTTTTCATTTTGTAATTGAATTGGAATAAATATATTTTTATTTATTTCAAGTTTGTTTGTTTTTTAATATTTTTAAATAGATAAATTAGTAAGAATTTGTAGTATTTTTTAATAGAAAGGGTAATTAGAAAATGTTTTTAGTATTATACAGTTAATTTGGTTAGTTATGTCTTACGATCAAATTAATAACAGCTTCTATGGTGTTAAAATGACTTATGGATATGTCATTAAATTTGAACCAAATAGGTGTAGGGTATTTCTAAGTCGGTTGCACCGACTGACTGTTTCTTTACTTGTTTTAGTTCCTAGGAATTAAATTGTGAATTCCACAAAAATTTGGAAATCTACTTAGAATTTTAATATCTAGCAAAACTGGGTAAAATTGAGAGGCACTTTTTTCAACATATGTTAAAATATAATGTTGGACCTTTAAATTTTATATATTAATGAAAAAAAATTGGACAGGTATTCAAGTTACAGGTGCTTAAAAATAGCAAATTTTCAATTTTCGAGCGCTTATAGCTCCTAAATAAATAAGGGCCTTGACAAAAAAATTTTGTTAACCGACTCCTACTGTTTTCTGGGAATCTAATTTCACCCAAAATTTCAAGACCAAGCTTGAACTGTTTAGGAGATATGTGCCAAAAATTTTGCTAAAATTGAGTTTTGTATAATGGTAAATTTTAGTACCGTATGGCAACCTTAAACAGTAGCCTTTTAAAATTTATGAAGTTTATAAAACCAGCTATCATTTACCGTTTTCAGATTACAAATACACTTAACAGAACTCTTATTATAACAATTTAAAAAAGTTCTTCTACGAAATTATTTTTTTACAATGTTTCTTTTACGTGGTTTCTCTACTCTATTTCAAACGGTGTAAAAGCTTTTCTAAACATACGGACGGACGGACATAGTGAAGCTATATAAGGTATATATAATTTCAATAAAAAAAATTTACAAACAGTATGTCTTGTGCTATATCAAAAGTAGAATTTCTTTCAAAAATTAATAAACTATTTGGCGGTCTCAATAGAAGGAAATTGAGATAGAAATATATGATAGAAATCCATACCGTTCAGCATTGCAGCAAGATAACCAATTTTCAAAATATTATTTAGATATTATCTAAAATTTTCGAATAAAACAATTTCATATGCGTATATTTGATCACTATTTTTAATCACGAAAAAAATTATCATGAAAAAAATTTGAGGAAAAATATATTTAAATGTTGTCTTGAAGCCACAAAAAAATCTGAGAAAAAAATTTCTGCGTGGTTGACAGAAAATCGTAAATGTTACACGCATAAATAAAGTTTTTTGAATAACAAATCAATCTTTTATTAAATATATATAGACTCAAGGGTATGGATCAGAATCGAAAAATAAATCGGTTTGGCTATGTATGTCCGTCCGTAATCACTCAAAAACTAAAGGAGGTAGAAAGTTCTGAAATTTTCAACAAAATGGTTTTCTGAAAAAACCGTCATCGCTATTGAAATTCAGCCAGTTTGCTCAACGGGCTCGGGTACCTGCCATACAACTTCTTCTTTTATATGAGCATCTCTACACCTTATGAAGCTGGGTGTCTGAAATTTTGCCAAAAATAGTTTAGTGTAATGGCCAAAGTTACTGCTAAATTTGGTTGGTCTACTGCAGAGAGTTCGAGTAGGTGCCATGATACAACTCCTTCTTTTATATGAGCATTACACTACAAATAATAAAGCTGTATGTTTGAAATTTTGCCAAAAGTAATTATTTATTTATTTATTTATTTATTTGACTATAAAACTTATAATTAACATGAAATTTGATTACATAGCCAAATAAAATTTTAAATACATTAAGAATCAAAAGTATAATTATTTGTTTATTTGTAGAAAATGCATACAAAGCAAAAACACAGTTGAAATTAAATTTATGAATACTAACTGTATTAACTAACTGTACTATAAAGTAACTAAATTAAAAAAATAATATGAACTTAAAGTGTAATATGATATAATGAAGGTTAAAATAATTGTCTTAGGTCATGAATGAATTTTAAGTTTAATTTATGTTTAAAAGTGTATCGAAAAATTTGTGTAGAATAAAGATGACTGTGTTTATTGAATGTAATGCAACATTTATTTATTGGTTCATTTTTTCCATATTCAGTTCTATGAGTATTTTCAACTAAGTATTTAGTGCTTTCTCGCACCATTGTTTATTTTAAAGTTATCCAATAAATACCGAACGTCAATGTTTTTTCTTAAGACGTCAAAAGTAAAGCAGGAAGAAAGAATTTGCCTGCGTGAGGATAACGTTAACATATTCAATGAATTAAGTCTTACGAGATAGCTAGGCAGAATTGAATAATCTCTAGGATTAAATTGATTTCTTAAAGCGAAAAGAAGAAATTGCTTTTGCACGGATTCTATTCTATCAGAATGTATTTGAAA
The DNA here is from genome assembly GCA_963082915.1 of Dolichopus griseipennis. Lineage (NCBI taxonomy): Eukaryota > Metazoa > Arthropoda > Insecta > Diptera > Dolichopodidae > Dolichopus > Dolichopus griseipennis. The sequence goes on along the minus strand of OY720441.1, from coordinate 95,362,289 downwards.
TGCAGGATCCCACACAATATTACCATATTCAAGAATAGAACGTACTAAAGAACAATAAAGAGCTTTAGTTACAGCAATGTTGCTAAATTCTTTAGCTCTTCTTTTTATAAAGCCGAGTATTTTGTTTGCCCTGGAAATCATATACTCATAATGGAGATGGAAGTTCAGTTTATCATCCAACAGAATCCCTAAATCGGTAATGCTTTTAACCCTTTCAAGGGTTACATTATTTATATTATAACCAAATGAAATGGTAGATCTCTTACGTGTAAAACTTATAACCTTGCATTTTTCAATGTTTAGTTCTAATTTATTAGAGAAGCACCATTCTTGTAGAGAATTAAGATTTGTCTGAAGTAATGCAACATCAGAACTATTTTTAATTACATGATAAATCTTGAGATCGTCAGCAAATGCAACATGTGACACACCGAAAAGTTTACTAGAAAGATCGGAATGTATATATTAAACAAGAGTGGTCCTAAGTGGCTACCTTGTGGTACTCCTGATGTAGCATTAATTGGGTCCGACAAAAATCCTTGAAATTTGATATTTTGCGATCTATTTGTAATATAGGAGAATATCCAGTAAAGAAAAGAGCCCGAAATACCTAAAGTTGCAAGTTTGTTTAGTAGAATTTTGTGATCAACACGAACGAATGCGCCCATTTTCCATTTCATTCGGGATTTCAGAAGTATAAACCAAAAGGTTTGTTGTTGTGGAACGACCTTTTCTGAATCCATGTTGTTGTTCGTTTAGTTTTGTATTAATGATGGGCGTAATTTTGTTAACAACCATTTTTTCGAACAACTTTGGAATAGTTGATAAAATAGCAATGCCACGGTAATTTTCGACGAATGATTTATCTCCCTTTTTATGAATAGGGGTAAGATAAGAAGATTTCCAAACAAGAGGGAAAATACCTGAAGAAAGAGATTTATTAAAAATATAATGAAGTGGATAAGTTAGATAACTAACACAGTTGTATAAAAAAGTCGGTGGGATTAGGTCAGGTCCTATACCTTTTTTAGTATCAAGTTTAGTGATTGCTTCAAATATTTCAATTTCGGTAAGATATAAGTCCGTAATAATAGGATTTGAATTATTAATTAAGTTAGAGAAATCGAAATTAATTGGAGACTCGTGTGGACGATAAACTTTTTGAAAAGATTTAGCAAAGAAATTGCAGATCGTTTTAGGACAATTAGAAAACGTATTGTCTTTTGACATTAAGCTTGGATAACCATAAGTTTTACGTTTTGTGTTAACGAAGTCAAAAACTTTTTAGGATCTGTAATTAATTTGTTGCCTACGTTAGTGAGATATCTATCATAAACCAAATTAGATTTTTGTTTAAATTCAAAAGCAAGATCCTTGTACTTGTTTAATAAGTCATTATTAGGTTCTTTTGCATTTTTAATTATTTTGTATAGTTTATTACTGTCCAAAATTTCTTCATTAACAAAGGAATCGTTTAACCATGTTTCAGTGATAGCAATAACATTAAATTCACATAACTTAGCATCAATATATAATTTCTTAAGCTTTCCCCTCATACCACTGCAATTGTGGTAGAATAATTTCAGTTTATTAGAGGAACTAACACTATTTTTATTTTTGATACTATGGTTAGACAGTGTGACTAAATTGGAATTAGTGTAAGAATCGATATAGAATTTTGAATTTAAATTGTTATTTTCTGCTCGGCCGAAAAAACTTATTATAATTTTCACGAGATTGGTACAAGTGATTGTAGTAATTGCTATTGCAATGACTACGAAAAGCATTAAGATCTTCTTCTACCTATTTGAAATTAATCGGATCGGATGATACAATGTTTATATTATGGTCAATCGGGTATCCCAGAGTTGACACAGTCTATTCTACTACACTCTTCCTCGTGTTTTGATCATTTTATTTAATACCTACATACATACATAATTTATTTGCTTTTCATAAACGAAAAAAAATTAATGAAAATGAAAGCCATAAAACGATTGAAGTTTTATACCTAATAATTTTAATTTTATAAATATTTAAAATTACAATGAATATTTTTGTTTGATTTGTTTTTTTTAATTGTTTTTATTAATGAATTATTTTCTTTTTGTTTATGTGTATAGTTACTACAATTTACTACTAAAATATAAGGTTTTTTATGCCAAATGGAATACAAAATTTTAAGCTTTTTTTATGTTTTTGTAATTGAAATGTAATGTAATTTTATGTATTCCACTTGGCTTTTTTCCTTTTTTTAACCAAATTTCTTTTCTAAAAAAAACAATATTTTTATTTAGATACAATTATTAATAAATATTTTTAGTTTTTAATAAATCTTATATCTATTTAATGCCGCTGTTAGACTTCAATGTTTTATGTAAGTTTGGCAAAAGTTTTTATTATGTTTGAGTGGTTAGACAGAAAAATATGAAAACTTAAAAAGTTGATGCATCTGTCAAATTTTATATAGATCCGTTCATAAATAAATTATAAAAAGTTGAAGCGTTTAAAAATTAAATTAAAATAATAAAATAATTTATAAAATTGTAAGTAGGCTATTTGAACTAAAGTAGTAATACAATTTGGCGGTTAAAAATTTGTCATTTGTAAAGACAATAGATTGTTGAACTTCTATTTTAAAAGATTATTATTAAATATAAATCAAATATCATATTGGATTAAATATAAATTGGAATAATAAAGGATTATTAAATTTAAAGATAAGTATAAATTAATATAATTAATAGAATAAATAAAAATGTTCGTCTTGGTTTAGCTAGCGCCCTACTTTGTCTCATAGAAGAGGAAATGGACGAACCAGAACAAATAACTTTGTAAAAATATTTAAATCAAAAACAAAATAAATAGGAAAAATATTAAGTAAACATAAATTAATACAAAATAATTTTTAAACTCAATATTAATTCAAAAAAAAATTATAAAAATATTTAATTCAACAACAAAATAAATAGGAAAAATATTAACTAAACATAAATTAATTCAAAATAATTTTTAAATTCAATATTAATTCAATAAATTAATTCAAAATAATTTTATAATTCAATATTATTTACAATATTTTTTTTTTCCAATTCAATTCTTCTCTTAAACAAAATCGAACTGATTTCAAATAAGACTTCGTACCTATCCAACGAAGTAATTTCAATTGTATTAAAAATTCAAAATATACTCCAATTTAATTTCAAATGAACTGCTAGTAATTTCTATAAAACCAATCAAAACTTCAAATAGCAAATTCAAAATATTGAAAGCGCCAAAAGGAAAAAAAACATAAACGTCAGATAGAAATACAAACTATTCCCAATTTAATTTAATGACATTGGGAAATTTGAGATTTGACAATAAAATGTTTTGAGATTTTGACAGTAACATGTTTGAGATGACAGAACCGAACTTAAAAAATTGAAGACCTTTCAATTTTTTAAGTTTTGGAAATTTCGTTCGATTCTAACCTATAACATGATTTAAGTTTTGCAAAGGGTATGAAACATTGACGAAACATGTACCAAACATTGAAGTCTAACCGCTAAGTAAGATATGTATGATAAATACTTATATATTCATATTAAATTCTGACAACAAAAATTCAAAAATAAATAAGGAAATATCTGTGGGTCTTATTGGCAACATCAATTGTCAATTAAAAATTGACAGCCATCAATTAAATTTTTAATATGGTATCGTTACTAGCCATTATCAATTAATAATTGACATATTGTGATTTGTTAACTGCGTTAATAAGCAACTAAAAACTGGTATCGAGAAAATTTTTTCAAACAATAGTTTTGCTGGTTTTTGTCAATCGAAAATTTGTAATTGATCCTCAGCTAGGTTCAATATTTTTTAGCAGTTGAGGAATGTGTTTTCAAAATAAAATATGTTTATTTTTGTGTCTTTTCTACCAAATACTTATTTATACTTGTTTCTATTAAAAAGTATATTTTATATTTTTAAATAAGTTTTGTTTTATGTCTTTTAAATCTTGCTCCATTTTAAATTGAACAACGCAACTCTATTAATTGTTAAACAGCAATACTATTTTCAGTTTTAAATTGGGGGACTCCCGCATTTAAAACTGAAATTAAAATGTTAGGCCGCTGTTAGACTTCAATGTTTTATGTATCACAAAAACTTTTGCAATACATAATTTAAGTTTTGCAAAAGTTTGTATTATGTTTGAGTGGTTAGACAGAAAAATATGAAAACTTAAAAAGTTGATGCATATGTCAAATTTTATATAGATCCGTTCATAAAATAAATTATAAAAAGTTGAAGCGTTTAAAAATTAAATTAAAATAATAAAATAGTTTATAAAATTGTAAGTAGGCTATTTGAACTAAAGTAGTACATAATACAATTTGGCGGTTAAAAATTTGTCATTTGTAAAGACAATAGATTGTTGAACTTCTATTTTAAAAGATTATTATTAAATATAAATCAAATATAATATTGGATTGGATTATATATAAATTGAAATAATAAAGAATTATTAAATTTAAAGATAAGTATAAATTAATATAATGAATAGAAAAAATAAAAATGTTCGTCTTGGTTTAGCTAGCGCCCTACTTTGCCTCATAGAAGAGGAAATGGACGAACCAGAACAAACACAAGTAATTTTTTGATCTTGAATAATTTTTTTAATATAACTTTTATTTAAGTAAAATTTTAATCTTTTAAATATAAATAATTTATTAATTTAACTTATATGTCTGTAATTTTTTGATGCTGAATAATTTTTTTAGTATAACTTATATGTATGTAATTTTTTGATCTTTAAATAAATAATTTATTAATTTAACTTATATGTAATGTTTTGATTTATATAATCATTTTCTATTGTTGATTAAGATAATCAAATAAATAGAGTCAGCACATCATTAATTGTATTAACGAATTTGGTTAATATATTAAAATATTGAATGCGCCAAAAGAAAACAAAACATAAACGTCAGATCAAAATACAAACTATTCCCAATTTAATTTAATGACATTGGGAAATTTGAGATTTGACAGTAAAATGTTTTGAGATTTTGACAGTAACATGTTTGAGATGACAGAAGCGAACTTAAAAAATTGAAGACCTTTCAATTTTTTAAGTTTTGGAAATTTCGTTCGATTCTAACTTATTACATGATTTAAGTTTTGCAAAGGGTATGAAACATTGACGAAACATGTACCAAACATTGAAGTCTAACCGCTAAGTTAATAGAAAAAGTAGTTAGATAGTTTTATTTTGCAATATAAAGATTTATGGTTTACGTATTATAATCAGTTGGTTAATTTTTTTTATAAAATGTAAGTGTTTAATAAAATTTTGTTATGAATAATTTTTCTTTTGTTTTTAGTAATGTTTTGTACACACTAATAATGTTTTTTCTTTTTTTTAACTTAAAAAAGAAACATAAGTCATAAACGTCAATTTAACAATATTAGACAAATTATTTATCAATTTGAAGTCGCGATACGAACGTTATTGACAATTGGATAATTTTTCTATTGTAAATAGTTGTTAAATTGGCGCTTATGAAATTTGTTTCTTTTGAAAGTTAAAAATAGACAAAAATCTCTTTCAGATTATGCAGACAAATGTCAAAAAAAATTATAAAGTTTTCAAGCCACCTATATACATACACTTATTGGGATTAAGATGACTGAATGTTTTGAATTATTTTCTTATATTGAGACAATATTTTCAAAAATATTAAGAAAATTATGAAAAGAAAATATGAAATTTTAAAATTACTATTTTTTAAAAAAAATTTAAGACTATGAATGTTAAAATTTTTAGTTAATGGTAATTTATGATAATAAGTTAATAGGCCAAGTAAAATAAGAATTAATAAATAAAAGACCTAAGCATTGGTATACACGTTTTAAGTATTAAACGGGTATATGTGTAATAATAATGTTATTCCATAAATAAGGTATTTGTCTTAATGTTTATAAATTTTATTTTGAAGGTTCAATTAATCAAAAACTTAGACTCTTTTTCGGTTTAATAAAAATATTTGGAAGTTTCAAAAATAAAAATAATTTCAAATATCATAAAAATTAAATAAATACATTTTTCATATTCTGTAAATCCACGCAGTAATCTCCGGTTACAAAGTGCTTATCACAAAATAATTTTTTTTTTGTCAATATTATATATTCTGGGCATTTTTCTACCCAAAAAATTAAAATTACAAAAATTAAGTTTATTTATTGCTTTATTATATAAATAAAATAATTTTTTTACTTTACTTTCTGTTCAATTGCTTACATTAAATATCACTTTAAAGCCTTCAATATTTTGCATTGTGATTGTGAAATTTGAAAGCCAAGTTAATTTAAATAAAAAATATCCTCTTGTCTTATACAATAATAAATAAGAATTGTCGAAATATTGGCATCTCGTTGAACTACTTTAATTACGTTTATAATTCAACGGGGTGGCGCTGCGTAGTAAGTGATAAATGTACCTAATTCCCCGTATTAATTGTTAATCATAAAGTAGGGTGCACACTATCATTTCATTTATCATTTCAGTCCAAAACTGTCAGTTCAACTGATAGTGTGTGGGGTTAAATGATGGACTGTCATTTCAACTGATGGAATATCAAAATTTTTTGATATGGACTGACAGTTTTTTAAAAAATGACAGTTTTAAATGATAGTGTTATGTAAAATTTCATCATTTATCATTTTTTATACTCAGGTATAGAAAAAGTACCGAAGTAATATGTTGATTATATTACCTACCTGTTTTAAAAAATTCGATGGAATCTTCATCTTTGAACATTTTTGAATTTTCATTGTGAAACTTATAAAGAACAACAAGTTGTGTAAAGATATAAAATTTGTTTTTAAATTAAAAATTTTTTATACTCAGGTATAGAAAAAGTACCGAAGTAATATGTTGATTATATTACCTACCTGTTTTAAAAAATTCGATGGAATCTTCATCTTTGAACATTTTTGAATTTTCATTAGAAGCCTGTGAAACTTATAAAGAGCAACAAGTTGTGTAAAGATATAAAATTTGTTTTAAAAAAAAAAAAGTTTTTAAAAGAAAATAAAAATTTATTTGGAGAAATATACATAAGTATAAATATAAAATTAAAATTATCTAACTAACATTATATTTTATGGTAAGTTTTTATTGAAAGTAAAGTAGGAGTGCATATAATATCAAAACTTTAATTTTAGATACAAATTGAAAAAAAATTAATATTTATTTAAAAATTGAAAATGGCGGGTGAAAAGGAAATCCTAGGAGACTTTATAGAATGTTATAAACAGTATACAGCTCTATGGGATATAACATCTCCCGATTATATGATTAAGAGCAAAAAAGAAAGTGGGTACTCCGAATTATTAAACATTTTGAAAAAACAAAAACCCACAGCCACAAAAGACGATGTTAAAAGAAAGATAAATACAATAAGAAGTACCTACAGAAAAGAATTAAAAAAAATTAAGAAATCTGAGTCGTCAGGAGCAGGGACTGATGGTATTTATACCGCTTCGTTATGGTGGTTTGATTCTATGGATTTTTTAAGTACGCAGGAGAAACCTACCGAGAGTATTTCAACGATAGATTTGATCGAAGATGATGAGGTAAGTGCATAAGTAAAATATAAATTAAACAAAAGATTTAAAAAAATTTTTAATTTTTATTAACGATTACATTTATATTAAAAATTATTTTAAACAATTTTCTTGCCAATCAACTTGACCTATAGTATTGAAATAATCACAAAATTTATTTCGTATATCTTTCGCATATTGATATGCATTACTGGATTTAACAGTTTGTAATTGTGTTAAATTCATATCAATACCTGTATGTATGTTTTCTTGTATTGATTTGGACAGATAATTCTTTTTATTTACTTTTATTAAAAAGTTGTGTAAATAACAACATGTTAAAGTTATTTTTGCCGATTTTCGAGGTTCCAATCTTATTGGTTGCTGGAAAACTCCAAAACGAGATGACAATATTCCAAACGCATTTTCAACTACACGTCTAGCTCTACTGAGTCTGTAATTAAAAATTAGTTTCTCCTTTGTTAAGTTGTTCTCACTATAAGGTTTTAACAAATTTTCAGATAAGCTAAATGCGTCGTGTCCAACGAAAACAAACGGAAATTCACTGTTCGTTCCTGGCAAAGAACTATATTTAGGTATATTTAAATTTTTGTTGATCAGTTTTTGCCAAAACGTTGTATAAAATATGACTCCACCATCTGAAACTCTTCCATTGGCACCGACATCAACCATCATAAATTCATAGTTAGAATTTACAACTGCCATTAACACTATACTGAAGAATTTTTTATAGTTATAAAACAAAGATCCTGACTGAACAGGTTTTCTTATGGCCACATGCTTTCCATCAACAGCCCCGATGCAATTATAAAAATTCCATTTTTTTCCGAAATTCATAGCTACCTTTTTCCATTCTGCTTCTGTCTCTGCCATCTAAAATAAAAAATGTATTATTTATTATTTTGTAATTCAATTAATTTCAATTTTTCTTTCAGCTGTCTGAGGAAACTACTCCATATTTATTAAAAAAAAAAAGGAAACGAAGCAAGAACAACTATTGTCAATGGCTTGTGGATATTTAAGTAAGAGCGAGGATGAAGATAGTTTTCATATGGCAAAAACATGGGCCAATAAATTAAAAAAAATGTTACCTCTACAGAGATTGCGGATAGAGAAACAAATAAATGACATTTTTTATAATGCTGAATTGGAAAATTTAACTTCCAAATCTCCGACACTATCAGCAATAACTACATCAGTTCCTTCAACATCTACGTCAGCTTTTTCAAGAGATTTTCACCACCACCAAAAAGTAAAACTACATCAGTTCCTTCAACATCTACGTCAGCTTTTTCAAGAAATTTTTCAACACCAGCAAAAACTAAAACTACTTCAATTCCCTCCTTAAATTTGTCAAGAATTTCAGCTTTTGCACCAGCAACAAAAAGAATAAAAGTTCCCTCACCACCAATACAATCACCCATAGAAATATTTTCACCAGTACAATCACCAACAGAAACATTTGATCCGATAGAAGAATCATCCGACAATGATTACAATGAATCATATACATCTACAAATATAAACTTGGATTTAAATTTGCAAGAATTTTTAAAAGATATTCGTAAAAAAAAATTTTTTTGTAAATTTTTTGTTGCTTTCATGTTACTTCAAAAGTAAAAATGTTACATAAATAAAAATTTAACTTTATATAGTATTAAGAATTTTAAGAAAAAGTTATTATAAGTTATAAAAAGTTATCAAATTAATAAAAGTTATTTTACTTTAATATAGTCCTTTAACACATGGTTTATTGCATTACAGGTTTCCATAACGATTTCTCCAATAGTACTTTCACCCATTACACTGCTATATTTTAAATCGACAAATGATCGACCTGTAGCAAGATATCGAAGCGTTACGGCCAATCTTTCATTTGGAGTTATAGCTTCTCTCAGTATTGTATCTTGTTTTTTAATATAGGGCGATACCATTTCTAATAAACTGTTGTAATTTTCCTCACTCAGTCTAAAAAATTTTTGTAATCGGTGGGTTCAAAATTTTTTATTTCGTTCAATAAATTTATATGAGAATATTTAGAACGTTTCTTAATCCATTCTCTAACCCACTTTTTTCTTCTTCTTTCATTTTTAGTGCACAAGGCTAAAATAATGCAAATGCACGCCTTTTGTTTATTGTCCATATTCAATTTTTATTTTGTATCTAAAACATAAAATGAAACTTTTGATATTTATTATGTGCCTACTTTATTTTCAACTAAACTTACGATTCAAAATTTCTGTACGTAATGTATATTTTCAACACTTTAGTTTTAAAAACAATATAATATATCCACAATAGATTAAAAAAGTATGTCTACAATAGATTAATATTAAATTTGTTTTAGATTAATATTAAATTTGTTTTTATTAATATTAAATTTGTTTTAATTTATTATAGAATAGATTAATATAGATTAATATTAAATTTGAATTTTTATGATCAAGAATGTTTTCACTGCTTCAACTTTCAAATGTAAATAAACAAAGAAAAACGTCAAAAAATAATTTAAAAAATGACAGTTTTTATTTATAGTGTGTGCGTTCTCTAATAGTGATTATAAAATATCGTTGGATATTTATATCAAATTGACAGCTGAAAAAAATATATTAACTTTCAGTGGTCTCACAGTCACCGTGCACAGGATGTGCGAACACGTGTTCACTGTTTAATTATGCATGCACACATATTGAAGGAAATTTTTTTTAATTAGTTTGTAATCTAATCACTATAAATTGCACATATTTTGAAAATGAAAACTGCAGAAACTGTAACCAATTTTTTTGAAGAAAATGCTAATTACAAAAAAGTAAATTATTTTAAATTAGATACGGATGTTGATATTTCAAAAGATGACGAAGTTTGGATATTTCAATGCCCTAAAAATTTTGATATATCAAAAATAGAAGGTTGCAAAATAAAATTGCCTGGAAAGACCAATTTAAATTCATTAGAGTTGGTAGTTGAAGAATCGAGTACATCCACTTCAGTGTCATTTGCAGCTCTTCAAGATTCTGATAAATTATATTTAAGGTCAATAAAAGTTAGCGGTGGAATGATTTTGAGGAAACGAATGGGAAATAGAGCAAACGATACTGATGTAAATATCTCAAAATTTAGAGTTCAATTTCCAACAGATATTAAAATAAGACATCCCTTAAATGGGATTTCCTATAAAGTAAAAGTTAAAAAATCTGTTAAAGATAGATTAAGGAAAGTTAATAAAATATTGAATAGAAAAGCGAAAAAAGAAGTTTTTAAAGATAATATAAAAGAAACTAGTGAAATATTTCCCGAAGAAAGTAAGAATAAAAGTAAAACTTCCATGGATATATCAAATAATGTGGAACATATCCACAATATAAAAATTGAATATGATCAAAATGAAATATCATTAAATTGGTTAAAAAATATTTAGTGAAAAAACAAAAATCTGCCGTAAATGATGAATAAAGTAAAATTAATATGTAGATACAAAAAAAAAGTTGGTGAAATATTTGACTTGAAAACCTTTCTAAACCGTTTAACATTTGTGTTTAACGATCCGTGTTTGGAAAGTTATAACTAATATTGGATTTCATAGAAAATTTACAAAACAACTAATATCGTTATAGTTTTAATTTTTTAATAGATTTTTCTATACTTTCTAAAGTTCTTGATATATAAATCAAAAATAAAATAGCAAGATGCATAAGAAATTGTATTTACTTAAATTTTTTAACACTAATTGTTAACTATGTTCATAGTTTAATAAACATTAAATAGGTATATAAAATTTAATATTTAAAGTAGTTTCATAGGTATTATTTTATTTTTTATTTTTATTTGGCAATTCAACCATTTACAATTACAAAATATTGTTATTTTAAACTACAAATTTCTCTAAATAGTTTTTTCTTTCACTTTTTGATTTAAATAAACATATTTTTAACATAATTTATTATCTTTTTCTTAAATTTATTAATATTATTTACATTTTTTATCTCATTAGGAATTTCATTATATAATTTAACTCACTAACGTACACTAACATATTTTTTGTTCTTTCATTCCTATATAAATTCAGCCTAAAATTATTGGCATTTCTTAAATTATAAATATGTATTTTATAGACATATAGGTACTAACCTATCACTTAAATAACTAGGATACTTTTGATTTTTAATTTTATGTATAATAATTAAAACATTCATTATTATTCTTTGGTTTACACTTAACCATTTTAATGTTGACAACATAAAATTTACCGGTGTAAATCTATTAAACTTTAAAATTATTCTCACTGCCCTATTCTGCAATCTCTGTAATCTGTTTTTATATTCAACATTTGACATAAATAGTATAGAAGAACAATATTCAAAATGACTTTTAATAATAGTATTATATACATTAATTGCACTCGCTAACGATAACTTATTTCTAATTTTTGAAAAAAAATAACTTTTTTGAAATTTTTTTACATACGTCATACATAATCTATATGTGATTTAAATTTTAAATTTTTATTTATAATTACTCCTAAGTATTTAATTTCATTTACATTTTCGATTTCTTCATTTTCTATTTTTATTTTTATATTTTGTTCACTATTTATAATCATACATTTTGTTTTGTCTATATTTAATTTTAGCCTTTTCATTTTACACCATCTATTTAACCTCTCCAAATCATTTTTAATATTTACCATGCATTCCTCGAATTCATCCTTTACAGTATACAGCAGTGGATCATCAGCAAATAATACAAGTTTTGACCGCATTGGTGATTTTTCAATATCATTAATATAAATGAGGAACAATAAAACACCCAGTACAGAACCTTGGGGTACACCTATGGGCACATTAATCGAATCTGATAGTACTCCTTTGATTCTCGTTTGTTGTTGTCTATTCGAAAAATACCTATGAGCAAAACCAATTAAGCTCCTTATCACATACACCATAATGTTTTAGCTTTAAAACTAGGATTTCTTGATTGACTGTTTCGAATGCTCTTTTTAAATCAATAAAACTAGCAACTATAATCTTTTTTTCATGCTGTACTATTTTTCAGTCTGTGACTATCAGATTGATCAAAGCTTCACAACTGTGATTTTTACGGAAACCTGATTGGAATTCTGAAATAAACTTATTTCAAAATAATTCTCCAGTTGATTATATACAATTTTTTTCGATAATTTTGGCTTCAGTTTGTATAGTATTTATTGGCCTAAATTCATCAGGTTTTTTTATGTTTTTTATTTTTTTAATCGGTGTTATCACTGTTCTTTTCCATATATCAGGGAAAATTCCTGTTTCAAGCGAATTGTTTATAATTGATAACAAATTTTCCCCAATTAAGTCGAATATATCTAATAATAATTGTGGGCTTATTAAATAATTATCTTTTTTAATTTTTTATACTTTTAATAACATTTTTTAATTCATTAATTGTTATTTTTTTGAATTTAAATTTAATAGAATTATTAGGTATTGTGTTTATAAAATCTATTTTTCTATACTATTGTTTATCTTATTTATACTACTTATAAAAAATTTATTCAATTCATTAGCAATAATTAAAGGGTTATCTATTTTATTATTATCAATAATCACTTCACTAATTTCATCAAAATTACGTTTAAGAACATATTTTTTAATATTATTCCACATTGCTCTTTGATCACCAGCATTTTTTATTATATTTGATATATAATTATTTTTTGTTACATTTAATTTTTTTTTATATACATTTCTAATGTCTCTATATTTTTCCCAGTCACTGACAGTATTTGTCCAAATTGCTTTTTCATATAAAATAATTTTTGGTCTTTTTAATAATTCTAACTTACTTGAATACCATTCATTTTTTTTTATTATTCAAATTTCTTTCTTTAATAAAATGACTAGTAATATTATGTAAATTATTGTTTATAATTTAAGTTTCAGCTTTGGTATTGCAATCAGTAAAGTATACAGTCATAATATCATTAAAAATCACTCTTTCTATTAACCTATTTTTTTCATATTTTAATACTTTTATTTTTTTATTCAATTTACTAATAGTATCATTCACTTTTATTAAGATTTTTAAAGTTTCTTGATCTGATATTTTATAATTTTTATCTATTTTTACGTTTATTTTATCATAGTCATTAGTAATAACCCAATCAATTAACGTTCTTGTGTTATTGGTTATTCTTGTATATTCCGTGACAATCTGTTTAAATGAACTGTCCTGAATTATCTGAAGCATCTTATTTTTATAACTATTATCCACTAACCAATTAATATTTATATCCCCCATTATTATAACATTATTTAATTCACTAAGTTCTTCAATTAAATCTCTAAAATATATAAAAAATTCTGACTCCATATTTAATTGTTTTGGTGATCTATATATTCCAGCTAAATTATAAACTATGTTTCCATACCACACTTTTACAAGTAATATCCATATCTTATTATTAATATTTAATTCTTTTATTATTTAAAATTTCCAATACTTTCTTACATAAAGTGCAACACCTCCCGTGTGCCTAGAATCACTATTGACTCTTAAAATATTAAAATCATTTATTTCAATTAATGTTTCTTCATCATCATTAACTAAATGGGTTTCTGTTACGCATGCAAAATCAATATTACTTTTATTTATTAAATTTTCAAACTCATCAAAATTATTTATTAATCCTTGAATATTGAGGTATACACACTGAATAATGTTTAATTGCTAATAATTTATGCTATTTGCTTGTTATACCCTACACCTATAGAATAGGTAAAGGGGTATATTAACTTTGGTATGGTGTTTGTAACCACCTAAAGGAAGCGAGCTAGATATGGAAAAGTATATATATTTGTGATCCGCGTGACCGCCTTAGTCGATATAGCCATGTCCGTCCGTCCGTCCGTCCGTAGGCACGATAACTCAAAAAATAATGGAGCTATCTTGATGAAATTTTAACTGTAGGTTACTAGGACTGAAAGTACGGCGGGGATTGCATATGGGCGAAATCGGCCCATGGGTTCGGATTCTGGACCTTTTAATCGGTTTCAGGGCTAACGAACAAATATAAAAAATCACGATAACTCAACAACTAATGACGCTATCTTCATCAAATTTGTGCTGTAGGTTACTAGTAATGAATCTACTTCGGGGATTGCGTAAGGTCGGGATTGGACTATGGGTTCGGAACCTAGAACTTTTTGATCGAATTTAGGCCAAACGAGCATAATTCCGAAACCAATGAAGATAGAACCTCCAAATTTGGTATCAGGGTGTCCCTTCCTATTATCTAAGTGTTTTGGGAATTTGGGCCCCATTGGAGTAGTGGGTCGGGGACCAGCCACACATATCCGAAGACTTTAAAGCATATCTTTAAAATTAATAAAGATAACAACTTGAAAAAATGTAGAAGCTTCCAATTTGCCACAAGGGTGTTCTTTACTATCTCTTGCGTGTTCCTTTAATTTAGGATCAATTGGAGAGGTGGTTCAGTACCCCTTTCAGACCTCCCAAGTTTTAAAAGCTTATAATCGAAATTACTAAAAATAGTTACTGAAAATTAAGATAGACCGTTCAAATTGTGCACAAGGGTTAACTAGTACTATAAGTAAAGCGCGGGCTGTATAAGGGCGAAATCAGCCCATGGGTTCGGATTCTGGACCTTTTAGTCGGTGTCAGGGATAACGAACATATATTAAAAATCACGATAACTCAACAACTAATGAGGCTATCTTCATGAAATTTGTGCTGTAGGTTATTGGTAATGAAACTACGGCGGTGATTACGTACGGTGAGAATTGGGCAATGGGTTCGGAACTGAGAACTTTTTGATCGAATTTAGGCCAAACTAGCGTAATTCCGAAACCAATGAAGATATAACCTCCAACTTTGGTATCAGGGTGTCCCTTCCTATTGCGTAAGTGTCTTTGAAATTCGGGCCCCATTGGACTAGTGGGTCGGGGACCAGCCACTCAGTTCCGAGGACCTTAAAGCATATTTTCGAAATTAATAAAAATAGTAACTTGAAACAAATGTAGAAGCTTCAAATTTGGCCCAGGGTGTTCTTTACTATTTCTTGCGTGCCCCCCTAATTTGGGATCATTTGGAGTGGTGGTTCAGGACCTCTCTTAGACCCCCAAATGTGTAAAAGCTTATCATCGAAATTAATAAAACTAGTAACTTAAAATTAAGATAGAACGTTCCAATTGTATACAAGGGTTAACTCGTATTGAAAGTATGACGGGACTGCATATGGGCGAAATCGTACCATGGTTTCGGGTTCTGGAACCCTTGACAAGTTCAAGGACTAAAAAACATATATCTTAAAAACACCATAACTCAAAAAATAATGCCGGTATTTTGATGAAATTTAAACTCTAGGTTACTAGTAATGAAAGTACCATGCGAATTGGTTCTGGTCGAGTTTAATTTCAAAGCCAAAGAATATATTTCCTATGTCCTATGTGTCTCCGAAATCTAGACTAAATTGTAGTGGTTCAGCTATGTTCAAAGGTACTTGCTGCATTTATGTAAAATTTATTTGAA
The DNA here is from genome assembly GCA_963082915.1 of Dolichopus griseipennis. Lineage (NCBI taxonomy): Eukaryota > Metazoa > Arthropoda > Insecta > Diptera > Dolichopodidae > Dolichopus > Dolichopus griseipennis. The sequence goes on along the minus strand of OY720441.1, from coordinate 95,346,140 downwards.
TATTTAAATGAATTATATGAAAAGGTCTAAATTTGTAATTGTATTTTAGAAATACATTTATTGCATATTTTGCGTTTATAAGCTTTTCTATTAGGTATATAAACTAACCATTTAAAATAATTGCAATTTTGAAAAATTTGGATTATTAAATATATTATGCTTTGATTATCTTTTTATCACAAAATTTAATAATTAGAATTTTTTCATTTTGTAATTGAGTTGGAATAAATATATTTTCATTTATTTCAAGTTTGTTTGTTTTTTAATATTTTTAAATAGATAAATTAGTAAGAATTTGTAATATGTTTTAATAGATAGTGTAATTAGAAAATGTTTTTAGTATTATAAAGTTAATTTGGTTAGCTATGTCTTACGATCAAATTAATAACAGCTTTTATGGTGTTAAAATGACTTATGGATATGTCCTTAAATTTGAACCAAATAGGTGTAGGGTATTTCTAAGTCGGTTGCACCGACTGACTGTTTTTTTACTTGTTTTAACATTCTTTGGTAAATTTTGCATTCCGAACTTAATGGTAAGTGAGAAGAGTCACACACAGCATCAGTTAAATTAAATTTTTCTTTTATTTTACAACAGTTTACACACTTTATTTCTTCAATTGTTTTTTTACAATTTTCTTTACTATGTCCACATTCACCACAATTATGACACCTTTCTTTATCTTCTTTACATTTTTTAGCAGTGTGGTCAAACCTAAGGCATTTAAAACACCTTAAAACACTGACTTTTCATATGCTATACACATATTCCAACCAATTCTAATTTTTTTTAAGTCCATTATTTTCCTAAACGAATCACCATCTACTTCAATTATGGAGTTATAAATATTTTTATTTTTATAAGAATTATATATCTTTAGACATTCTATTTTTTTACATTCCATATTATTTTGTTGTTTAATCGCATTTATAATATAATCTTCACTTAGTTTTTCATCCATTCCACTCAACAATATTTTTGGATTATATACTTTTGGAATATACACCTCATAATCCTCACTCATTTTAGTTTTTATTTCACTTTCAATTTTTTTAACGGACTCATCATTGGAACAACACATTGATATTGAGCCATTTTTTCTTTCATATATGTTGTTTATTTTAATAGGCAAAACATTTACATTTTTTTTTAAAGCTAACTTAGTTATTTTACTGTCTTGGTTTTCTATTTTTGGTTTAACTATTATTGGTAGTTTTAGTTTATCTGCATACGTTGGTTTATTTTTAACGTCACTTAATTTGTTTATTTGATTTTTTATTTGCTTGTAATTTAACATAATATTCCCCACATTCTCACACAATAATTAAATTTTTTTTTTTTGTTCTTCTAATACATTTTTCATTTCACTTAATAATTTGGTTTTATCTCTACAACCACCACACATAAATATTATATTTTCATTTCTACTAATTAGTTCAATATCATATGCAGCCAAACCAACACAACTTCAATGAAAAAAATCTCCACAGCCTGCATAACATAATATTCTCATCTCTTTTAGTGCGAAAGAATATTTCACCACATTTTTGCATTGATCTCCCATAATCATAAGACAATGAGAGTCAATAAATAATAACTGTACGCAAGACAAATGTGATTTATAAAATTAAGATTTAATATGAAATGCTTAAAAAAAAAAAAATTTTTTTATTTCTTTTTCATTTAATTTAAAATTTAAATATATAATTTATTTTTCCAGTCTCTCTTAGAATAAAGTTATCATTTATTAAAGTTTTTTTTTTTTTTTTTTTTTTTTTTAAATTATTTCACTTTTTCACTAGAAATATTTTAAAAAAATTAAAAAATACGGAGTAAAGAAAAAAACAAACCGCACGCACCGAAAAAAAATTCTCATTTTTCTCATTATGTCCATTTCAAATGGAATTTCTCTATCTCGATTTCAAATGGAAATAAATCCATTGCTTTTTTCCCTTTTATATTTGATATTAAGGCCAAAATTGATTGAGCATTAAAGCTAAATTTGTTTTTGAAAATATTGTCTAATTACTTTACTTAATTAAAACACACTGGTTCTTGAAGGCGTAGCATACGAGCAGTATCACAAAAGTGATGATTGATTATTGAAGGGTCAAAAGTGATGTTGACGTCATGTTGGCAATTTGACGTGGTATCAGTTGGAAAATTCATTTCGTTTGGCAATTCTTGAAGGCGTACGAACGAAGTGATAGCAATTTGGTATCATCATAAAGAAATCATATAGATACATTGAGTATTCATCTAGAACAAAAAATGTTAGTCAATTTCGTTGATTTGAAATCACACCATTATCGTAAAAAGATGACCGTATTTTTGGTATACATAGTAAAATCATATTGAGATTATTTCTTTGCTTTATTTTTATTTTGTTTGTTTATCAATTGATGTATGTACAGTTGTTTATATTTCCTTATCAAGTTGGACGATTTCTTTTTATTTAATATTTATTTAATTTTTAAATAAATATTAAATAAAAGGAATATTATTTAATATTTTTATTGTTGTTTTTTTTTTTGTATGTTGATCGATGTATGTATGTACATTTGGTATTTTGTATATATGTATTTCTTTATACAATTTGGATGATTCTTTTTTAGAATACAGAGAACCTTTGAAAATAAATAATAATTATTCAAGCAGTAAATTCTATTGTAGCATTTAACAAAAATGTAAGAAATTTGAATGTACTTTTTGAAAATTTTTAAACTGTCTCGTCAGATGAAAAAAGTTGTTTTTGCATTGTTTGAAATTTTAGAGGAGTGCAGATTTAATTTATGATTTTTAAAAAAGTATTCAAAAGTTCTTAAAAGGTTAGCTTTCTTTAACACACAAAGTTTAATTTAAAAAAATTCATTATTTACTTAAAAAATCAAGACAAAAAGTTAAGGCAAAAATTAAAAAAAGAAATTCAGTATTTATCTTTATGTAGCATTATTAAAAGGCAGTTTCAATTACGTAACGAAGGCAAAATTTTTAAAAATTAATTTTAAAAGTGTTAGTAAATGGTCCGTAGATGAAAAAAACGTAGCAATAAATTAAAAACAAAGCCAATAATCAAAAGGGTTATAAATTTTTGAGAAATGGAGTAAAGCTTAATTTGCCCCATTTTAGTTCGCTTAATAGATGGATCCCCATCAAACATTTAAATATAGGTCTTAACGACAAAAATATAAATGAGTTAGGCATTATATTCCCAGAAAAAGATTTAATTGAAAGGTTGGCTGTATTGGCATTCGATGAAATAGCCATTCTAAGGCTAGACTATAATAGTGTAGTATATCTTGACCAAGTACATAAAATTATTTTGTACATAAAATTATTTCCACAAATGTAAATGATCAAAAATTATTATTAAACATTATGATAAAATATGCTGACATAGGTCAACAATTTCAAGTGGAACATCTGTTCACTAATTGTATGAATGCAAGTGCAATGCCTTGTATGATACAAATATATTAATTTTATTTTTGTATGATCATATTTCATATTTTTATTTTTGTATAATGAATGATAATGATTCATATAATTATTATTCATAGTCAGTGATGTTATAGCATCGTATTTATCGTATTTTGTACGAAATTCAAAGGCAAAATACGATGTACGATTTTTAGTCTTATTTTGAGAAAAAAATACGATTTTGACCCAAACATAAAAAATTTTATTTGTAATTTAACATGCAATGTTTTTTTGTTTCATAATTTTTTTCAAATTTTTAACCACAAAAAAATGTTTTAATTTTCAAATTTCTAAAACTTGCCTAACGCAACACTACATGAACTTTTTTAATATTGCATATGCCAATAATCTAAATTCCAAATTTTGAATTCCGTGTAGTAATACTTTACCTAATATGTTTGTAGTAACACAAGCATATTATATTAGGTAAATTATTATATACATATACATATCTATATATGCTTGAATTGTTTTTGTTTAGAATAATATGTAATGGTTACATTACAAGTTTTAAACCTTTATTTATGGTTACATTACAAGTCACAATATAACTTGTATATAATAAATTTTCTAAATTTTTTAAGCTCTTGAAGAATATTTTTTTTTCCAGTGAATTTTTCAATTTTGTATTTAGCATCAGTTCCGTCGTAGTTGAAAGTTTTAAAAATAATTGTATATTCTTTCTTCAAGAACTTTGTTCTCAAATATTTAGAAAATTTGATTTCAAAAATGAAGTTCTTTTAAAAATTTCAATGATTGAGCCTAGAGCAATTTATACTGGGAAAAATTCATCGCTCGCTCCGTTATTTTGTTTATTTCCTAATTTAGTATCTCCATCAGATATGCAAGCCATTGACTTAGAGTTTCTGCAAATTAAAAATCTCGATTATTTAAATATTTTCGGCGAAACTCTCGAAAAAATTGTAGTTGAAGAGTTCTGGCGACAAGTGTGTAAGGTTAAGACAAATGATGGGCAATTTGCATTTCCATTAATGTCAAAATTTATTTTTGAATTACTATCATTACCCCATTCTTCTGCAAATGTAGAACGTACATTTTCGCAAATTAATTTAAACAAGACAAAAATAAGGAACAGGTTAGAAACTGATACGTTAGAAGGTATCCTATTGTGTAAAGACTACCTCAGAATGGAGGATAGTCAATGCTTTAATTTTAAAATAAACAATAAAATAATTAAAATGTGTGACTTAAACATACGTGAAAAAAAACACTGAAATTTGTGGTAAAAATTTTGGATAAAATTTAAGAACAACGCATATTTTATTAAACAAACCTTAAAGCAAAATGCTAAAAAAATGTTAACAAGTTGTTGGAATAATTAATTATTTATTTATGATTAAAATAAAAGACTGTTTTTAATTTAAAATAATTTATAAACAAATAAATCATATTTTTTTTTAGTTTAAATTTGTTTTTATTTTCATCAAAAGCTTTTTCTTAACTCTCCTCCTCTTTTTATACAACGTCAATATCATTTGACAAAAAATTTTTATATACATATATATTATGGATTCTATAATTAGATGAAAATGTAGTACTGCATAGTGTTGTTGACAGTTATGGATGTATTAATTGTACTTGTGGTTTTACGTTTCTGAAGAGTTATAGTGTAGCCATCCATTGCAAAGTAAAAAATACGATAAATACGATTTTGACACGATTTAGTGTACGATTTGAAAAAAAAATTTATAACAACACTGTTCATAGTTTTGGTTATTGATCTTTACATAGATATGAATTAGGTCAAAAATATTATAATGCATTCTTTTAACCCAAATTTAAATTCTTTGTAACTAAGCAATAAATTACAATAATTTATTGCTCTAAATAAAATTTGTATGGATTTTAAAGAATCCAAAATTGTATATAAACCCTAGTTTATTCAAATTAAAATCAGAGTTTATCAGACTCGAAAAGAATTAATATATCTTTTATTTTATAGATATCCCTGCAGTATATTTGCATGGATAAATATTTAATATAAAGAATTTAAATAATAAATATTTTTTTGGCACAAACATGCTTCATAGATATGCATGATTGTCCATATATATTTAATAATATAATATAATCTTATTTGGCACTAATTGCCTGCATTGACCAGCAATTTCTTCTTGCTGTAAAAATAAGAAAAGAAACTTTTGCATCAGGCAATAAAATTTGCCTGATCAGAATGTGTTAGGGCAAGACCTAATATTAAATAAATCATTGACGGACGAAACTTATTACAATAGTGCACTGAATGAAATTAGTGGTTTTTCTGATTATGGTTCCGGCAGAACAAAAGACATCGCAAAATACATACATACATATGTATATTTTATAATGCGTATTTACATACTTAAAGGGTTTTTTATGTCGAATTTGAAATGAAATTTTAAAGCTTATTAATATACTTTTCCATAATATATTTTACCCGGCTTTTTCCCTTTTAGAATTCTAAATTAAATAATAAAACAAATTTTCCATAAGATAAACAACAATTTTTAATTATATATTTTTAGTTGTGAAAAACCTAAAAATTATAAAAAAATTTTACGTACCTATTTTAAACTAACGAAAATTTAAAATACATAGGTACATTAGAAGACAATTTATCGAATTATTTTCTAACGATTTGAAAGAATTGCAATAAGGCAAGTAAAAAAATATAAAGCAAAAAAAAAGAAATTTCATTCTTCTTTTCTATTAATATTTTTTTATTTTATAATCAAAATATACACAAACTGCGTACTTACATGATACAGCGATTGATATGATATACATACAAAAAAAAAGAGAAGAAATATATACAAATGTACACACATCGATTGACATACAAACAACTAAAACTTAAAAAAAAAAAAATATACGATAAAGTTGATTTTACGAAATAAAAAAACTTATCTAACTTTTTTGTTCTACGTGAATAATCCATGTATATAGTTACTTTATGGTGTCACTTCTAAATTTGCCTAAGTCTAGTTTTTCTTATGCGAAAATGTAATAGGTTAGGTAGCACATCTTTGGTAAAAAGATTAGTATATTTTAATATGCATGTTTTTCTAAAAACATTTTAGTTTAGGTAAATGAAAATTTTCATTTTTTAAAAAAAAATGTACATACATACAATCATTTAAGTTTATATACCTGAAAATTTTCATATGTTAAAAAAAAAAAAAATTAAGAATTTTATAAATTTTAATTTCAGTTACCTACTTGTAATGCTAAATGCAGGTTAAAACAAATATCTTTATTAAACTTATTAATTTGCAATATTAAAGGTACCGTAAAACTGGGATACTTTAACTATTGGGTCTACTTTGACCAAAAAAAAAATAAAATATTAGCCGTTTGATTTAAAAAAATTGAATTGTTGTACATGTCCAAACGTGATTTTTTTATTTTATTAAATTGATTATTAATTTGAGTGAATTTATATTTTAGTTATGAAATAGAATTTGAAGAAGGTAGACTATAAAATAAAAAAGTGCGTTTTTCGTTAAAAAAATTTATATGTTAAAAAAAATTAAAACTAGTTGATTGTAAAAATATTTAATAGGTAAGTAATTTTGATATTAATCTGATAAAATGCTTTATTAAAACTAAAAAAAAAAATATGTAACACCTAAAATTTATTCACCATTTTTTGTAAATTTCGTATACTTTGACCAATTGGAAAATATGGATACTCCGAAGAGGATTTGACTCAAACAATAAAGGAAATTAACGAAGGTGCTTAATATGGTTGTAAAAAATTGTTCTTATAATTACATTTTTCTTTAATTCTTAAGGTTGCCTATCGATAACACAAGCAGCAAAAAAATATATTTCAAAAGGAACTCTTGTTAACAAACTTAAGGGAAAACATTTAAATAAACCAGGACTTCCGCTTGTGTTTGATGAAATTGAAGGAAATTTATTCTTTCAACATATTCTCAAACTTGCCAAATGTGGTTTTCCCTTTACCTCAATGGACTTACCCCAACTTGCGAAAATGTATTTGGATAAAGATGACAGGCTTCAATTATGATGAAACAAATTTATTCGACGATCCTGGTGTGAAGAAATGTATTTTTAAACGGGGAGTGAAATATGCTAAACGTATCCAAAATTATTCAAAAACTGCAATATCTGTAATGTATTGTGGATCGGCAGCAGGAGATATTTTATGACCTTATGTTGTTTACAAATCAAGACCCCTTTGCCAAACATGGTTGGAAGGTAGTCCGCGATAGCTCGCTATAATCGAAGTTTGAGTGGATGGTTTAATGCAACGATTTTTACAGACTGATTTATTATTTTTACTTGAGACAAAAAATTTGAATGTAATTGTATTGATCAGAGACAATTTACCGAGCCATTTTACACCAAAAGTTGAAGAATTAGCGCAAAATAACAATATTTCAATCGTATGTCTTCCCCCAAATTTAACACATCTATCACAACCCTTAGACGTAGCGGTTTTTGCTCCTTTTAAAAAATCTTGGCGAAAAATATTAGATGATTGGAAATCAAGTCAAACGAAACGTTCACAAATTTTATATTAAGAAATTTTTTCTACGCTGTTAAAAAAACTTCACGAAAAGATATGTTGACGAAAATAATAAATCAGAAAATATTATCAGCGGATTTAGGAAATGCAGTATCTGTCCTTTAATCCGAAAGTTGTAATTGATCGATTACCACAAGCAACTAATAAGATTGATCCTGAAGTATCAGCTAATATAGTTTCGAAAGCTGTATTCCATATGTTGGATAGCAGTCACAATGAACAACCAGAAAAAGTTAATCGTAGACGGAAAAAACTGAAAGTTTCTCCAGGAAAAGGTTTTACAGTTGAATTACTTGAAAACAATAAAGTTGACGAAATTGTTCAAAGTATCGTTTTACCCGTTTAAACTGAGCCAATTCCATCTTGTTCAGAAAATAAAAAAAAACGAATCGCACTCCCAACAAATAAATTTAAAACAACTTCAAAGTATTGTTTTATCTGTTCCAACTGAGTCAATTCCATCTTGTTCAGGAACTCAAAAATGAAAACGAATTTCACATAAAATACCAAATTTATCTACAAGTGAAGAAGATTCAATGTGTTCTGAAGATATACCTTATGCTGAAAACTCTGACGATGTCTGGACGTTTTCAGATGAAGAATTACAACAACTAGTTAACTTAAACAATTAAAATGAATATAATAATACTGATATAATATCGTTCCTATATATTTTACTTATAAAGTAGATTTTAATTTAAAAAAAAGAAATGAATGAATGAATTTTGAATTAAATTTTTTATGTTTTCTATCTGTTAAGTGTTTTGTCAAATATTTGTTGAGTTTATTTAATTTTCCTTTTTTTATTTTATGATTATAAATTTATTTACTATTCCAAAAAAATAATAAACAAAATATATACTATAAACTAATTTTTAATATTGTTTTTTTCTTGAGAAAATTCTGTAAAACATAATCTTTTTTGGCACTATAATATTAGTAGGTATTTATTTAAATTAACAACACAACTGTATTTCTTTGACGAATATAGTCTAATTAAACATTTTATATGAAAAAAGACTATAATGGTCAAAATATTCCAAATGTCGTATAACTTTGACCACAGGATAAATACATCATGTATTGAAATTTTAGCAGTAAATTAGTTTAAGTATTGAATAAGTACTACTACAGCCCCCAATTTCTAAATTGAATATAGTTTAAAAAGCGAAAGATAAAAAAGTTATTTGTAAAATAAATTTAAAACGTACCAAAGTATCCCGGTTTTACGGTACGTAATAAAAATGTAAGTAGTTCAACATCCTTTTTTTACTTAAAAGGTGGAGGTAATTACAAGAGGACTTGCATTATTTCTTATGCTTTTTCTAAAATTCTGTATTAATTTTTATATCCTACACCTTTGAAATAGGAAAAGGGTATATTAACTTTGGTATGGTGTTTGTAACCACCTAAAGGAAGCAAGCTAGGTATGGAAAAGGATATATATTTCAGGATATATCAGTGTGACCTGAGCCCATATAACCATGTCCGCCCGTCCGTCCGTAGGCACGATAACTCAAAACCTAATAGAACTATCTTGATGAAATTTTAACTGTAGGTTACTAGGATTTAAAGTACGGCGGGGATTGCATATGGGTGAAATCAGCTCATGCGTTCAGATTCTGGACCTTTTAATCGTTCTAAGGGCTAACGAACATATAAAAAAATAAGGATACCTCACCAACTAATGGCGTAACCTTCAAGAATTTGGTCCTGCATGTTACTAGTATTGAAACCATCGCGAGGATTGCGTGGAATTGAGATCGGACCATGCGTTCGGGTCCTAGAAGTTTTTGATCGAATTTAGGCCAAACAAGCATAATTCCGAAAACAATTAAGATAGAACCTTCAAATTTAATATCAGTGCTCCTCTTCCTATGTCCTTAGAGTCCTTGAAATTTAGGAATAATTGGAGTTTTAGGGGGTGGGGACCATCCACACAGTTCTGAAGACCTTAAAGCATATCATTGAAATTAATAAAAAAAGTAGCTTAAAGTTAAGATAGAACGTTCCAATTATGAACTAGAGTTCACTAGTATTGAAAAAACGGCGCGGACTGCATATTGGCAAAATCCGACCATGGGTTCGGATCCTGAAACTTTTTCATATAATTTAGGTCAAACGGGCATGATTCCGAATCCAAAGAAGATAGAATCTCTAAATTTGCTATCAGGGTTTGGTATCCTTCCTATTCCATTAGTGTCCTCGAAAATTGGAACCAATTGAAGTAGTGGTGCGGGGATCATCTACATAGTTTCGAAGACCTTAAACTATATCTTCGAAAATAAAAAAGGTAGTAACTTCAAACAAATGTAGAAACTTCAAATTAGGCACAAGAGTATTCTTTACTATTTTCTACGTGTTCGCTTAATTTATGATCAATTGGAGTGGTGGTTCAGGTAACTCCCAAGGTTTAAAAGCTTATCATCGAAATTAATGCAAATAGTAACTTAAAATTAAGATAGAAAGTTCCAATTGTGTACAAGGGTCAATTAGTTTTGAAAGTATGACGATGACTCCATATGGACGAAATCGTACCATGGTTTCAGGTTCTGGAACCTTTGAAAAGTTCAAGGCCCAACAAACATATGTATATCTTAAAAACACCATAATTCAAAAACTAATAACGCTATTTTGATGAAATTTTAATTCTAGGTTACTAGTAATGAAAGTAACATGGGAATTGGTTCTGGTCGAGTTCGAACAATGAGTTCAGATCAGAGAAATAAAGCCATATCGTCAATTTGATCGCGTATGGTTTTATTTCGCATATGATTGCAAACAAAGCCATATGTCTTTATTTCCTTTTTAAAATGTTATTTTATTTGTGAAAATAGAAGTACTTTAATATTCCAAACAGAAATAATTATAAATAAAAATTCTACAAAAAAAAAACCTCTTTCAAAATTTAATATATACTTATGTAAAGAGGGAAATATAGAAGAATCTACGATTAAAACAAGGGAAGCTTCCCAAGTGAAAAAAGATATGAACGTCCGAAAAGTGGTGCCAAAAAGTCGTCGACCTGCTGTCACAATAAAGCCAGCGGAGGGTAATTCATACTCGTATGTTCTTAGAAGCATCAAGGCAAAAGTAAAGCCGAAAGAAACGGGTGCTGAAATTAAGACCATCCGGCAAACACGAGATGGAAAGGTTCTAGGTCCAGAAGTGGAGCAGGCATTGAGAAGGCATCTCGGAGATGTTGCCGGGTTAAGGGTTGGACTCACTGCGCCAACTTCGAGGTGCCAAATGGCAGCCATCGTGGACCTCCCCGAACAAGCTGCCATAAAGCTGCTGAAGCAGGGAAGGCTTAAAATAGGATGGGTTTTCTGCAGGGTAAGGCTACGGACCGAGGTCCGACGCTGCTATAAGTGTCTGAGTTTCGGTCACGAGTCTGGTTCTTGCAGGGGACTTGATAGAAGCAAAGCCTGCTTCCGTTGCGGAAAGGAGGGGCATGTCGCTAAGGCCTGTAAAGAGAAGGCCCATTGCATATTCTGTGCCGAAGCGGGTGTGCTACAGGAAAATTTGGGTCACGCTTGTCCGCGGGAAGGGTTCTGACATACTGCTCATTAGTGAGCAGTATATGGACCGGACCACTTCTTGGTTCTCGGACGAGCTGGGTACAGCGGTCATCTGGATACCTGATCCAGCGAAAATTTCGGTACAAGAGCATGGGCGTGGCCGTGGGTTTGTCTGGGTGAAACTCACAGATATCACTTTCATAAGTGTTTATCTGACACCCAACGAACCCATAGCGGAATTCCGAGCGAAGTTGGCGGACCTTGAGGATACGGTTTTATTTTATTATATTTCGAACCAAAACAGGTTTTTACAAAAAAAATTCTTATAGTTAAATCTTAAAATTAACATGAATTTTGAATACAAAATATAAATTTAAATACATAAAAATCAAAAGTTTATTTTTTTTTTTTATTTTTTTTCTGTAGATTGTAAAAAATGCATACATAGCGAAAACACAGTTAAAATTTAATTTATAAAGTAAAAAAAAAAAAAATAACTAAATTATAGAATTATAAAATTATGTGAACTTGAAGTGTAATATGAGTATAATATATTTGGACACGACAGGTCGCGTGTTGTGCTAACACATTGGAGTGGGGAATGCCTTACCCTGATTCGAGGGGAAGTGAGGTGCTTATTATTATTATTATATTATTATTATTATTATTATTATATTATTATTATTCTTATTATTCCCCTCGGCGGGTAGGGGCTAGAAATACCCGCAGTAAGGTATGTTTGTGGTAAGAGTCTACTAAAATACCAACAGGGCTGGATTAAGGTGTTATACGTACCGTGCCGATAATCAACCAGGGTGGGGGCCCTGTATAAAAACTAGCTCAGTCGGAAACGGTGTCCTCAGATTTCTGGCGAGCTCTGAGTGTAAAAGCCTTACCCCCGTATGGGAGCTCTGCGGGTGAGGACTTCTTTTCTCGTCATACTGTAAAGTATGGTGGATATTATAAAAGATAAATCAATACGGTACTGTGTGAATCTATCAGAGGTTGGCCTATGACACAGTGTAGTTCCGTAATTGATTTGGATAATTTTTAGTGCATTATCCAATGCACTTTTTCAAACATTTAGGCGTGTTGCGCCGATATCCAGTTTTAAAGAAATAAAACAATTATTTCGTTTATTGGCAAAGCCAAGAATAACATTATTTTTTATTTTACCAAAAACCCTTGGTATTTATACTTTTTTATACCCTACACCTATAGAATAGGTAAAGGGGTATATTAACTTTGGTATGATGTTTGTAACCACCTAAAGGAAGTGAGCTAGATATGGAAAAGTATATATATTTGTGAATAGCGTGACCGCCTGAGTCGATATAGCCATGTCCGTCCGTCCGTCCGTAGGCACGATAACTCAAAAAATAATGGAGCTATCTTGATGAAATTTTAACTGTAGGTTACTAGGACTAAAAGTACGGCGGGGATTGCATATGGGCAAAATCAGCCCATGGGTTCGGATTCTGGACCTTTAAATCGATCGAAGGGCTAACGAACATAAATAAAAAATCACGATAACTCAACAACTAATAACGCTATCTTCATCAAATTTGTGCTGTAGGATACTTGTAATGAAACTACTTCGGGGATTGCGTAAGGTCGTGATTGGACCATGGGTTCGGAACTTATAACTTTTTGATCGAATTTAGGCCAAACGAGCATAATTCCGAAACCAGTGAAGATAGAACCTCCAAAAAAAATGGAAAATATTATGATATTTTTCAAATATTTTTAACAAAGTATCCTTTGCATGAACATCATTTGTTTCAATATTTATTAGTTTTAAGATTTCTTCTAATCGTTTTTTATCTTTTGTTATTGTTTTTGTATTGACTAAAATTGTCATATTGTTTTAAAGAATTACATTGGATTTTAATTTCAGAATCAAGTACTTTTATTTCATGGTTATTGGTGTTCAAAATTTTTATGTGACTAATCCCTTTACATGGTATGATCGTATTGGCTATAAATACACCATCTTTTATTTCTTTATTTAAGACTATACTATCTTCTTTAATATTAATTTTTATTAGATGTATGATTTCACTTCTAGCGGGAATTGTAATATGTTTTATGTTTTAAAAAATTAAAACTAGTTGATTGTAAAAATATTTAATAGGTAAGTAATTTTGATATTAATCTGATAAAATGCTTGATTAAAACTAAAAAAAAAAATATGTAACACCTAAAATTTATTCACCATTTTTTGTAAATTTCGTATACTTTGACCAATTGGAAAATATGGATACTCCGAAGAGGATTTGACTCAAACAATAAAGGAAATTAACGAAGGTGCTTAATATGGTTGTAAAAAATTGTTCTTATAATTACATTTTTCTTTAATTCTTAAGGTTGCCTATCGATAACACAAGCAGTAAAAAAATATATTTCAAAAGGAACTCTTGTTAACAAACTTAAGGGAAAACATTTAAATAAACCAGGACTTCCGCTTGTGTTTGATGAAATTGAAGGAAATTTATTCTTTCAACATATTCTCAAACTTGCCAAATGTGGTTTTCCCTTTACCTCAATGGACTTACCCCAACTTGCGAAAATGTATTTGGATAAAGATGACAGGCTTCAATTATGATGAAACAAATTTATTCGACGATCCTGGTGTGAAGAAATGTATTTTTAAACGGGGAGTGAAATATGCTAAACGTATCCAAAATTATTCAAAAACTGCAATATCTGTAATGTATTGTGGATCGGCAGCAGGAGATATTTTATGACCTTATGTTGTTTACAAATCAAGACCCCTTTGCCAAACATGGTTGGAAGGTAGTCCGCGATAGCTCGCTATAATCGAAGTTTGAGTGGATGGTTTAATGCAACGATTTTTACAGACTGATTTATTATTTTTACTTGAGACAAAAAATTTGAATGTAATTGTATTGATCAGAGACAATTTACCGAGCCATTTTACACCAAAAGTTGAAGAATTAGCGCAAAATAACAATATTTCAATCGGATGTCTTCCCCCAAATTTAACACATCTATCACAACCCTTAGACGTAGCGGTTTTTGCTCCTTTTAAAAAATCTTGGCGAAAAATATTAGATGATTGGAAATCAAGTCAAACGAAACGTTCACAAATTTTATATTAAGAAATTTTTTCTACGCTGTTAAAAAAACTTCACGAAAAGATATGTTGACGAAAATAATAAATCAGAAAATATTATCAGCGGATTTAGGAAATGCAGTATCTGTCCTTTAATCCGAAAGTTGTAATTGATCGATTACCACAAGCAACTAATAAGATTGATCCTGAAGTATCAGCTAATATAGTTTCGAAAGCTGTATTCCATATGTTGGATAGCAGTCACAATGAACAACCAGAAAAAGTTAATCGTAGACGGAAAAAACTGAAAGTTTCTCCAGGAAAAGGTTTTACAGTTGAATTACTTGAAAACAATAAAGTTGACGAAATTGTTCAAAGTATCGTTTTACCCGTTTAAACTGAGCCAATTCCATCTTGTTCAGAAAATAAAAAAAAACGAATCGCACTCCCAACAAATAAATTTAAAACAACTTCAAAGTATTGTTTTATCTGTTCCAACTGAGTCAATTCCATCTTGTTCAGGAACTCAAAAATGAAAACGAATTTCACATAAAATACCAAATTTATCTACAAGTGAAGAAGATTCAATGTGTTCTGAAGATATACCTTATGCTGAAAACTCTGACGATGTCTGGACGTTTTCAGATGAAGAATTACAACAACTAGTTAACTTAAACAATTAAAATGAATATAATAATACTGATATAATATCGTTCCTATATATTTTACTTATAAAGTAGATTTTAATTTAAAAAAAAGAAATGAATGAATGAATTTTGAATTAAATTTTTTATGTTTTCTATCTGTTAAGTGTTTTGTCAAATATTTGTTGAGTTTATTTAATTTTCCTTTTTTTATTTTATGATTATAAATTTATTTACTATTCCAAAAAAATAATAAACAAAATATATACTATAAACTAATTTTTAATATTGTTTTTTTCTTGAGAAAATTCTGTAAAACATAATCTTTTTTGGCACTATAATATTAGTAGGTATTTATTTAAATTAACAACACAACTGTATTTCTTTGACGAATATAGTCTAATTAAACATTTTATATGAAAAAAGACTATAATGGTCAAAATATTCCAAATGTCGTATAACTTTGACCACAGGATAAATACATCATGTATTGAAATTTTAGCAGTAAATTAGTTTAAGTATTGAATAAGTACTACTACAGCCCCCAATTTCTAAATTGAATATAGTTTAAAAAGCGAAAGATAAAAAAGTTATTTGTAAAATAAATTTAAAACGTACCAAAGTATCCCGGTTTTACGGTACGTAATAAAAATGTAAGTAGTTCAACATCCTTTTTTTACTTAAAAGGTGGAGGTAATTACAAGAGGACTTGCATTATTTCTTATGCTTTTTCTAAAATTCTGTATTAATTTTTATATCCTACACCTTTGAAATAGGAAAAGGGTATATTAACTTTGGTATGGTGTTTGTAACCACCTAAAGGAAGCAAGCTAGGTATGGAAAAGGATATATATTTCAGGATATATCAGTGTGACCTGAGCCCATATAACCATGTCCGCCCGTCCGTCCGTAGGCACGATAACTCAAAACCTAATAGAACTATCTTGATGAAATTTTAACTGTAGGTTACTAGGATTTAAAGTACGGCGGGGATTGCATATGGGTGAAATCAGCTCATGCGTTCAGATTCTGGACCTTTTAATCGTTCTAAGGGCTAACGAACATATAAAAAAATAAGGATACCTCACCAACTAATGGCGTAACCTTCAAGAATTTGGTCCTGCATGTTACTAGTATTGAAACCATCGCGAGGATTGCGTGGAATTGAGATCGGACCATGCGTTCGGGTCCTAGAAGTTTTTGATCGAATTTAGGCCAAACAAGCATAATTCCGAAAACAATTAAGATAGAACCTTCAAATTTAATATCAGTGCTCCTCTTCCTATGTCCTTAGAGTCCTTGAAATTTAGGAATAATTGGAGTTTTAGGGGGTGGGGACCATCCACACAGTTCTGAAGACCTTAAAGCATATCATTGAAATTAATAAAAAAAGTAGCTTAAAGTTAAGATAGAACGTTCCAATTATGAACTAGAGTTCACTAGTATTGAAAAAACGGCGCGGACTGCATATTGGCAAAATCCGACCATGGGTTCGGATCCTGAAACTTTTTCATATAATTTAGGTCAAACGGGCATGATTCCGAATCCAAAGAAGATAGAATCTCTAAATTTGCTATCAGGGTTTGGTATCCTTCCTATTCCATTAGTGTCCTCGAAAATTGGAACCAATTGAAGTAGTGGTGCGGGGATCATCTACATAGTTTCGAAGACCTTAAACTATATCTTCGAAAATAAAAAAGGTAGTAATTTCAAACAAATGTAGAAACTTCAAATTAGGCACAAGAGTATTCTTTACTATTTTCTACGTGTTCGCTTAATTTATGATCAATTGGAGTGGTGGTTCAGGTAACTCCCAAGGTTTAAAAGCTTATCATCGAAATTAATGCAAATAGTAACTTAAAATTAAGATAGAACGTTCCAATTGTGTACAAGGGTCAATTAGTTTTGAAAGTATGACGATGACTCCATATGGACGAAATCGTACCATGGTTTCAGGTTCTGGAACCTTTGAAAAGTTCAAGGCCTAACAAACATATGTATATCTTAAAAACACCATAATTCAAAAACTAATAACGCTATTTTGATGAAATTTTAATTCTAGGTTACTAGTAATGAAAGTAACATGGGAATTGGTTCTGGTCGAGTTCGAACAATGAGTTCAGATCAGAGAAATAAAGCCATATCGTCAATTTGATCGCGTATGGTTTTATTTCGCATATGATTGCAAACAAAGCCATATGTCTTTATTTCCTTTTTAAAATGTTATTTTATTTGTGAAAATAGAAGTACTTTAATATTCCAAACAGAAATAATTATAAATAAAAATTCTACAAAAAAAAAACCTCTTTCAAAATTTAATATATACTTATGTAAAGAGGGAAATATAGAAGAATCTACGATTAAAACAAGGGAAGCTTCCCAAGTGAAAAAAGATATGAACGTCCGAAAAGTGGTGCCAAAAAGTCGTCGACCTGCTGTCACAATAAAGCCAGCGGAGGGTAATTCATACTCGTATGTTCTTAGAAGCATCAAGGCAAAAGTAAAGCCGAAAGAAACGGGTGCTGAAATTAAGACCATCCGGCAAACACGAGATGGAAAGGTTCTAGGTCCAGAAGTGGAGCAGGCATTGAGAAGGCATCTCGGAGATGTTGCCGGGTTAAGGGTTGGACTCACTGCGCCAACTTCGAGGTGCCAAATGGCAGCCATCGTGGACCTCCCCGAACAAGCTGCCATAAAGCTGCTGAAGCAGGGAAGGCTTAAAATAGGATGGGTTTTCTGCAGGGTAAGGCTACGGACCGAGGTCCGACGCTGCTATAAGTGTCTGAGTTTCGGTCACGAGTCTGGTTCTTGCAGGGGACTTGATAGAAGCAAAGCCTGCTTCCGTTGCGGAAAGGAGGGGCATGTCGCTAAGGCCTGTAAAGAGAAGGCCCATTGCATATTCTGTGCCGAAGCGGGTGTGCTACAGGAAAATTTGGGTCACGCTTGTCCGCGGGAAGGGTTCTGACATACTGCTCATTAGTGAGCAGTATATGGACCGGACCACTTCTTGGTTCTCGGACGAGCTGGGTACAGCGGTCATCTGGATACCTGATCCAGCGAAAATTTCGGTACAAGAGCATGGGCGTGGCCGTGGGTTTGTCTGGGTGAAACTCACAGATATCACTTTCATAAGTGTTTATCTGACACCCAACGAACCCATAGCGGAATTCCGAGCGAAGTTGGCGGACCTTGAGGATACGGTTTTATTTTATTATATTTCGAACCAAAACAGGTTTTTACAAAAAAAATTCTTATAGTTAAATCTTAAAATTAACATGAATTTTGAATACAAAATATAAATTTAAATACATAAAAATCAAAAGTTTATTTTTTTTTTTTATTTTTTTTCTGTAGATTGTAAAAAATGCATACATAGCGAAAACACAGTTAAAATTTAATTTATAAAGTAAAAAAAAAAAAATAACTAAATTATAGAATTATAAAATTATGTGAACTTGAAGTGTAATATGAGTATAATATATTTGGACACGACAGGTCGCGTGTTGTGCTAACACATTGGAGTGGGGAATGCCTTACCCTGATTCGAGGGGAAGTGAGGTGCTTATTATTATTATTATATTATTATTATTATTATTATATTATTATTATTATTATTATTATTATTATATTATTATTATTCTTATTATTATTATTCCCCTCGGCGGGTAGGGGCTAGAAATACCCGCAGTAAGGTATGTTTGTGGTAAGAGTCTACTAAAATACCAACAGGGCTGGATTAAGGTGTTATACGTACCGTGCCGATAATCAACCAGGGTGGGGGCCCTGTATAAAAACTAGCTCATTCGGAAACGGTGTCCTCAGATATCTGGCGAGCTCTGAGTGTAAAAGACTTACCCCCGTATGGGAGCTCTGCGGGTGAGGACTTCTTTTCTCGTCATACTGTAAAGTATGGTGGATATTATAAAAGATAAATCAATACGGTACTGTGTGAATCTATCAGAGGTTGGCCTATGACACAGTGTAGTTCCGTAATTGATTTGGATAATTTTTAGTGCATTATCCAATGCACTTTTTCAAACATTTAGGCGTGTTGCGCCGATATCCAGTTTTAAAGAAATAAAACAATTATTTCGTTTATTGGCAAAGCCAAGAATAACATTATTTTTTATTTTACCAAAAACCCTTGGTATTTATACTTTTTTATACCCTACACCTATAGAATAGGTAAAGGGGTATATTAACTTTGGTATGATGTTTGTAACCACCTAAAGGAAGCGAGCTAGATATGGAAAAGTATATATATTTGTGATCAGCGTGACCGCCTGAGTCGATATAGCCATGTCCGTCCGTCCGTCCGTAGGCACGATAACTCAAAAAATAATGGAGCTATCTTGATGAAATTTTAACTGTAGGTTACTAGGACTAAAAGTACGGCGGGGATTGCATATGGGCAAAATCAGCCCATGGGTTCGGATTCTGGACCTTTAAATCGATCGAAGGGCTAACGAACATAAATAAAAAATCACGATAACTCAACAACTAATGACGCTATCTTCATCAAATTTGTGCTGTAGGATACTTGTAATGAAACTACTTCGGGGATTGCGTAAGGTCGTGATTGGACCATGGGTTCGGAACTTATAACTTTTTGATCGAATTTAGGCCAAACGAGCATAATTCCGAAACCAGTGAAGATAGAACCTCCAAAAAAATGGAAAATATTATGATATTTTTCAAATATTTTTAACAAAGTATCCTTTGCATGAACATCATTTGTTTCAATATTTATTAGTTTTAAGATTTCTTCTAATCGTTTTTTATCTTTTGTTATTGTTTTTGTATTGACTAAAATTGTCATATTGTTTTAAAGAATTACATTGGATTTTAATTTCAGAATCAAGTACTTTTATTTCATGGTTATTGGTGTTCAAAATTTTTATGTGACTAATCCCTTTACATGGTATGATCGTATTGGCTATAAATACACCATCTTTTATTTCTTTATTTAAGACTATACTATCTTCTTTAATATTAATTTTTATTAGATGTATGATTTCACTTCTAGCGGGAATTGTAATATGTTTTATGTTTTAAAAAATTAAAACTAGTTGATTGTAAAAATATTTAATAGGTAAGTAATTTTGATATTAATCTGATAAAATGCTTGATTAAAACTAAAAAAAAAAATATGTAACACCTAAAATTTATTCACCATTTTTTGTAAATTTCGTATACTTTGACCAATTGGAAAATATGGATACTCCGAAGAGGATTTGACTCAAACAATAAAGGAAATTAACGAAGGTGCTTAATATGGTTGTAAAAAATTGTTCTTATAATTACATTTTTCTTTAATTCTTAAGGTTGCCTATCGATAACACAAGCAGCAAAAAAATATATTTCAAAAGGAACTCTTGTTAACAAACTTAAGGGAAAACATTTAAATAAACCAGGACTTCCGCTTGTGTTTGATGAAATTGAAGGAAATTTATTCTTTCAACATATTCTCAAACTTGCCAAATGTGGTTTTCCCTTTACCTCAATGGACTTACCCCAACTTGCGAAAATGTATTTGGATAAAGATGACAGGCTTCAATTATGATGAAACAAATTTATTCGACGATCCTGGTGTGAAGAAATGTATTTTTAAACGGGGAGTGAAATATGCTAAACGTATCCAAAATTATTCAAAAACTGCAATATCTGTAATGTATTGTGGATCGGCAGCAGGAGATATTTTATGACCTTATGTTGTTTACAAATCAAGACCCCTTTGCCAAACATGGTTGGAAGGTAGTCCGCGATAGCTCGCTATAATCGAAGTTTGAGTGGATGGTTTAATGCAACGATTTTTACAGACTGATTTATTATTTTTACTTGAGACAAAAAATTTGAATGTAATTGTATTGATCAGAGACAATTTACCGAGCCATTTTACACCAAAAGTTGAAGAATTAGCGCAAAATAACAATATTTCAATCTTATGTCTTCCCCCAAATTTAACACATCTATCACAACCCTTAGACGTAGCGATTTTTGCTCCTTTTAAAAAATCTTGGCGAAAAATATTAGATGATTGGAAATCAAGTCAAACGAAACGTTCACAAATTTTATATTAAGAAATTTTTTCTACGCTGTTAAAAAAACTTCACGAAAAGATATGTTGACGAAAATAATAAATCAGAAAATATTATCAGCGGATTTAGGAAATGCAGTATCTGTCCTTTAATCCGAAAGTTGTAATTGATCGATTACCACAAGCAACTAATAAGATTGATCCTGAAGTATCAGCTAATATAGTTTCGAAAGCTGTATTCCATATGCTGGATAGCAGTCACAATGAACAACCAGAAAAAGTTAATCGTAGACGGAAAAAACTGAAAGTTTCTCCAGGAAAAGGTTTTACAGTTGAATTACTTGAAAACAATAAAGTTGACGAAATTGTTCAAAGTATCGTTTTACCCGTTTAAACTGAGCCAATTCCATCTTGTTCAGAAAATAAAAAAAAACGAATCGCACTCCCAACAAATAAATTTAAAACAACTTCAAAGTATTGTTTTATCTGTTCCAACTGAGTCAATTCCATCTTGTTCAGGAACTCAAAAATGAAAACGAATTTCACATAAAATACCAAATTTATCTACAAGTGAAGAAGATTCAATGTGTTCTGAAGATATACCTTATGTTGAAAACTCTGACGATGTCTGGACGTTTTCAGATGAAGAATTACAACAACTAGTTAACTTAAACAATTAAAATGAATATAATAATACTGATATAATATCGTTCCTATATATTTTACTTATAAAGTAGATTTTAATTTAAAAAAAAGAAATGAATGAATGAATTTTGAATTAAATTTTTTATGTTTTCTATCTGTTAAGTGTTTTGTCAAATATTTGTTGAGTTTATTTAATTTTCCTTTTTTTATTTTATGATTATAAATTTATTTACTATTCCAAAAAAATAATAAACAAAATATATACTATAAACTAATTTTTAATATTGTTTTTTTCTTGAGAAAATTCTGTAAAACATAATCTTTTTTGGCGCTATAATATTAGTAGGTATTTATTTAAATTAACAACACAACTGTATTTCTTTGACGAATATAGTCTAATTAAACATTTTATATGAAAAAAGACTATAATGGTCAAAATATTCCAAATGTCGTATAACTTTGACCACAGGATAAATACATCATGTATTGAAATTTTAGCAGTAAATTAGTTTAAGTATTGAATAAGTACTACTACAGCCCCCAATTTCTAAATTGAATATAGTTTAAAAAGCGAAAGATAAAAAAGTTATTTGTAAAATAAATTTAAAACGTACCAAAGTATCCCGGTTTTACGGTACGTAATAAAAATGTAAGTAGTTCAACATCCTTTTTTTACTTAAAAGGTGGAGGTAATTACAAGAGGACTTGCATTATTTCTTATGCTTTTTCTAAAATTCTGTATTAATTTTTATATCCTACACCTTTGAAATAGGAAAAGGGTATATTAACTTTGGTATGGTGTTTGTAACCACCTAAAGGAAGCAAGCTAGGTATGGAAAAGGATATATATTTCAGGATATATCAGTGTGACCTGAGCCCATATAACCATGTCCGCCCGTCCGTCCGTAGGCACGATAACTCAAAACCTAATAGAACTATCTTGATGAAATTTTAACTGTAGGTTACTAGGATTTAAAGTACGGCGGGGATTGCATATGGGTGAAATCAGCTCATGCGTTCAGATTCTGGACCTTTTAATCGTTCTAAGGGCTAACGAACATATAAAAAAATAAGGATACCTCACCAACTAATGGCGTAACCTTCAAGAATTTGGTCCTGCATGTTACTAGTATTGAAACCATCGCGAGGATTGCGTGGAATTGAGATCGGACCATGCGTTCGGGTCCTAGAAGTTTTTGATCGAATTTAGGCCAAACAAGCATAATTCCGAAAACAATTAAGATAGAACCTTCAAATTTAATATCAGTGCTCCTCTTCCTATGTCCTTAGAGTCCTTGAAATTTAGGAATAATTGGAGTTTTAGGGGGTGGGGACCATCCACACAGTTCTGAAGACCTTAAAGCATATCATTGAAATTAATAAAAAAAGTAGCTTAAAGTTAAGATAGAACGTTCCAATTATGAACTAGAGTTCACTAGTATTGAAAAAACGGCGCGGACTGCATATTGGCAAAATCCGACCATGGGTTCGGATCCTGAAACTTTTTCATATAATTTAGGTCAAACGGGCATGATTCCGAATCCAAAGAAGATAGAATCTCTAAATTTGCTATCAGGGTTTGGTATCCTTCCTATTCCATTAGTGTCCTCGAAAATTGGAACCAATTGAAGTAGTGGTGCGGGGATCATCTACATAGTTTCGAAGACCTTAAACTATATCTTCGAAAATAAAAAAGGTAGTAACTTCAAACAAATGTAGAAACTTCAAATTAGGCACAAGAGTATTCTTTACTATTTTCTACGTGTTCGCTTAATTTATGATCAATTGGAGTGGTGGTTCAGGTAACTCCCAAGGTTTAAAAAGCTTATCATCGAAATTAATGCAAATAGTAACTTAAAATTAAGATAGAACGTTCCAATTGTGTACAAGGGTCAATTAGTTTTGGAAAGTATGACGATGACTCCATATGGACGAAATCGTACCATGGTTTCAGGTTCTGGAACCTTTGAAAAGTTCAAGGCCTAACAAACATATGTATATCTTAAAAACACCATAATTCAAAAACTAATAACGCTATTTTGATGAAATTTTAATTCTAGGTTACTAGTAATGAAAGTAACATGGGAATTGGTTCTGGTCGAGTTCGAACAATGAGTTCAGATCAGAGAAATAAAGCCATATCGTCAATTTGATCGCGTATGGTTTTATTTCGCATATGATTGCAAACAAAGCCATATGTCTTTATTTCCTTTTTAAAATGTTATTTTATTTGTGAAAATAGAAGTACTTTAATATTCCAAACAGAAATAATTATAAATAAAAATTCTACAAAAAAAAAAACCTCTTTCAAAATTTAATATATACTTATGTAAAGAGGGAAATATAGAAGAATCTACGATTAAAACAAGGGAAGCTTCCCAAGTGAAAAAAGATATGAACGTCCGAAAAGTGGTGCCAAAAAGTCGTCGACCTGCTGTCACAATAAAGCCAGCGGAGGGTAATTCATACTCGTATGTTCTTAGAAGCATCAAGGCAAAAGTAAAGCCGAAAGAAACGGGTGCTGAAATTAAGACCATCCGGCAAACACGAGATGGAAAGGTTCTAGGTCCAGAAGTGGAGCAGACATTGAGAAGGCATCTCGGAGATGTTGCCGGGTTAAGGGTTGGACTCACTGCGCCAACTTTGAGGTGCCAAATGGCAGCCATCGTGGACCTCCCCGAACAAGCTGCCATAAAGCTGCTGAAGCAGGGAAGGCTTAAAATAGGATGGGTTTTCTGTAGGGTAGGCTACGGACCGAGGTCCGACGCTGCTATAAGTGTCTGAGTTTCGGTCACGAGTCTGCTTCTTGCAGGGGACTTGATAGAAGCAAAGCCTGCTTCCGTTGCGGAAAGGAGGGGCATGTCGCTAAGGCCTGTAAAGAGAAGGCCCATTGCATATTCTGTGCCGAAGCGGGTGTGCTACAGGAAAATTTGGGTCACGCTTGTCCGCGGGAAGGGTTCTGACATACTGCTCATTAGTGAGCAGTATATGGACCGGACCACTTCTTGGTTCTCGGACGAGCTGGGTACAGCGGCCATCTGGATACCTGATCCAGCGAAAATTTCGGTACAAGAGCATGGGCGTGGCCGTGGGTTTGTCTGGGTGAAACTCACAGATATCACTTTCATAAGTGTTTATCTGACACCCATAGCGGAATTCCGAGCGAAGTTGGCGGACCTTGAGGATACGGTTTTATTTTATTATATTTTGAACCAAAACAGGTTTTTACAAAAAAAATTCTTATAGTTAAATCTTAAAATTAACATGAATTTTGAATACAAAATATAAATTTAAATACATAAAAATCAAAAGTTTATTTTTTTTTTTTATTTTTTTTCTGTAGATTGTAAAAAATGCATACATAGTGAAAACACAGTTAAAATTTAATTTATAAAGTAAAAAAAAAAAAAATAACTAAATTATAGAATTATAAAATTATGTGAACTTGAAGTGTAATATGAGTATAATATATTTGGACACGACAGGTCGCGTGTTGTGCTAACACATTGGAGTGGGGAATGCCTTACCCTGATTCGAGGGGAAGTGAGGTGCTTATTATTATTATTATATTATTATTATTATTATTATTATTATATTATTATTATTATTATTATATTATTATTATTCTTATTATTATTATTCCCCTCGGCGGGTAGGGGCTAGAAATACCCGCAGTAAGGTATGTTTGTGGTAAGAGTCTACTAAAATACCAACAGGGCTGGATTAAGGTGTTATACGTACCGTGCCGATAATCAACCAGGGTGGGGGCCCTGTATAAAAACTAGCTCAGTCGGAAACGGTGTCCTCAGATATCTGGCGAGCTCTGAGTGTAAAAGCCTTACCCCCGTATGGGAGCTCTGCGGGTGAGGACTTCTTTTCTCGTCATACTGTAAAGTATGGTGGATATTATAAAAGATAAATCAATACGGTACTGTGTGAATCTATCAGAGGTTGGCCTATGACACAGTGTAGTTCCGTAATTGATTTGGATAATTTTTAGTGCATTATCCAATGCACTTTTTCAAACATTTAGGCGTGTTGCGCCGATATCCAGTTTTAAAGAAATAAAACAATTATTTCGTTTATTGGCAAAGCCAAGAATAACATTATTTTTTATTTTACCAAAAACCCTTGGTATTTATACTTTTTTATACCCTACACCTATAGAATAGGTAAAGGGGTATATTAACTTTGGTATGATGTTTGTAACCACCTAAAGGAAGCGAGCTAGATATGGAAAAGTATATATATTTGTGATCAGCGTGACCGCCTGAGTCGATATAGCCATGTCCGTCCGTCCGTCCGTAGGCACGATAACTCAAAAAATAATTGAGCTATCTTGATGAAATTTTAACTGTAGGTTACTAGGACTAAAAGTACGGCGGGGATTGCATATGGGCAAAATCAGCCCATGGGTTCGGATTCTGGACCTTTAAATCGATCGAAGGGCTAACGAACATAAATAAAAAATCACGATAACTCAACAACTAATGACGCTATCTTCATCAAATTTGTGCTGTAGGATACTTGTAATGAAACTACTTCGGGGATTGCGTAAGGTCGTGATTGGACCATGGGTTCGGAACTTATAACTTTTTGATCGAATTTAGGCCAAACGAGCATAATTCCGAAACCAGTGAAGATAGAACCTCCAAAAAATGGAAAATATTATGATATTTTTCAAATATTTTTAACAAAGTATCCTTTGCATGAACATCATTTGTTTCAATATTTATTAGTTTTAAGATTTCTTCTAATCGTTTTTTATCTTTTGTTATTGTTTTTGTATTGACTAAAATTGTCATATTGTTTTAAAGAATTACATTGGATTTTAATTTCAGAATCAAGTACTTTTATTTCATGGTTATTGGTGTTCAAAATTTTTATGTGACTAATCCCTTTACATGGTATGATCGTATTGGCTATAAATACACCATCTTTTATTTCTTTATTTAAGACTATACTATCTTCTTTAATATTAATTTTTATTAGATGTATGATTTCACTTCTAGCGGGAATTGTAATATGTTTTATGTTAAAGGTCTAGTTCTAATTGGAATGGTTATTTCTTCTTCATTGATATCTAATGTTAAAGTATACGTTTCATAGTCTATTTTACACATGTACTTTATTAAGAAGTCTCTACCAATTATACCGTCAGTAGATATTGGAAAATTTTCATCTACAAGATGAAAAGTATTATATATAAATTTATTAGAAATATCTAGTTTTATATTTATTGTACCGAGTGAGCATACTTCTTCACTCGTTATACCTGTTAATTTATATTTTGCTCTTTCGTTAATTTCGTATGAGCTATTATTCGACTGACAATTTTCTTTAAAAATTGATATGTAGCACCTGTGTCTATCAAAAATTTTAAATCTTTATTATTATATCTTAAAATTATAAAGTTTGTCAAATCATGATTAAAATTATATATCTTTAATGGAGAGGATATCCGATCAGTTGAATTTTCTATTAAACTGTCGGTCCTTCTATACCTAAAAAATAGTTTTTGGTTTTGGTCCTCTTCTTGGTTATTTATTATATTTATTCTCCTAGAGTTATTATTATTGTTCCTGTTCCTATTAAAATTATTTCTATTATTATTATTATTGTTATTATTTCTGTTGAAGTTGTTATTATTATTGTTTCTATTGGAATTATTGTTATTATTGTTATTCCTATCAAAATTATTGTTATTATAATTATTCCTGTTTATTATTATTGTTCCTATTATTATTTCTAAAATTGTTATTCTTATTGTAGTTGTTATTATTAAAATTGTTGTTATATTCCTGTTAAATTGTTATTATTAGAATTGTAATTCCTACCTTGAATGTTATTATTTGAACGAAAATTGTTGTTGTAGTTGAAATTACTATTTATATTCCTATTAGTATTATTGTTTTGCGACTATTAAAATTGTATACCTTGCTTTGGTTTTGTCCATTACTAGTATCCAATTCCAAAGCGAGATTTACAGCTTCCGTGAAGCAAATATGGTACCTTTATTTGGTTCGTTTAAACCATTTTTAAACACAAAAAGTACATTTTTTTCATTTAATTTTGTTACAACATCTTTTTCTTGTGTTGTAGCAGTTGTACCTAGTGATTCGATTTGCAATTGATTCAAAGCAGCCGTTAAGGATAATATTTTTTCTTTATACGAGTGTATAGAGAAATTATTTTGCTTTATATTATTGAGTAAATTTTGTATTTGAGGAACCGTTTTGGTGCATTTATATCTTGAATTTAAAGCATTTTTTAAATCGGAATAGGTCGTAATTTCGGAGTTGAACCAATGGCAGTTCTCACGTTATTACTGAGTTTCACATTTATAACAAATTTAATTAGTGTTGCTTGACCAACTGCAGATAATGTATCATTTATTATCTGCAAAATGGTTAAGAATTAGTGGAGTTCCTTGGAGTCTCCTTTAAAAATAGGAATTGCTTTACTGGCAGTATCTAAATTAAACTCTGACATGTTTGAATCTAAGTTTGGGTGAGGAATAGTTGGATTAGGATTAGGATTTTCGTAGTACTGTAACTGTTGATTTAAAATTTCCTTAGTCTTGTCATATAATTTTTAGTCTTTAGTTTCTTAGTCTTGTCAGTCAAATGTATCTAAAATAGAATTGATTTCTTCCATTTATTAGACTATATAAAAAATTTTTTTTTTTTTTTTTTCTGAAAGAGAAAACCAAACTATACAGTAAAAAAAATTATATTATTTTCCTTTTTAAAATTTATTTATTTATATTATTCTTTTTTTGTTTTAAGATTTTAAAAAAAAATTTATTTTACAAACATATAGATATATATTTATTTATTTTTGAAATTTAAAATTTAGACATTAGTTATATGTATATGTCTAAACAAATTTAGACATTAGTTATATTGCCGATTACGGCTTTTTATACCCTACACCTATAGAATAGGTAAAGGGGTATATTAACTTTGGTATGGTGTTTGTAACCACCTAAAGGAAGCGAGCTAGATATGGAAAAGTATATATATTTGTGATCAGCGTGACCGCCTGAGTCGATATAGCCATGTCCGTCCGTCCGTCTGTCCGTCCGTCCGTCCGTCCGTCCGTCTGTCCGTCCGTCCGTCCGTCCGTCCGTAGGCACGATAACTCAAAAAATAATGGAGCTATCTTGATGAAATTTTAACTGTAGATTACTAGGACTGAAAGTACGGCGGGGATTGCATATGGGCGAAATCGGCCCATGGGTTTGGATTCTGGACCTTTTAATCGATCGAAGGGCTAACGAACATATATAAAAAATCACGATAACTCAACAACTAATGAAGCTATCTTCATCAAATTTGTGCTGTAGGTTACTAGTAATGAAACAACTTCGGGGATTGCGTAAGGTCGGGATTGGACCATGGGTTCGGAACCTAGAACTTTTTGATCGAATTTAGGCCAAACGAGCATAATTCCGAAACCAATGAAGATAGAACCTCCAAATTTGGTATCAGGGTGTCCTTTCCTATTTCCTAAGTGTCTTGGGAATTTGGGTCCCATTGGAGTACTGGGTCGGGTACCAGCCCCACATTTCCGAAGACCTTAAAGCATATCTTTAAAATTAATAAAGATAACAACTTGAAAAAATGTAGAAGCTTCCAATTTGCCACAAGGGTGTTCTTTACTATCTCATGCGGGTTCCCTTAATTTGGAATCAATTGGAGAGGTGGTTCAGTACCCCTCTCAGACCTCCCAAGTTTTAAAAGCTTATAATCGAAATTACTAAAAATAGTTACTTAAAATTAAGATAGACCGTTCAAATTGTGTACAAGGGTTAACTAGTACTATAAGTAAAGCGCGGGTTGTATAAGGGCAAAATCAGCCCATGGGTTCGGATTCTGGACCTTTTAGTCGGTGTCAGGGATAACGAACATATATTAAAAATCACGATAACTCAACAACTAATGAGGCTATCTTTATGAAATTTGTGCTGTAGGTTATTGGTAATGAAACTACGGCGGTGATTACGTACGGTGAGGATTGGACAATGGGTTCGGAACTGAGAACTTTTTGATCGAATTTAGGCCAAACTAGCGTAATTCCGAAACCAATGAAGATATAACCTTCAAATTTGGTATCAAGTTGTCCCTTCTTATTGCGTAAGTGTCTTTGAAATTTGGGCCCAATTGGACTAGTGGGTCGGGGACCAGCCACTCAGTTCCGAGGACCTTAAAGCATAATTTCGAAATTAATCAAAATAGTAACTTGAAATAAATGTAGAAGCTTCAAATTTGGCCCAGGGTGTTCTTTACTATTTCTTCCGGGCCCCCCTAATTTGGGATCATTTGGACTGGTGGTTCAGGACCTATCTTAGACCCCCCAAATGTGTAAAAGCTTATCATCGAAATTAATAAAACTAGTAACTTAAAATTAAGATAGAACGTTCCAATTGTATACAAGGGTTAACTACTATTGAAAGTATGACGGGACTCTGCATATGGGCGAAATCGTACCATGGTTTCGGGTTATGGAACCCTTAACAAGTTCAAGGACTAAAAAACATATATCTTAAAAACACCATAACTCAAAAAATAATGCCGGTATTTTGATGAAATTTAAACTCTAGGTTACTAGTACTGAAAGTACCATGGGAATTGGTTCTGGTCGAGTTTAATTTCAAAGCCAAAGAATATATTTCCTATGTCCTATGTGTCTCCGAAATCTAGACTTAATTGTAATGGTTCAGCTATGTTCAAAGGAACTTGCTGCATTTATGTAAAATTTATTTTTATATTTAAATGAATTATATGAAAAGGTCTAAATTTGTAATTGCATTTTAGAAATACATTTATTGTTTATTTTGCGTTTATAAGCTTTTCTATTAGGTATATAAACTAACCATTTAAAATAATTGCAATTTTGAAAAATTTGGATTAGTAAATATATTATGCTTTGATTTTTGTTTTATCACAAAATTTAATAATTAGAATTTTTTCATTTTGTAATTGAATTGGAATAAATATATTTTCATTTATTTCAAGTTTGTTTGTTTTTTAGTATTTTTAAATAGATAAATTAGTAAGAATTTGTAATATTTTTTAATAGATAGTGTAATTAGAAAATGTTTTTAGTATTATACAGTTAATTTGGTTAGCTATGTCTTACGATCAAATTAATAACAGCTGTTAAATGGTGTTAAAATGACTTATGTATATGTCCTTAAATTTGAACCAATTAGGTGTAGGGTATTTCTAAGTCGGTTTCACCGACTGACTGTTTCTTTACTTGTTTTAATTACAAATACATATAATTTAATTACTATAAAGATTACTAATTTCTACTAATACAATTAATATTACACAAATTATTTCTTACATTAAAAATTTTGTTCTAGTTACTTTAACCCAAATTTATTTATATATTGGTATGCTACAATTAATAATTCACATAGTGCATTCCAAGAACCTCTTTAAGTGAGTCACTAGGTATTCTGTACACTCCGTTCATTAACACTAAGAATATACAACACACAATGTAATGCATTGCTTATAATTATTATTAGTAACATATGGTATATTCATATTAAGAACGAAATGAAAACAGAAAGAAAAAAACAAAATTATAGAATGCAATATGATCCTTTAATTTGTAGCATATAATTATTTTAATTATAAGAATTGTCACAATAATGCTTAAACAATTATTTGCGGTGTATCAAGGAATAAAACTTATTGCAGATACTATTTCAAAACTTTCTATAGATACTATTTCAATACTTGTTGTTGGAGTATCAGTTATCATCATTTTTTCTTTTACGTTTCGTAATTTTTTTGTTTATTATAAGCACATAGTTTGCAATTAGAAATGTACTTTTTTTTACCATTTTAGACATGTTTTTCCAAATATATCTTTGTTTTAATTTTATGACGGGTTTTCTTATTCCCAAATGCCCTCCGTGTGGTGCATTATGGTATTCATCAATTAATTTATATTGCATAATAGCATCATTTATTTTCTGTGGGGGTATATATATAAGTATGTTAGTGGAAAAGTGATTCATATTATTTTTATTATTCTATATATTTTTCTGCAGATTATTATATAAATTTGTAAATTCCATTTTCGGAATATACTAGAATATATCATCAGTATCACTTAATGCAAGCTTGCTTATTTTTAATTTGTATATTTCAGATAATAGCTTCTCAACTGTCGAAACGGATTTCACACGATTATCACTACATCTTACTAATACTTCATTTTTAATTTTATTTATTTTAGGTACCTTACTATTTGAATCAACTATAAATTTTAATTTTATTAAATTTTTGACGTCAGATATGGACGTACAGTCCCAGATATGAAGTTGCGCAGGCTTCGGTTGAAAACTGTCATCCCTTTTATTTTTATCATTTTTATTATTATCAATGCCTCTATTTTTTATAGCAGACATCCCCCTAGTCATCACTAACATCTTTTTCACGGATTCATCATTATTTTTGGAATCATACTCTTAAGTATGTCCGAGTCAATTTTTATTCTAGACAACGCATCAGCGTTAGTATTTATTGTTCCCTGCTTGTAAATTATTTCGAAATCATAATCAGATAAATCTAGTCTTATTCTTGTTAATTTTGAAGATGGATTTTTGTGTGAAAAGAGCGAAACTAAAGGTCTGTGATCTTTGACCACAATAAATTTTCTACCGTAAAGGTAAGGAAGAACTAGTCATGTCTAAAGTTGAAAAGTATTTGGCTCTTCCTAATTTGTCTAGAACGTCTTCCAAACGCGTTAAGGGAAATTTGTCATTTACTATTTTATCGTTTAGTTTACGAAAATCAACTACTAAACGCCATTTCTTTTCATCATTAGTACTTTTTTTAGGTACTAGTAATAATGGTGAGTTGTAAGGGCTTATAGATGGTTCTATTAAGTCATCATCTAATAATTTTTGAACTTGTTTCTTGATTTCCTCTTGTTGTGATTGAGGTAATCTGTAATTCTTTATATACACCGGATTGTTGTCTACGGTATTTAAATTTTGAGTATAAAAATTATTTGTAGATAGTGGTTCATTATCTAAATGGAAAATATTATGATATTTTTCAAATATTTTTAACAAAGTATCCTTTGCATGAACATCATTTGTTTCAATATTTATTAGTTTTAAGATTTCTTCTAATCGTTTTTTATCTTTTGTTATTGTTTTTGTATTGACTAAAATTGTCATATTGTTTTAAAGAATTACATTGGATTTTAATTTCAGAATCAAGTACTTTTATTTCATGGTTATTGGTGTTCAAAATTTTTATGTGACTAATCCCTTTACATGGTATGATCGTATTGGCTATAAATACACCATCTTTTATTTCTTTATTTAAGACTATACTATCTTCTTTAATATTAATTTTTATTGGATGTATGATTTCACTTCTAGCGGGAATTGTAATATGTTTTATGTTCAAAGGTCTAGTTCTAATTGGAATGGTTATTTCTTCTTCATTGATATCTAATGTTAAAGTATACGTTTCATAGTCTATTTTACACATATACTTTATTAAGAAGTCTCTACCAATTATACCGTCAGTAGATATTGGAAAATTTTCATCTACAAGATGAAAAGTATTATATATAAATTTATTAGAAATATCTAGTTTTATATTTATTGTACCGAGTGAGCATACTTCTTCACTCGTTATACCTGTTAATTTATATTTTGCTCTTTCGTTAATTTCATATGAGCTATTATTCGACTGACAATTTTCTTTAAAAATTGATATGTCAGCACCTGTGTCTATCAAAAATTTTAAATCTTTATTATTATATCTTAAAATTATAAAGTTTGTCAAATCATGATTAAAATTATATATCTTGAATGGAGAGGATATCCGATCAGTTGAATTTTCTATTAAACTGTCGGTCCTTCTATACCTAAAAAATAGTTTTTGGTTTTGGTCCTCTTCTTGGTTATTTATTATATTTATTCTCCTAGAGTTATTATTATTGTTCCTATTAAAATTATTTCTATTATTATTATTATTATTGTTATTATTTCTGTTGAAGTTGTTATTATTATTGTTTCTATTGGAATTATTGTTATTATTGTTATTCCTATCAAAATTATTGTTATTATAATTATTCCTGTTTATTATTATTGTTCCTATTATTATTTCTAAAATTGTTATTCCTATTGTAGTTGTTATTATTAAAATTGTTGTTATTATTCCTGTTAAAATTGTTATTATTAGAATTGTAATTCCTACCTTGAATGTTATTATTTGAACGAAAATTGTTGTTGTAGTTGAAATTACTATTTATATTCCTATTATTATTATTGTTTTTGCGACTATTAAAATTGTATACCTTGCTTTGGTTTTGTCCATTACTAGTATCCAATTCCAAAGCGAGATTTACAGCTTCCGTGAAACTCTTTGCTTGTGAAGCAAATATGGTACCTTTATTTGGTTCGTTTAAACCATTTTTAAACACAAAAAGTACATTTTTTTCATTTAATTTTGTTACAACATCTTTTTCTTGTGTTGTAGCAGTTGTACCTAGTGATTCGATTTGCAATTGATTCAAAGCAGCCGTTAAGGATAATATTTTTTCTTTATACGAGTGTATAGAGAAATTATTTTGCTTTATATTATTGAGTAAATTTTGTATTTGAGGAACCGTTTTGGTGCATTTATATCTTGAATTTAAAGCATTTTTTAAATCGGAATAGGTCGTAATTTCGGGAGTTGAACCAATGGCAGTTCTCACGTTATTACTGAGTTTCACATTTATAACAAATTTAATTAGTGTTGCTTGACCAACTGCAGATAATGTATCATTTATTATCTGCAAAATGGTTAAGAATTAGTGGAGTTCCTTGGAGTCTCCTTTAAAAATAGGAATTGCTTTACTGGCAGTATCTAAATTAAACTCTGACATGTTTGAATCTATGTTTGGGTCAGGAATAGTTGGATTAGGATTAGGATTTTCGTAGTACTGTAACTGTTGATTTAAAATTTCCTTAGTCTTGTCATATAATTTTTCAAATGAAAGAGTTATAGTTAATTGTTCATCTTTTTCTATTGCTAAAATTTCTGTTTCAAATTTTAATTTCAATTTAGTTTTAATGCTAATTTTTTCTTCTATTGTCTTTTTGGCTAACAATCCGTTATTTTTCTTTAAATTAGTATGCAAATTTCCTAATATATCTAAAATAGAATTGATTTCTTCCATTTATTAGTCTATATAAAAAAAATTTTTTTTTTTTTTTTCTGAAAGAGAAAACCAAACAACTATACAGTAAACAAAATATTATTATTTTCCTTTTTAAAATTTATTTATTTATATTATTCTTTTTTTTGTTTTAAGATTTTAAAAAAAAATTTATTTTACAAACATATATATATTTATTTATTTTTGAAATTTAAAATTTAGACATTAGTTATATATGTCTAAACAAATTTAGACATTAGTTATATTGCCGATTACGGCTTTTTTTATAAAATTTTTGTACATTTTATGTACTCTAAACAAAATGTATACAGTTATTACTGTAATAATTATACCCAAACCCAAAGAAGAATGGTGGATGGATATGATTGCGTTTTCGGTGGTGTTAACTACTGAATTAAACCACCCCATCTATTAACTTTAAATTAGTATATATAAAAACAAGTAAAGAAACAGTCAGTCGGTGCAACCGACTTAAAAATACACTACACAAATTTGGTTCAAATTTAATGGGAAGTTAATAAGTCATTTTAAAACCATAAAAGATTTTATTAGTTTGATCTTATGACATGGCTAACCAAATTAACTTTATAGTACTAAAAAACATTTTCTATTTACTTTATCTATTCAAAAATATTACAAATTTTTACTAATTTATCTAAAAATTTATCTTTTTGCTAAATATTAAAAAACAAAAAAACTTGAAATAAATGAAATATATTTATTTAGATTCAAATACAAAAGTTAAAAAATTTGAATTATTAAATTTTGTGATAAAAAGCTAATCAAAGCATATTTAATAATTCAAATTTTTCAAATCGATCAAAAGCTTCTATAATCCGAACTCATTGACCAAACTCGACCAGAACCAACTATCATGATACTTTCATTACTAGTAACTTACAGTTGTTCATTTTAGTTTTACACCAATTCAAATCGCTTCACTCGTTTCAATCTGCGTGTTTTATCATCATTGTCCAAAAGTTTTAAAGCCTCGACGTTGTTGTGATGTTGTAATCTTTTTTGATGACTTTGTGCATATGTTGTTATGACCTTGTCTACCATTTCTACACCCAAATCCTTGTGTAGGTTGACATTTCGAATATACCACGGAGCATCTACTACACCACGTAGTACTTTATTTTGGAAACGTTGTATTGTGTTTCTGATGCTTTTACTGGCGCAGCCCCAGAACTGAATACCATAATTCTAAACTGGTTTCAGGACTTGTTGATACAGAACAACCTTATTTTTAACTGATAGTATGGAATGTCTACCAAGTAACCAGTACATTTTTCTGAACTTTAAGTTTAGCTCATCTCGTTTTTTCTTTACATGAGTTTTCCACTTGAGCTTTGTATCAAGCGTCATACCCAGATATTTGGCTGTGTTTTCATACTTGACAATTTGATCGTTAATGTACACAGGTTCATGTTTAACACGTTTATTGGTGAAATCAATGTGTACCGATTTAGCTTCGTTCAGTTTAATACGCCATCTGAAGGTCCAATCTTGGATTTGTTTAATTGCATTTTGCAACTTTTTTGTTGTTTCAATGTTGTTGTTGTCGGTGGCTAAAATAGCAGTATCATCAGCAAATGCTGCAACTGTATTTTCTTCGAAAGTAGGTAGGTGACTGGTGTATAGTGGATAGGAGATTGGCCCCAATACACTACCTTGTGGAACAGCTGCCCGGATTTTCTTTAGTTCAGAGTAGTTTTCTTATTATTTTACTCTAGTAACGTTCCGATAAATATGAAATTAATATTTTTGAATACTGAGCATGAAGGAGTGATTTTAACTTATAATTTAAACCTTCGTGCCACACTTTATCAAAAGCCTGTTTTACATCTAAAAATATAGCTGAACAGACTTTTTTTTTCTTCGAGTGCTTTTTCAATTATGTTTGTAATTCGATGAACTTGGTATATTGTGGAATGTTGGTTTCGAAATCCAAATTGGTGATCCGGGATTAGATGTTTTACTTCAATTATTGGTTTTAATCATTTTTTAAGTAGAAGTTTTTCAAATAATTTAGACAGAATCGGTAAAAGAGAGATGAGCCTATATGATGTTACATCAAACGTCGGTTTTTCTGGTTAAGGTATCATTATATCCTCAGCTACTTTCCACAACTTTGAGACATATTGTAGACGAAATGAAGCATTTATCACATTAGTGATTTTGACCAATGCTTTCCTGGGAAGTTCCTTCAATATTTGACCAGAAATCAGGTCAAATCCATGGGCTTTTTTCGAATTGATATTTGTTTTGATTTCATTTTTAACCACAGCTACTGTGACTGGTTGAATATTACTACTTTCATGCACTGTAACTTCTGGTAATGGCTCGGTGTGGTTTGACCAATTAGGTTGAAAAATACCTTCTAGATGGTCGGCAAATAATATTGCCTTTTGCTCATTATTTTTAGCCCAGCTTCCATCCATGGTTTTTATTGGAGGAATTTGCATGATAGGTCTTTTTAGGTTTCTTGTAGTTTTCCAAACCGAGTTTTCCAGACGCCCGCTCGAAGCCGCCAATTGTTGGACAGACGCTTCAGTTAAACATTTATATAGCGAGCCGCTTGTTTCAAGTCAGACGCCCGGTCGTAGCCAACAAGTGTTGGACAGACGCTACCCACGTGTACCCTCGCCAGGAGCCCGTACAAGGTGCTATCAGCCGGGCTAGCTGAACCAAGGTTTTTTAACCAAGGAGAGAGAGATCAACTGAATATCAAAAATAAATTTTTCTACCTCTACATTCAAATTAATATTTTAACAAGTAAAGCAACAGTCAGTCGGTGCAACCGACTTAGAAATACCCTACACATATTTGGTTCAAATTTAAGGATATATCCATACGTCATTTTAACACCATAAAAGCTGTTATTAATTTGATCGTAAGACATAGCTAACCAAAATAACTTTATAATACTAAAAACATTTTCTAATTACACTATCTAATAAAAAATATTACAAATTCTTACTAATTTATCTATTTAAAAATATTAAAAAACAAACAAACTTGAAATAAATGAAAATATATTTATTCCAATTCAATTACAAACTGAAAAAATTCTAATTATTATATTTTGTTTTTAAAAATTGCAATTATTTTAAATGGTTAGTTTATATACATAATAGAAAATCTTAAATTAAAACGCAAAATATGCAATAAATGTATTTCTAAAATACAATTACAAATTTACACCTTTTCTTATAATTCATTTAAATATAAAAATAAATTTTACATAAATGCAGCAAGTACCTTTGAATATAGCTGAACCACTACAATTAAGTCTAGATTTCGGAGACACATAGGACATAGGAAATATATTCTTTGGCTTCGAAATTAAACTCGACCAGAACCAATTCCCATGGTACTTTCATTACTAGTAACCTAGAGTTTAAATTTCATCAAAATACCGGCATTATTTTATGAGTTATGGTGTTTTTAAGATATATGTTTGCTAGTCCTTGAACTTTTCAAGGGTTCCAGAACCCGAAACTATGGTACGATTTTGCCCATATGCAGTCCCGTCATACTCTCAATACTAGTTAACCCTTGTACACAATTGGAACGTTCTATCTTAATTTTAAGTTACCAGTTTTATTAATTTCGATGATAAGCTTTTACACATTGGGGGGTTTGAGAGAGTTACTGAACCACCACTCCAATTGATCCCAAATTAGGGGGGCACGCAAGATATATTAAAGAGCACCCTGGGCCAAATTAGAAGCTTCTACATTTGTTTCAAGTTCTCTATTAATTTCGAAAATATGCTTTAAGGTCCTCGGAACTTTGCGGCTGGTCCCCGACCCACTTCTCCAATGGGGCCAAATTTCAAAGACACTTACGAAATAGGAAGGGACACCCTGATACCAAATTTGGAAGTTCTATCTTCATTGGTCTCGGAATTATGCTAGTTTGGCCTAAATTCGATCAAAAAGTTCTAAGTTCCGAACCCAATGTCTGATCCTCACCGTACGGAATCACCGACGTAGTTTCATTACCAACAACCTACAACACAAATTTCATGAAGATAGCCTCATTAGTTGTTGAGTTATCGTGATTTTTTATATATGTTCGTTAGCCCTGACACCGATTAGAAGGTCCAGAATCCGAACCTTTGGGCTGATTTCGCCCTTATACAGTCCGCGCTGTACTTATAGTACTAGTCAACCTTTGTACACAATTTGAACGGTCTACCTTAATTTTAAGTAACTTTTTTTAGTAATTTCGATTATAAGCCTTTAAAACTTGGGAGGTCTGAGAAGGGTACTGAACCACCACTCCAATTGATCCCAAATTAGGGGAACACGCAAGAGATGGTAAAGAACACCCTTGTGGCAAATTGGAAGCTTCTACATTTTTTCAAGTTGTTATCTTTATTAATTTTAAAGATATGCTTAAAGGTCTTCGGAATTGTGTGGCTGGTCCCCGACCCACTACTCTAATGGGGCTTAAATTCCCAAGACACTTAGGAAATAGGAAGGGACATCCTGATACCAAATTTGGAGGTTCTATCTTCATTGGTTTCGGAATTATGCTCGTTTGGCCTAAATTCGATCAAAAAGTTCTAGGTTCCGAACCCATGGTCCAATCCCGACCTTACGCATTCCCCGAAGTAGTTTCATTACTAGTAACCTACAGCACAAATTTGATGAAGATAGCTTCATTGGTTGTTGAGTTATCGTGATTTTTTATATATGTTCGTTAGCCCTTCGATCGATTAAAAGGTCCAGAATCCGAACCCATGGGCTGATTTCGCCAATATGCAATCCCCGCCGTACTTTCAGTCCTAGTAACCTACAGTTAAAATTTCACCAAGATAGCTCTATTATTTTTTGAGTTATCGTGCCTGCGGACGGACGGACAGAGCTATATCGACTCAGGCGGTCACGCTGATCACAAATATATATACTTTTCCATATCGAGCTCGCTTCCTTTAGGTGGTTACAAACACCATACCAAAGTTAATATA
Organism: Dolichopus griseipennis; assembly: GCA_963082915.1. NCBI lineage: Eukaryota > Metazoa > Arthropoda > Insecta > Diptera > Dolichopodidae > Dolichopus > Dolichopus griseipennis. The sequence continues at coordinate 95,305,991 of OY720441.1, read as the reverse complement.
CCCCTTTACCTATTCTATAGGTGTAGGGTATAAAAATATTAATTTACAATATTATTATTATTTTTATACCCTACACCTATATAATAAATAGGTAAAAGGGTATATTAACTTTGGTATGGCGTTTGTAACCACCTAAAGGAAGCGAGCTAGATATGGAAAAGTATAGATCAGCGTGACCTCCTGAGTCGATATAGCCATGTCCGTCCGTCCGTCCGTCTGTCCATCCGTCCGTAGGCACGATAACTCAAAAAATAATGGAGCTATCTTGATAAAATTTTAACTGGAGGTTACTAGGACTGAAAGTACGGCGGGGATTGCATATGGGCGAAATCGGCCCATGCGTTCTGATTCTGGACCTTTTAGTCGATCGAAGGGCTAACGATCATATATAAAAAATTACAATAACTCAACAACTAATGACGCTTTCTTCTTCAAATTTGTGCTGTAAGTTACTAGTAATGAAATTACTTCGGGGATTGCGTAAGGTCGGGAATGGACCATGGGTTCGGAACCTAGAACTTTTTGATCGAATTTAGGCCAAACGAGCATAATTCCGAAACCAAAGAAGATAGAACCTCCAAATTTTGTATCAGGGTGTCCCTTCCTATTTCCTTAATGTCTTTGAAATTTGGGCCCCATTGGAGTAATGGGTCGGGGACCAGCCATACATTTCCGAAGACCTTATAGCATATCTTTAAAATTAATGAAGATAACAACTTAAAAAAATAAGAAGCTTCAAATTAGGCACAAGGGTGTTCTTTACTATCCCTTGCGTGTCCCCTAATTTGGGATCAATTGGAGTGGGGGTTCAGTATCCCTCCTACACCCTCTTAAGTTTTAAAAGCTTATAATCGAAATTATTAAAAATAGTGACTTAAAATTAAGATAGAATGTTCAAATTTTGAACAAGCGTTAACTAGTGCTTAAAGTTAAGCGTGGACTGCATAAGGCCGAAATCAACCCTAATGGTTCGGATTCTGGACCTTTTAATCGGTTTCAGGGCTAACGAACATATATAAATAATCACGATAACTCAACAACAAATGACGCTATCTTCATGAAATTTGTGCTGTAGGTTATTGGTAATGAAATTACAGCGGCGATTGCGTTCGGTGAGGATTGGACATTGGGTTCGGAACTTAGAAATTTTTGATCGAATTTAGGCCAAACTAGCATAATTCCGAAACCAATGAAGATATAACCTCCAAATTTGGTTTCAGAGTGTCGCTTTCGATTTCCTTAGTGTCCTTGAAATTTGAGCCCAATTGGAGTAGCGGGTGTGGACCAGCCACTCAGTTCCAAGGACCTTAAAGCATATTTTCGAAATTAATAAAGATAGTAACTTAAAACAAATGTAGAAGCTTCAAATTTAGCACATGGGTGTTCTTTACTATTTCCTGCGTGTTCCTCTAATTTTGTACCTTTCTTAGACTCCCCAATGTGTAAAAGTTTATCATCGAAATTAATAAAACCAATAACTTAAAATTAAGATAACACGTTCCAATTGTGTACAAGGGTTAACTAGTATTGAAAGTATGACGGGGACTGCATATGAGCGAAATCGTACCATAATTTCGGGTTCTGGAACCCTTGAAAAGTTCAAGGGCTAACAAACATATATCTTAAAAACACCATAACTCAAAAAATAATGCCGCTATTTTGATGAAATTTAAACTCTAAGTTACTAGTAATGAAAGTACCATTTGTTTGAGGCCGAACGAGTATAATTTTGAAGCCAAAGAATATATTGCCTATTTTCGATGTGTCCCCGAAATTTAGACTTAATTGTAGTGGTTCAGCTATGTTCAAAGGTACTTGCTGTATTTATGTAAAATTTATTTTTATATTTAAATGAATTATATGAAAAGGTGTAAATTTGTTATTGTATTTTAGAAATACATTTATTGCATATTTTGCGTATAAGCTTTTCTATTAGGTATATTAACGAGCCATTTAAAATAATTGCAATTTTGAAAAATTTGGGTTATTAAATATATTATGCTTTGATTAGCTTTTTATCACAAAATTTAATAACTAAAATTTTTTAATTTTGTAATTGAATTGGAATAAATATATTTTCATTTATAACTAGTTTTTTTGTTTTTTAATATTTTTAAATAGATATATTAGTAAGAATTTGTAAATAAATTAGAAAAGTAATTAAAAAATGTTTTTAGTATTATAAAGTTAATTTGGTTAGCTACATCTTACGATCAAATTAATAACAGCTTTTATGGTGTTAAAATGACTTATGGATATGTCCTTAAATTTGAACCAAATAGGTGTAGGGTATTTTTAAGTCGGTTGCACCTACTGACTGTTGCTTTACTTGTTTCAATTACAAATACATATAATTTAAAATACAATTAATATTACACAAATTAGTTCTTACATTAAAAATTTGGTTCTAGTTACTTTAACCCAAATTTATTTATATATTGGTATGCTACAAATAATAATTCACATAGTGCATTCCATGAACCTCTTTAAGTGGGTCACTAGGTATTCTGTACACTTCGTTCATTAACACTAAGAATATACCACACACAATGTAATGCATTGCTTATAATTATTATTAGTAACATATGGTATATTCATATTACGAACGAAATGAAAACAGAAAGAAAAAAACAAAATTATAGAATGCAATATGATCCTTTAATTTGTAGCATATAATTATTTTAATTATAAGAATTGTCACAATAATGCTTAAACAATTATTTGCGGTGTATCAAGGAATACAACTTATTGCAGTGTATTATGGAATTGAATGTAGATACACTAAGACGGAGGTCGTAGTGCTGACAAAAAGGAGGATGAATCTTGAACTCCTGATGCGAATCGGCGAAGAAGAGGTAGAGACAAAACGGGCGGTGAAATTTCTTGGCATCATGATTGACAGCAGGCTCAACTTCTTTGAGCAGATCAAGAAGACTGCTGACAGGGCCGAAAATGGTGCATGGCTCGATTGATGGCCAACATAGGTGGGCGAAAGTGCAGCCGGAGACGCCTTCTGATGTCTGCGGTCCAGTCAGTCCTGCTGAATGGTGCCGCGATATGGGCTCATGTTCTCGCGAAGGAGTTCTGCCGGATAAGGCTGGGTCGTGTCCAAAGGTTGGCTGCGTTACGAGTCGCATCCGCTTACAGGACTGTCTCGTAGCCAGCTGTTCTGGTCATCGCTGGTGTCATCCCAATCGCACTACTTGCTAGGGAGCGTCAAGCGTAATACCGGAGAAGAGCAGAGGGGAACCCAGAGACAGTGAAGGCGGAAGAGCGGACTCGCACGCTTTGGTGTTGGCAGGAGGACTGGGAACTGGAGGAGCGTGGGTTCTGGACTAGGCGGCTTATTGGAGAGGTTACTCCATGGGTGGAGCGGCGGCATGGGGAGATAGATTACTACTTCATTCAGCTGCTGAGCGGGCATGGATACTTTCGGGCCTATCTGCACAAGATGGGGAAACTAGGTTCAGCAGAGTGCATATATTGCCAAATGCACGATGACGCTGAGCACACTTTCTTCATCTGTCAGAGATGGGCTCGAGAGCGGATGCAGCTGAGGGAGATAGTACCGCGGTTCTCACCAGACACAGTGGCGGCCCACATCCTACAGGATAAGGGAGCTTGGGACGGTTTGTCACATTTTGCACAGAAAATACTGCGCACAAAGTAGTTCGACCTAGACATCACAGAGGTCCTACCTACAGACTTCGGCTAGGCAGTAGCCTATTATATATTATATCTATATTATTATAATTATAATTAATTATTTATAATTATTATTATTATTTTAATTATTATTATTATTATTATTATTATTATATTATTATTATTATATTATTATTATTCTTATTATTCTTATTATTATTATTCCCCTCGGCGGGTAGGGGAATAGAAATACCCGCAGTAAGGTATGCTTGTGGTAAGAGTCCACTAAAATACCAACAGGGCTGGATTAAGGTGTAACACGTACCGTGCCGGTAATCAACCAGGGTGGGGGCCCGGTATAAAAACTAGCTCAGTCGCAAACGGTGTTCTCAGATATCTGGCGAGCTCTGAGTGTAAAAGCCTTACCCCCGTATGGGAGCTCTGCGGGTGAGGGCTTCTTTTCTCGCCATACTCGTGGGAACTAGAATGATGAACTTAAACAAAAATATGGAAAAGATGGAAGAGGAAGTAGATGGAAGAAGCCGGAATGAAGTAGGCAGTAGAAGTATGGGACCGGAGGAGAGCCCTTTTAGAAGGCGTTCGGCGTTACTTCGCACACCACCACCCGCCGACGGGGGTAAGGGAAATTGAGCACGAAAACAGCTTGGAGGTGAATGTCGAGGAGTACCTCCAAAAGAGCAATGGTGTGCTGGCCAAAATGAGAGCTGCTACTCTGAGGCAGACTAACGTTAGCGCAGAAATAAAAAATGGACTGGTGGTGCTCCAACATGCTTTGGACGCTCTAAAAACATCTGGGGCCGAAAAATCTGTTCCAAACAGGCGGACACTGCGACCCAAACCGAGATGATAATAAAAATGAGAAGACGCAGTGTGCAGACAGAGGAGGAAACACAACCGGCGATAAATAGACCTGGGAAAAATAAGGTTGTTTTGCCCCAGCAAATAGTAACCAGTGGAGCTCCGAAAAGGGAAGCTACCAGTCCACCGGAGAAGGAAGGCATTCCAAAACGTAAGAAGGAGAAGGAAGTGACCCCTTCACTCAACGCCGAGGCACGGCAGTGGACAGTGGTGAATAGGTCTAAGAAGAGACACAAGCGGAAAGTCAAAAAGGGAAATGTAGAAGAGTCTAATATTAAAGCACCGGAAGCTTCCCAAGTGAAAAAGGATATGAACGTCCGAAAAGTGGTGCCAAAAAGTCGTCGACCTGCTGTCACAATAAAGCATGCGGAGGGTAATTCATACTCGGATGTTCTTAGAATCATCAAGGCGAAAGTAAAGCCGCAGGAAACGGGTGCTGAAATTAAAACCATCTGGCAAACACGAGATGGAAAGGTTCTCCTGGAGGTAAGTGGCCAAACAAGTTTGGGCAGCTTCACACGGGCCCTAGAGGATGCAGTGGGCGCTTTAGGAAGTGTGAAGAGCCTGGTTCCGATGAAGTATGTGGAAGTGAGGGACTTGGACTGCCTCACCGAGCGAGCAGAAGTGGAGCAGGCATTGGGAAGGGATCTCGGAGATGTTGCCGAGTTAAGGGTTGGACTCACAGCGCCAAATTCGAGGTCCCAAATGGCAGCTATCGTGGTCCTCCCCGAACAAGGTGCCACAAAGTTGCTGAAACAGTGAAGGCTTAAATTAGGATGGGTTTCCTGCAGGGTTAGGCTAAGGACCGAGGTCCGACGCTGCTATAAGTGTCTGAGTTTAGGTCACGAGTCTGGTTTTTGCAGGGGACCTGATAGAGGCAAAGCCTGCTTCCGCTGTGGAAAGGAGGGGCATGTCGCTAAAGCCTGTAAAGAGAAGGCCCATTGCATACTCTGTGCAGAAGCGGGCGTGCAACAGGAAAATCTGGGTCACGCTCTTGGCACAGGGATATGCAAGGTATTCAGAGATGCTCTGACTAAGGCCAAAGCGACACGGAAATGATCAGCGTCCTCCAGGAAAACCTGAATCGGAGCCGAGTGGCAGATGACCTTCTGCATCAGCTTGTCCGGGAGAAGGGTTCTGACATACTGCTCATTAGTGAGCAGTATACGGACCGGACTACTTCTTGGTTCTCGGACGAGCTGGGTACAGCGGCCATCTGGATACTTGATCCAGCGAAAATTTCGGTACAAAAGCATGGGGGCGGGCGAGGGTTTGTCTGGGTGAAAAACACAGATATCACTTTCATAAGTGTTTATCTGACACCCAACGAACCCATAGCGGAATTCCGAGCGAAGTTGGCGGACCTTGAGGATACGGTTTTGGACACGACGGGTCGCGTGGTGATTGGTGACGATTTCAACGCTAAGGCATTGGAGTGGGGAATTCCTTACCCTGATTCGAGGGAAAGTGAGGTGCTAGGGTTGCCATGCAGAACGGGTTTAATCGTTGTAATTTTTGGCTCGGCATCTACTTTTCGTCGACCGGGATATTTGGAAACCATTCCCGACATATCCTTTGCCTGTGAGCGCTTGGCGGCATTGATTGAAGGTTGGAATGTGATAGAAGAATACACGGGCAGTGACCATCAATACATTGTGTTCGTGGTCTGTGAGAGGAGACAGTTCCTAGGAACAATTTCTAGCAGACCACGGCGCTGGAACATGAGGAGAATTGACGAGGCGGTATTTGCGGCGGTCATCCGGGAGTGTGTCCAAATGCAGGTCGGGGGGCAGCCTGCAAACCCTCACCAGGCAGAGCCGATGGTTGACGCCACTCTGCGTACAATCAACCTAGCCTGCGACCCCTCAATGCCGCGGAAGCAAATTCCCCGTGGAAAACAGCCAATGTACTGCTGCACAGCCGAAATAGCTGACCTACGGAGAGATTGCCTCCGACTGAAGAGAAAAGCTCAGAGAGCTAGAACGGAGGAGGAGGTTAGACTATGGTCCTCGGATCACAAGGAGAAGAAGCGGCAATTTCGACGTGCCATCAATCACAGTAAGGCGAGATGCTGGGAAGTACTGAGAGATGATATTAACTCGGATCCATGGGGTTTGGGTTACAAAATTGTAACCCAGAAAATTGGGGTCCCTAAAAACCCTGCCCCCATGGATATGCGGACCACAACGCACCTAGTTAATGCACTCTTTCCAGTGCATTCTCAGGGAGCTGCGCGAGTGTACAACCGGGATGGAGCTTCTCCTTTCACGATGGAGGAGCTGGAGCAAGCCATCCAATCCCTCAAGGTCAAGAAGGCCCCCGGTCCAGACGGCATGCAAGGGGAAGTATTAAAGTTGGTGTTTCGGGTTAATCCTAACCTTTTGCTGAGAATGTACAACGCCCGTCTTCACCGGTATTTTCCCCAAGTACTGGAAGACAGCTAGACTTGTACTTATCAGGAAGGGGAAAGGACATCCGGAGCATCCTTCTTCATACCGCCCGCTCTGTATGATGGACACGGCAGGAAAGGTTCTATAGAAGTTACTCAAGCCAAGACTGTTGTCTGCCATCGAGGCAGCTGGGAGTTTGTCTCCGCATCAGTACGGTTTTAGAACTGGTCGTTCCACAGCAGATGCCATTGCGGAAGTCACATCTGCGATGAGCAGAACCGAGGATCACAACCATTTTTCACGTCGTATAGTCCTCCTCGTGGCTTTAGACGTGAAAAATGCGTTTAACTCGGCCAGATGGAACGACATGCTCCAAGCTCTAGAGCAGGAATTCCGCGTTCCGGAATATCTGCTAGGAATCATCAGCGACTATTTTGATGACCGTACTGTACTCTTCGACACGGCGTAACTGGGGGTGCGGCGCAAGGTTCGATCCTCAGCCCCGACCTCTAGAATGCCGCATACGACAGTCTGTTAAGGTTAGACCTGCCGGATGAGTCGATGTTGGTCGGATATGCTGACGACGTTGCCGATTTGAAATCAGCAAGGATCGTGGAGTTCGCCCAGGTAAAGCTCAACCAGGCCATGCGGTCCATCCTTTCTTGGATGGACAGCCGTGGACCGTCGTAGGCATTGAGCAAGACGGAGGTCGTAGTGCTGACAAAAAGGAGGATGAACCTTGAACTCCCGATGCGAATCGGCGAAGAAGAGGTGGAAACAAAACGGGCGGTGAAATATCTCGGCATCATGATTGACAGCAGGCTCAACTTCTTTGAGCAGATCAAGAAGACTGCTGAACGGGTCGTAAATGGTGTCATGGCGCTGGCTCGATTGATGGCCAACATAGGTGGGCCAATGTCCAGCCGGAGACGCCTTCTGATGTCTGCGGTCCAGTCAGTCCTGCTGTATGGTGCCGAGATATGGGCTCATGCTCTCGCGAAGGAGTCCTACCACGTAAGGCTGAGTCGGGTCCAAAGTTTGGCTGCGTTGCGAGTCGCATCCGCTTACAGGACTGTCTCGGAGCCGGCTGTTCTGGTCATCGCTGGCGTCATCCCAACCGTACTACTTGCTAGGGAGCGTCAAGCGATATACCGGAGAAGAGCAGAGGGGAACCCAGAGACAGTGAAGGCGGAAGAGCGGACTCGTACGCTTCGGTGTTGGCAGGAGGATTGGGCTCTGGAGGAGCGAGGGTTCTGGACTAGGCGGCTTATTGGAGAGGTTGCTCCATGGGTTGAGCGGCGGCATGGGGAGGTATATTACTACTTCACTCAGCTGCTGAGCGGGCATGGATACTTTCGGGCCTATCTGCACAAGATGGGGAAACTAAGTTCAGCGGAGTGCATATATTGCCAAATGCACGATGACGCTGAGCACACTTTCTTCAACTGTCAGAGATGGGCCGAAGAGCGGATGCAGCTGAGGGAGGTAGTACAGCGGTTCTCACCGGCCACAGTGGTGGGCCACATCCTACAGAATAAGGGAGCTTGGGACGGTTTGTCACATTTTGCACAGAAAATATTGCGCACAAAGAAGTTGGACCTAGACATCACAGAGGTCCAACCTACAGACTTCGGCTTGTTCCTCTGAGGCGAAAGCTCTGAACCTAGCCAGAAGTAATGTGATAAACGGTTCCAGGCTACTATCCGTGGAGAGCGGGAGGTTTTTTAGTCGGTATGCCTGAGATGGGAGATTCCGACACTGATGGGCGTACGTGCGCCCATCGTCAAAAAAAGGGTTTTCCTCCTAAAAAAAAAAAAAAAAAAAATTATTATTATTATTATAATTATTGTTATTATTATTATTATTATTGGTGTATCCAGTGGAGCTCCGAAAAGGGGAGCTACCAGTCCAGCGGAGAACGAAGGCATTCCAAAACGTGAGAAGGAGAAGGAAGTGACCCCTTCACGCAACGCCGAGGCGCGCCAGTGGACGGTGGTGAATAGGTGTAAGAAGAGAAACAAGCGGGGAGTCAAAAAGAGAAATGTAGAAGAGTCTAATATTATAGCACCGGAAGCTTCCCAAGTGAAAAAGGATATGAACGCCGGTCTTTCAGCGGGTATTTTCCCCAAGTGCTGGAAGACAGCTAGGCTTGTACTTATTAGCAAGGGGAAAGGACATCCGGAGCATCCTTCTTCATACCGCCCGCTCTGTATGCTGGACACGGCAGGAAAGGTTACTATTGTCTGTCATCGAGGCAGCTGGGGGTTTGTCTCCGCATCAGTACGGTTTCAGAACTGGTCGTTCCACAGCAGATGCCATTGCGGAAGTCACATCTGGATATTGTAGTGTATCTACATTCAATTCCATAATACACTGCAATAAGTTGTATTCCGTTTAATTGTTTGAGCATTATTGTGATAATCCTTATAATTAAAATAATTATATGCCACAAATTAAAGGATCATATTGCATTCTATATTTTTGGTTTTTTTTTTCTTTCTGTTTTCATTTCGTTCGTAATATGGATATACCATATGTTACTAATAATAATTATAAGCAATGCATTACATTGTGTGTGGTATATTCTTAGGGTTAATGAACGGAGTGTACAGAATTCCTAGTGACCCACTTAAAGAGGTTCTTGGAATGCACTATGTGAATTATTATTTGTAGCATACCAATATATAAATAAATTTGGGTTAAAGTAACTAGAACCAAATTTTTAATGTAAGAACTAATTTGTGTAATATTAATTGTCTTAGTAGAAATAAGTAATCTTTATTGTAATTAAATTATATGTATTTGTAATTGAAAAAAAAGGTATAAATACCAAGGGTTTTTGGTAAAATAAAAAAAATGTTATTCTTGGCTTTGCCAATAAAGGAGATAATTGTGTTATTCATTTAAAACTAGATAGCGGAGCAGCACGCCTAAATGTTTGAAAAAGTGCATTGGATAATGCACTAAAAATTATCCAAATCAATTACGGAACTACACTTTGTTATAGGCCAACCTCTGTTAGAAGATCACACAGTACCGTATTGATTTGTCATCAATACATTTTTAATACCATCCAGCATACTTTACATGGCGACCCTGCCACACTGTCACCAGGAATAGACAGTGTCGTGGGCCAGAATCTATAATATATATTATATGGCCATTATCATCTTCAATACATAAATACATAAATCCAAGAAAAAAAAAAGAAAAGGATACTACAAATTTTTCTTTTAATTATAAAAAAACAAGTAAAGAAACAGTCAGTCGGTGCAACCGACTTAGAAATACCCTACACCTATTTAGTTCAAATTTAAGGACATATCCATAAGTCATTTTAACACCATAGAAGCTGTTATTAATTTGATCGTAAGACATAGCTAACCAAATTAACTGTATAATACTAAAAACATTTTCTAATTACCCTATCTATTAAAAAATACTACAAATTCTTACTAATTTATCTATTTAAAAATATTAAAAAACGAGGAAGAGTGTAGTAGAGTAGACTGTGTCAACTCTGGCATACCCGTATGACCGTAACATATACATTATATCATAGGGTTAATTACTTTTGGCAAAATTTCAAACATACAGCTTTATTAAGTGTAGTGGAATACTCATATAAAAGAAGGAGTTATATGGCAGCTACTCGAACCCTTTGCAGTAGACCAACCAAATTTTGCAGTAACTTTTGCCATTACACTAAACTATTTTTGGCAAAATTTCAGACACCCAGCTGTAATAGGTACAGAGAAATACTCATATAAAAAAAGAAGTTGTATGGCAGCCACCCGAACCCATGGACCAAAATGGCTGGATTTAAATAGCGATGACGGATATTGCAAAAAAAACGAATTTGCGAAAATTTCAATATCCTAGCTCCTTTAGTTTTTGAGTTATCGTGCGGACGGACGGACGGACGGACGGACGGACATACATAGCTAAATCGATTTATTTTTCGATTCTGATCCGATCCATACACTTGAGTCTATATCTACCCCCCCCTCCTTCTCTGCGTCTCAAACGTAATGGCAAATTTATTATACCCTTTGACTATATAGTCATACGGGTATAACAAACAAACTTGAAATAAATGAAAATATATTTATTCCAATTCAATTACAAAATGAAAAAATTCTAATTATTAAATTTTGTGATAAAAAGATAATCAAAGCATAATATATTTAATAATCCAAATTTTTAAAAATTGCAATTATTTTAAATGGTTAGTTTATATACCTAATAGAAAAGCTTATAAACGCAAAATATGCAATAAATGTATTTCTAAAATACAATTAAAAATTTACACCTTTTCATATAATTCATTTAAATATAAAAATAAATTTTACATAAATGCAGCAAGTGCCTTTGAACATAGCTGAACCACTACAATTAAGTCTAGATTTCGGAAACACATAGGACATAGGAAATATATTCTTTGGCTTCGAAATTAAACTCGACCACAACCAATTCCCATGGTACTTTCATTACTAGTAACCTACTGTTAAATTTCATCAAAATACCGGCATTACTTTTTGAGTTATGGTGTTTTTAAGATATATGTTTGTTAGTCCTTGAACTTTTCAAAGGTTCCAGGACCCGAAATTATGGTACGATTTCGCCCATATGCAGTCCCGTCATACTTTCAATACTAGTTAACCCTTGTACACAATTGGAACGCTCTATCTTAATTTTAAGTTACTAGTTTTATTAATTTCGATGATAAGCTTTTACACATTGGGGGGTCTAAGAGAGGTTCTGAACCACCACTCCAATTGATCCCAAATTAGGGGGGCACGCAAGAAATAGTAAAGAACACCCTTGTGGCAAATTGGAAGCTTCTACATTTGTTTCAAGTTACTATCTTTATTAATTTCGAAAATATGCTTTAAGAGCCTAAGAACTGAGTGACTGGTCCCCGATCCACTACTCCAATGGGGCCCAAATTTCAAAGACACTTACGAAATAGGAAGGGACACACTGATACCAAATTTGGAGGTCCTATCTTCATTGGTTTCGGAATTATGCTCGTTTGGTCTAAATTCGATCAAAAAGTTCTAGGTTCCGAACCCATGGTCCAATCCCGACCTTACGCAATTCCCGCAGTAGTTTTATTACTAGTAACCTACAGCACAAATTTGATGAAGATAGCGTCATTAGTTGTTGAGTTATCGTGATTTTTTATATTTGTTCGTTAGCCCTGAAACCGATTAAAAGGTCCAGAATCCGAACCCATGGGCCGATTTCGCCCATATGCAATCCCCGCCGTACTTTCAGTCCTAGTAACCTACAGTTAAAATTTCATCAAGATAGCTCCATTATTTTTTGAGTTATCGTGCCTACGGACGGACGGACATGGCTATATTGACTAAGGCGGTCACGCTGATCACAAATATATATTTTACAAATATACTTTTCCATATCTAGCTCGCTTCCTTTAGGTGGTTACAAACACCATACCAAAGTTAATATACCCCTTTACCTATTCTATAGGTGTAGGGTATAAAAAATTATATATATTTATTTTTTCTCTCTTCAATGTCAAACGATTCTATAACAAAAATTAGAAAGCGTAGAGGTGGCAAATTAGCCAATGCAAGGAGAAAACTAGCTGCCTTATAGCGCATATTAAAGGAGGGTGAAGGTATTCTATCATGGGACCAGAGCTGCGAAATATGGAATAAAATCCATGAAATTCAAGATTTGAAGTACAAAGTTCTACATGAAAAAAAAAAAAAAATAATATTGAAAATTAATATTTTTTTTATGTACTAATTTAAAGTTTAAAGTTAATAGATGGGGTGGTTTAATTCAGTAGTTAACACTACCGAAAACGCAATCATATCCATCCACCATTCTTCTTTGGGTTTGGGTATAATTGTTACAGTAATAACTGTATATATTTTGTTTAAAGTACATAAAATGTACAAAAATTTTATAAAAAAAGCCGTAACCAGCAATATAACTAATGTCTAAATTTATTCCATAATAAAATAATTTTAAATTTCAAAAAAAAAAAAAAAAAAGAAGATATATATATATGTTTGTTTCTTCATAAAATAAAATTTTTTTTTTTTTAATCTTAAAACAAAAAAAAAAAATATAAATAAATAAATCTTAAAAAGGAAAATAATATTTTTTTTACTCTATAGTTGTTTGGTTTTCTCTTTCAGAAAAAAAATTTTTTTTTTTATATAGTCTAATAAATGGAAGAAATCAATTCTATTTTAGATATATTAGGAAATTTGCATACTAATTTAAAGAAAAATAAAAGATTGCTAGCCAAAAAGACAATAGACGAAAAAATTAGCATTATAGCAAAATTGAAATTAAAATTTGAAAAAGAAATTTTAGCAATAGAAAAAGATGAACAATTAACTATAACTCTTTCATTTGAAAAATTATATGACAAGGCTAAGGAAATTTTAAATCAACAGTTACAGTACTACGAAAATCCTAATCCTAATCCAACTATTCCTGACCCAAACATAGATTCAAACATGTCAGAGTTTAATTTAGATACTGCCAGTAAAGCAATTCCTATTTTTAAAGGAGATTCCAAGGAACTCCACTCATTCTTAACCATTTTGCAGATAATAAATGATACATTATCTGCAGTTGGTCAAGCAACACTAATTAAATTTGTTATAAATGTGAAACTCAGTAATAACGTGCGAACTGCCATTGGTTCAACTCCCGAAATTACGACCTATTCCGATTTAAAAAATGCTTTAAATTCAAGATATAAATGCACCAAAATGGTTCCTCAAATACAAAACTTACTCAATAATATAAAGCAAAATAATTTCTCTATACACTGGTATAAAGAAAAAATATTATACTTAACGGCTGATTTGAATCAATTGCAAATCGAATCATTAGGTACAACTGCTACAACACAAGAAAAAGATATTGTAACAAAATTAAATGAAAAAAATGTACTTTTTGTGTTTAAAAATGGTTTCAACGAACCAAATAAAGGTACCATATTTGCTTCACAAGCAAAGAGTTTCACGGAAGCTGTAAACCTTGCTTTGGAGTTGGATACTAGTAATGGACAAAACCAAAGCAAGGTATACAATTTTAATAGTCGCAAAAACAATAATAATAATAGGAATATAAATAGTAATTTCAACTACAACAACAATTTTCGTTCAAATAATAACATTCAAGGTAGGAATTACAATTCTAATAATAACAATTTTAACAGGAATAATAACAACAATTTTAATAATAACAACTACAATAGGAATAACAATTTTAGAAATAATAATAGGAACAATAATAATAAACAGGAATAATTATAATAACAATAATTTTGATAGGAATAACAATAATAACAATAATTCCAATAGAAACAATAATAATAACAACTTCAACAGAAATAATAACAATAATAATAATAATAGAAATAATTTTAATAGGAACAGGAACAATAATAATAACTCTAGGAGAATAAATATAATAAATAACCAAGAAGAGGACCAAAACCAAAAACTATTTTTTAGGTATAGAAGGACCGACAGTTTAATAGAAAATTCAACTGATCGGATATCCTCTCCATTAAAGATATATAATTTTAATCATGATTTGACAAACTTTATAATTTTAAGATATAATAATAAAGATTTAAAATTTTTGATAGACACAGGTGCTGACATATCAATTTTTAAAGAAAATTGTCAGTCGAATAATAGCTCATATGAAATTAACGGAAGAGCAAAATATAAATTAACAGGTATAACGAGTGAAGAAGTATGCTCACTCGGTACAATAAATATAAAACTAGATATTTCTAATAAATTCATATATAATTGTAGATGAACTCATTTCATCTTGTAGATGAAAATTTTCCAATATCTACTGACTGTATAATTGGTAGAGACTTCTTAATAAAGTATATGTGTAAAATAGACTATGAAACGTATACTTTAACATTAGATATCAATGAAGAGGAAATAACCATTCCAATTAGAACTAGACCTTTGAACATAAAACATATTACAATTCCCGCTAGAAGTGAAATCATACATCCAATAAAAATTAATATTAAAGAAGATAGTATAGTCTTAAATAAAGAAATAAAAGATGGTGTATTTATAGCCAATACGATCATACCATGCAAAGGGATTAGTCACATAAAATTTTTGAACACCAATAATCATGAAGTAAAAGTACTTGATTCTGAAATTAAAATCCAATGTAATTCTTTAAAACAATATGACATTTTAGTCAATACAAAAACAATAACAAAAGATAAAAAACGATTAGAAGAAATCTTAAAACTAATAAATATTGAAACAAATGATGTTCATGCAAAGAATACTTTGTTAAAAATATTTGAAAAATATCATAATATTTTCCATTTAGATAATGAACCACTATCTACAAATAATTTTTATACTCAAAATTTAAATACCGTAGACAATAATCCGGTATATATAAAGAATTACAGATTACCTCAATCACAACAAGAGAAAATCAAGAAACAAGTTCAAAAATTATTAGATGATGACTTAATAGAACCATCTATAAGCCCTTACAACTCACCATTATTACTAGTACCTAAAATAAGTACTAATGATGAAAAGAAATGGCGTTTAGTAGTTGATTTTCGTAAACTAAACGATAAAATAGTAAATGACAAATTTCCTTTAACGCGTTTGGAAGACGTTCTCGGCAAATTAGGAAGAGCCAAATACTTTTCAACTTAAGACATGACTACTTTTCATCAAATTAAACTAAATAAGGACTCTAGACCACTAACCGCATTTTCGACCCAAGATGGTCAAATTCCAATTCCAAAATTTCAATTTTTTTAGACCTTACCTTTACGGTAGAAAATTTATTGTGGTCACAGATCACAGAACTTTAGTTTCGCTCTTTTCACACAAAAATCCATCTTCAAAATTAACAAGAATAAGACTAGATTTATCTCATTATGATTTCGAAATAATTTACAAGCAGGGAACAATAAATACTAACGCTGATGCGTTGTCTAGAATAAAAATTGACTCGGACATACTTAGTGATGACTAGGGGGATGTCTGCTATAAAAAATAGAGGCATTGATAATAATAAAAATGATAAAAATAAAAGGGATGACAGTTTTCAACCGAAGCCTGCGCAACTTCATATCTGGGACTGTACGTCCATATCTGACGTCAAAAATTTAATAAAATTAAAATTTATAGTTGATTCAAATAGTAAGGTACCTAAAATAAATAAAATTAAAAATGAAGTATTAGTAATGTAGTGATAATCATGCGAAATCCGTTTCGACTGTTGAGAAGCTATTATCTGAAATATATAAATTAAAAGAAGCAAGCTTGCATTAAGTGATACTGATGATATATTCCAGTATATTCCGAAAATGAAATTTAAAAATTTATATAATAATCTGCAGAAAAATATATTGAATAATAAAAATAATATGAACCACTTTTCCACTAACATACTTATATATATACTCCCACAGAAAATAAATGATGCTATTATGCAATATAAATTAATTGATGAATACCATAATGCACCACACGGAGGGCATTTGGGAATAAGAAAAACCGTCATAAAATTAAAACAAAGATATATTTGGAAAAACATGTCTAAAATGGTAAAAAAGTACATTTCTAATTGCAAACTATGCGCTTATAAGAAACAAGTACGAAGCGTAAAAGAAAAAATGGTGATAACTGATACTCCAACAACAAGTTTTGAAATAGTATCTATAGATACAGTCGGACCATTAAGAATGTCTAATAATTTTAGATATATATTAACAATACAATGTGACTTGACAAAATATGTAGCAGCTTATCCAATGGAAACAAAAGAAGCCTTTACAGTAGCTAAAACACTTGTAGAACAATTCATTCTTAAATATGGATGTTTCAAAATATTAAAATCAGATAGAGGTATTGAATTCAATAATGAATTAATGGACAATATCTGTAAAAGTTTTAATATTGAACAAAAATTTTCAACTCCATATCACCACCAAACTTTAGGTTCAATTGAACGGAACCATAGAGTTTTAAATGAATTTCTACTTGCATTTTCAAATGACAATGACTGGGACAAATGGATGCCTTACTACACTTTTGCATACAATAGGACACCACATATAGACACAATTTACACACCATACGAATTAGTATTTGGAAAAATTGCATATTTACCAAATGACATTATAACGAGTAAAAATCATGTGTATAATTTAGATGATTATAATAATGAATTAAAAGTTAGACTCTGTGAATCTATAAATAGAACACGAGAGATTATAAATAAAGTAAAACTAGATAGGAAGGAAAAATTTGACGAAAATATCAACCCTTTAAATTTTAAAGTAGGAGATTTAGTATTAGTTAAGTTAGGTAATAAAAAAAAACATGAAACACCCTATCAAGGCCCGTACAAAATTATTAAACAAAATAACGTAAATTCGATTGTAGAAATGAACGGGAAAACCAAAGAAATACATAACAATATGCTAAAGAAATTTACAGAAATTATATAGAACAGATTGTTTTTTTTTCATTCTAACGATACTAACCTACATCAATTATAAATAAAAAATTATTTGCTAAAAGCAAAAAAAAAAATAAATAAAAAAAATTTATGTAATTTAAAAGACATTGAAATATCACAATATTAAGTAAGACAAAAAAAAAAAAAAAAAATAATTTTTTAAAGACATACAATAACATTTTTTTTTTAATTAGTTTATAAATTAATTGAGATATCAAATTAAACTAGTTGTACTTCACATTATTAAGAAAAACATTTTACTATTGAAAATAATAATATTAAAATAAATAAATTACTTATTAACTCTAAAATAAATAAATAAATATTACTTTAAAATTAATCAAAATAAAGATAAATGTAAGAAAAAAAAAAAAAAATAATTTTAATAATACAATTTTAAATAAATTTTTCATTAAAAAATAAAAAAAAAATTCAAAATAATTTTAACAAAAATAAAATAATAAGAATTTGTACTTGTAAACTATAATGCTTAAATACAAAATAAAAAGTTATTTTCTATTCTTTCAAAAACAAAATAACTTTTCTCTTAAGAGTGAGGGTGTAGTGTATCTGCATTCAATTCAATAATACACTGCAATAAGTTGTATTCCGTGATACACCGCAAATAATTGTTTGAGCATTATTGTGACAATTCTTATTGTTCTCAGAACATAAGTTTTTAACATTATAAACTTAACATTAATATATTTTATAACAACTTTTATATATATTAACTAATTTTAATATTGTTTATTTCATAATTGTTTAACGTACATTTTTGCTTATGATGCACATTTCTTTGTAATATAATTTCATTTTACTGAACTTAAGTTAATAAAATACCTTTAAAGTCATTGTACTGACCTACATTCATAATTTTAATTGTTTTAAAGTAAGTTAAATATTTGTTGTGTCAGCTAATTTCGTTGCATAATGTATAATTATTATGGAAATAAAAATTGTATTTAAAGACGTAATTTTAAGTAAAATATAATCATTAATAAATTTGAATTCTAAACTTAAGTAAGTTTTTTGTTTATTTTTGTGATTCAAACATTGGTCCTTCGAACCGGATTCTACAGAACAAATGTCTTTAGAATTTGAATCAAAAAGAAAAAAAACTTTAGAACAAGTGTCTTAAGCTTTTTTCATGCAAATTTAATTGTAAAACTAGTGTTTACAATTATATCTATAGAACCAGTGTCTATAGAGATAAATTAATATTAAAAAAGGTAATCTTGTAGAACCAGTGTCTACAGGAAGTTTTTTCTAGGTAACTGTTAATAAGCAAACAGTCACAACTAAAGGCGTTTACTTCAAGACAGTAATACAACAAAAAGACGTTCTCATCAACGAGTCAACGAGTTTACATAAAAATCATTAAAGGCCGTATCATCAAAGCAATATGGACAAACTAATCAACGCTCAAAAGGAGCTATATACAAAAATTCTAAGAGTACAGATAAACTTCAAAAAGGATTCTGTAGAAAGAAAAACAAAGGAATATACAGAAGTACGTTTAAAAAATTTAAACGAGTACTGGCAAGCTATTAGCAAAAACAACGAGGACATCGAACAATTAAAAGAAAATTACCCGGATCATTTATATTTCGAAAACAAGGACTTTGAAAGTATGGGGAATTTAGTAACCGAAATAACGAGTATTTTGGAAGCTGCTTTATCAAACGCTCCTGCCAGTAATATACCGACCAAAATATCTAAGGCGCTCAATAAACAAATTGAGCTAATAAAGGCTGTAGAATGCATTTCAAACAAAGTAAGGGAAGTAATGAAGCAAGAACCGAATTTGGATTTCATCAATCTTAACTTAAAAACTTTAGAAGAGTACTGGAACTTAATAATGAATAATCACTTGAGTCTGATAGAAAATGAGGCTATTAGCCATGATTATTTTGAGAACAATAAATTTGAATACATCGAGAATATTTACAAAGACACAGTAATTGAACTAAATACAAACCTAATGAATATATCTCCAGCTCCGGCTGCTCCAGCACATAACACCAGGCAGTTACAAGGTAATCAAGATGTTAATGTGAATTTACCAAAAATTGATATACCAAAGTTTTCTGGAAGCTACTCCGACTGGAAATCTTTTAGAGATTTATTCATGGAAGTTATTAACAATAACACAAACATAGGCAAAGCTCAAAAATTTTATTATTTAAAAGCTAACGTCGTTGGAGAACCTGCAGAGTTAATCAAACATTTTCCAGTTACAGCTGAAAATTATGACTCTGCTTGGAATATTTTAGATAAAAGGTACAATAATACAAGGATTCTTTTATCTACACAATTGAAAACTTTTCTGAATCAACCAATACTAACTAAAGAATCAGGCAGAGCTATAAAAAAACTGCATGACACCTCAAGGGAATGCTTATTGGCTATTCAGAATTTGGAGATTGATACCTCAAACTGGGATCCAATCTTAATATACTTATTGACTCAGAAATTGGACAAAGAAACTTATCGTTTATATGAACAATCATTAGTTGATTCTCGAGAAGTTCAAAATACAAAGCATTTCTTTCAATTTTTCGAAACCCGTTTTCAAAGTCTGGAAGCATTAGAAACGAATACTAACGAAACGAAAATCAAATCATACCATAGTTCAATTACTAATTTATGCGTGATATGTCAAGAATCACATAAAATTTATGGCTGTGAAAAGTTCAAACTACTGAGTATACAGCAGAGAATAGCAACTAGCAGAAAATATAATTTATGTGGAAACTGTTTGTGGCAAAGGACTGCACAAGCTTTTCAAAATGTAGAGTATGTAACAAAAAACATCATACCTTGTTGCACATATTTCAAGAAAACACGAATAAATAACAGTTATTCAATAAAAAATCATTAAACAATACAAAATTAATGGATATTAACGCTCACTGTGCAACTAATATTACAAAGATTAAGGTTATCTTACCCACAGCAATAATAAAAGTACAAAAATTAGATGGAACCTATACTGAAGTTAGAGCCCTTGTCGATTAGGGTTCTCAAGCCACTCTAATTTCAGAAAGTATGGTCCAATATCTGCAGCTGCCAAAACACAAGGTTCATGCAGTTGTATCTGGAATTGGAAATGCAAAATCTGGTATAGTGCAAAATTTTGTGGAACTTTCTTTAAAATCCAGATTAAATTCAACATTTTCTTGTGTGACCAAAGCATTAATTCTACCAAAATTAACTGGTTATTTGCCGACAGAAAATGTAACATCTTATAAAAATTGGGGACATATAAAAACCTTAGAACTAGCAGATCCAAACTTTTACAAACCAAGTAGAATCGACATAATCTTAGGAGCTGACGTTTTTAGTCAAATAATACAAAACAAGCTCATAAAAGGAAGACCAGGTACTCCAATAGCACAGAAAACCAAGTTTGGCTACATTTTATCAGGTGAAATAAAAAACGAATTACCAGAAAATACTATTAATTGTTTTATTGGCGAAGTCGACCTAAGCCAGAAGCTAACCAAATTTTGGGAAACTGAAGAGCTTCTACCTGAAAGAACTACAACAGCTGAAGAAATGGAATGCGAAGTTCATTTCAAATCTACCTGTCAACGTCAAAAAGATGGAAGATATGTTGTGCGATTACCGTTTCGTGAACATTTTAACTTGGACGAAATTCAGGGATCAAGAGAATTAGCACTTGCTAGATTGTTTCAACTTGAGCGAAAATTTAAGACGAATAAATTATTGGAAACTATGTACAAAGATTTCATAACAGAGTATATTCAATTAGGTCATATGGTTCCAGCTCAAGAAACAGTGGAAGGTAAATATTACCTACCACATCATGCCGTTTTTAAGCACGATAGTTCAACCACAAAATTGAGAGTAGTTTTTGACGCCTCTGCAAAAAGAAATTCATCTAAAAGCCTAAACGACGTAACAATGATTGGAGAAAACTTGCAGCAAAATATAACAGAAATACTAATACGATGGCGCAAATATAAGGTAGTATTTACAGCAGATATCGAGAAAATGTACCGTCAAATTCGAATAGACAATCGCGATCAAGATTTCCAAAGAATACTTTGGAGAAAATCACCTAACGAACCCATTAAAGAGTACAAGCTAACAACCGTCACTTATGGGACTGGGCCTGCGCCTTTCTTAGCAATAAGAACGTTACGTCAATTAGTTGCAGATGATGGACACTTATATCCTTTGGCTTCTAAAGCTATTTGTAAGGATACTTATATGGATGATGTGGTTTCAGGAGCATATACCTACGAAGAAGCAAATTTAAAATGCACCCAGTTAATAAATTTATTAAAAGCTGGAGGTTTTAATTTACGTAAATGGAATTGCAGTGATCGTCGCTTGTTGAAACAAATACTATCGGAATTAAGAGACTGCGCAAATAACAAAACTTTTGATGACGGAGAAGCTGTTAAAGCATTAGGAATACATTGGGTTCCAAAAACTGACAAATTAAAATTCAACATAAATACTGAGATAAAATCGGAACTGTTTACAAAACGTTCTATATTATCAGAGGCGGCTCGTATTTTTGATCCAATTGGATTGCTATCCCCAATAATAATAAAAATTAAATTATTATTTCAACAAATATGGTTAGAAGAGACTGACTGGGATCAACCAGTATCTAACAACATTTTGAAAGAATGGCTACAAATCAAAGAAGAACTGCACTTATTAAAGAAAATAGAAATCTGTAGATGGATCGATTATGGAAATGACACCAAAGTTTGCCAACTTCATGGATTTTCTGATGCATCTGAAAAGGCCTACGGTGCGGTTGTATATCTCAGAACAATAACAACCGTAGGCAATATTACTGTCACACTCATCGCTTCAAAAACAAAGGTAGCACCGCTGAGATCTCAACTTTCATTACCACGTTTAGAATTAAGCGGAGCTTTATTATTAGCAAGACTAATGAAAGAAGTTAAGAATGCATTGGACATACAAAACATTGAAAATTTTGCCTGGACAGACTCAACTATTGTATTATCATGGTTGCAAGCGGCTCCACACCGTTGGAAAACATTTGTTGGAAATCGCGTAGCGGAAATTCAAGCTATAATTGGTCCTGAAAATTGGTACCATGTAAACTCATCAAGTAATCTAGCTGATTTAGCGTCACGTGGAATTTATCCATCGAAATTAGAAAATAATAAACTTTGGTGGGAAGGTCCCACATGGTTAAAACAAAATGAATTCAAGGCGTCCAAAACCCCAATAAGCAATACTAATTTAGAGATTAAAACCAAATTTGCAGTTAACATTGTTAAAACAGAAGTAGACAACTCTTTGATTGAAAATTTACTTCATAACTATTCATCCTTAACAAAATTAAAACGTGTCGTAGCTTATTGTATTCGTTTTTGTAAAAATTTAAGATGCAGTCCTAAAAACCGCAAAGCCGGAACATTAACTGCTTTTGAAGTAGAAAATTCGTTTATAACATTAATAAAGGTTACACAGTATCAATACTTTTATGATGAAATTGAACAACTTTTAAAGGGTAAACCACTACATAAAACAAGCAGATTATTAAGTTTAAATCCGTTCTTAGATTCTAGTCATCTTCTCCGCTTAGGTGGAAGATTGTCTGAATCTGAACTTTCATATAAACAGAAAAATCCGCTTATACTTCCCTACAAGAGTGATTTAACAAATTTAATCATAAATCATGCACATTTGCATTCATTACATGGTGGCAACAATCAAACCCTAGAATACATTAGACAAAGATTTTGGATATTAAATGCATTAAAGGCAGTCAAGGGATGTATTCACAGATGTACGGCTTGTCATCGATTTAAAGCAACTTCGGCATATCAACTAATGGGAAATCTTCCTAAACCTCGGGTAACTATGTCCAGGCCATTCACAAATTGTGGTGTTGATTACGCTGGACCCTTTACTTTAAAGTCATCAGTAGGTCGTGGAAATAAAACTTTTAAGGGTTACATAGCACTTTTTGTATGCTTAAGTACCAAGGCAATACACCTGGAAGTAGTTAGTAACTTAACATCAAGTGCCTTTCTTGCAGCATTTAAAAGATTTGTTAGCAGAAGAGGACCGGTTGCCAATGTGTATAGTGATAATGCCACAAATTTTTGCGGAGCCAGCAAAATTTTGAGTGATTTGTTCAAACAATCCAATTATAAAAATGAAATTATAGACTCATTAAATAGGGGAGGAATCCAATGGCATTTCATACCACCAGCATCCCCTCACTTTGGAGGTCTTTGGGAAGCTGGTGTAAAATCAACAAAATATCATATGAAGAGGAAACAACATTAACTTTTGAAGAACTTACAACTTTAACTGTAAAAATTGAAGCTTGTTTAGATTCTCGTCCTTTATGTCCGTTAAATAACGATCCAGAAAACTTGGAAGTTTTAACACCTGGTCACTTTTTAATAGGAGCACCATTATTAACAGTTCCTGAGGAAAATGTGGTAAATGAGAATCCTAATATATTAACTAGATGGCAGCTGTTAGATCATTTACACCAGAAGTTTTGGAAAAGATGGTCTAAAGAATACTTGTCCAGATTGCAGCAAAGACCAAAATGGACCCAACAACAACCAAATTTAAGGGTTGGAAACATAGTGCTAATAAAGGAGGATAACTGCCCACCAACCAGATGGGCTTTGGGAAGAATTATTGAGACAAGCTGTGTTGATAATGGTCTTGTTAGAGTTGCTACTTTAAAAACAAAAACTTCAATGTTAAAACGCCCTATAACTAAGCTATCGCTGTTGCCAATTATTGACAACGACGATAATTTCAGCTATAATGAAATCAAAAATAGAAATCCAGAAGCACTTAATTTTACTAATAATAGTATCCAAGAAATGCATGGCAATAAAGATGAAAAATCTCATTCATCCGTCAAAAGAAACCATACGTATTCTAACAAAAAGAGCATCAACAAGAAATATAAATACACATGATGTACATCATTATGCAATTGCATACATAATGCAAAAACCAATTCAAACCCTGCAGTACCACCTACAGAAAGCAATACTGCTTCAACCGCTTTTGAACATCCATTTAATTATTAATTCATTTCGGAGGGAGAATGTTCGCAGAACATAAGTTTTTAACATTATAAACTTAACATTAATATATTTTATAACAACTTTTATATATATTAACTAATTTTAATATTGTTTATTTCATAATTGTTTAACGTACATTTTTGCTTATGATGCACATTTCTTTGTAATATAATTTAACTGAACTTAAGTTAATAAAATATCTTTAAAGTCATTGTACTGACCTACATTCATAATTTTAATTGTTTTAAAGTAAGTTAAATATTTGTTGTGTCAGCTAATTTCGTTGCATAATGTATAATTTTATGGAAATAAAAATTGTATTTAAAGACGTAATTTTAAGTAAAATATAATCATTAATAAATTTGAATTCTAAACTTAAATAAGTTTTTTGTTTATTTTTGTGATTCAAACACTTATAATTAAAATAATTATATGCTACAAATTAAAGGATCATATTGCATTCTATATTTTTGGTTTTTTTTTTCTTTCTGTTTTCATTTCGTTCGTAATATGAATATACCATATGTTACTAATAATAATTATAAGCAATGCATTACATTGTGTGTGGTATATTCTTACTGTTAATGAACGGAGTGTACAGAATACCTAGTGACCCACTTAAAGAGGTTCTTGGAATGCACTATGTGAATTATTATTTGTAGCATACCAATATATAAATAAATTTGGGTAAAGTAACTAGAACCAAATTTTAAATGTAAGAACTAATTTGTGTAATATTGTCTTAGTAAAAATTAGTAATCTTTATTGTAATTAAATTATATGTATTTGTAATTAAAAACAAGTAAAGAAACAATCAGTCGGTGCAACCGACTTAGAAATACCCTAGGTGTTGGTTCAAATTTAATGACATATCCATAAGTCATTTTAACGCCATAAAAGCTGTTATTAATTTGATTGTAAGACATAGCTAACCAAATTAACTTTATAATACTAAAAACATTTTCTAGTTACACTATCTCTTAAAAAATATTACAAATTCTTACTAATTTATTTATTTAAAAATATTAAAAAACAAAAAAACTTGTTATAAATGAAAATATATTTATTCCACTTCAATTACAAAATGAAAAAATTCTAGTTATTAAATTTTTTGATAAAAATCTGATCAAAGCATAATATATATAATAACCCAAATTTTTCAAAATTGCAATTATTTTAAATGGCTAGTTAATATACCTAATAGAAAAGCTTATACGCAAAATATGCAATAAATGTATTTTTAAAATACAATTACTAATTTACACCTTTTCATACAATTCATTAAATATAAAAATAAATTTTACATAAATGCAGCAAGTTCCTTTGAAGAAAGCTGAACCACTACAATTAAGTCTAAATTTCGGGAACACATATGATATGATTTCTATTCTTTGGCTTCGAAATTGTACTCGTTCGGCCTCAAATCGATCAAAAGCTTCTAGAATCCGAACTCATTGACCAAACTCGACCAGAAGAAATTTCATCAAAAAAGCGGCATTATTTTTTGAGTTATGGTGTTTTTAAGATATATGTTTCATAGCCCTTGAACTTTTCAAAGGTTGCAGAACCCGAAACCATGGTACGATTTCGCCCATATGCAGTCCCCGTCATACTTTAAATACTAGTTAACGCTTGTACACAATTGGAACGTTCTATCTTAATTTTAAGTTACTAGTTTTATTAATTTCGATGATAAACTTTTACACATTGGGGGGTCTAAGAAAGGTACAAAAATAGAGGGACACGCAGGAAATAGTAAAGAACAGCCATGTGCCAAATTTGAAGCTTCTACATTTGTTTCAAGTTACTATCTTTATTAATTTTGAAAATATGCTTTAAGGTCCTTGGAACTGAGTGGCTGGTCCACACCCAGTACTCCAATTGGGCTCAAATTTCAAGAGCACTAAGGAAATCGAAAGCGACACCCTGAAACCAAATTTGGAGGTTCTATCTTCATTGGTTTCGGAATTATGCTAGTTTGGCCTAAATTCGATCAAAAAGTTTTAAGTTCCGAACCCATTGTCCAATCCTCACCGTACGCAATCGCCGCTGTAGTTTCATTACCAATAACCTACAGCACAAATTTCATGAAGATAGCCTCATTAGTTGTTGAGTTATCGTGATTATTTATATATGTTCGTTAGCCCTGAAACCGATTAAAAGGTCCAGAATTTGAACCCTTGGGCTGATTTCGCCCTTATGCAGTCCACGCTTTACTTTAAGCACTAGTTAACCCTTGTACACAATTTGAACGTTCTATCTTAATTTTAAGTTACTATTTTTAATAATTTCGATTATAAGCTCTTAATACTTAAGAGGGATACTGAACCACCACTTCAATTGATCCCAAATTAGGGGGACACGCAAGGGATAGTAAAGAAGACCCTTGTGCCAAATTTGAAGCTTCTACATTTTTTTAAGTTGTTATCTTTATTAATTTTATAGATATGCTTTAAGGTCTTCGGAAATGTGTGGCTGGTCCCCGACCCACTACTCCAATGGGGCCCAAATTTCAAAGACATTAAGGAAATAGGAAGGGACACCCTGATACAAAATTTGGAGGTTCTATCTTCTTTGGTTTCGGAATTATGTTCGTTTGGCCTAAATTCGATCAAAAAGTTCTAGGTTCCGAACCCTTGGTCCAATTCCGAACTTACGCAACCCCCGAAGTAGTTTCATTACTAGTAACCTACAGCACAAATTTGATGAAGAAAGCATCATTAGTTGTTGAGTTATAGTGATTTTTTATATATGATCGTTAGCCCTTCGATCGATTTAAAGGTCCAGAATCCGAACCAATAGGCCGATTTCGCCCATGTGCAATCCCCGCCGTACTTTCAGTCCTAGTAACCTCCAGTTAAAATTTCATCAAGATAGCTCTATTATTTTTTGAGTTATCGTGCCTACGGACGGACGGACGGACATGGCTATATCGACTCAGGAGGTCACGCTGATCACAAATATATATACTTTTCTATACCTAGCTCGCTTCCTTTAGGTGGTTACAAACACCATACCAAAGTTAATATACCCTTTTACCTATTCTATAGGTGTAGGGTATAAAAAAGGTATAAATACCAAGGGTTTTTGGTAAAAAAAAAAAATGTTATTCTTTGCCAATAAAAGAAATAATTGTGTTATTCATTTAAAACTGGATAGCGGCGCAGCACGCCTAAATGTTTGAAAAAGTGCATTGGATAATGCACTAAAAATTATCCAAATCAATTACGGAACTACACTATGTCATAGGCCAACCTCTGTTAGAAGATCACAGAGAACCGTATTGATTTGTCATCAACACATTTTTAATACCATCCAGCGTACATTACACAGGCTAGCATGTGATAGAGGACTACACGGGCAGTGAGCATCAATACATTGTGTTCGTGGTCTTTGAGAGGAGACAGTTCCTAGGAACAATATCTAGCAGACCACGGCGCTGGAACATGAGGAGAATTGGCGAGGCGGTATTTGCAGCGGTCATCCGGGAGGGTGTCCAAATGCAGGTCGGGAGGCAGCCTGCAAACCCTCACCAGGCAGGGCCGATGGTTGACGCCACTCTGCGTACAATCACCCTAGTCTGTGACCGCTCAATGCCGCGGAAGCAAATTCCCCGTGGAAAACAGCCATTGTACTGGTGTACAGCCGAAATAGCTGATCTACGGAGAGATTGCCTCCGACTGAGGAGAAAAGCTCAGAGAGCTAGAACGGAGGAGGAAGTTAGACTATGGTCCTCGGATCACAAGGAGAAGAAGCGGCAATTGCGACGTGCTATTAATCACAGTAAGGAGAGATGCTGGGAAGTACTGAGAGATGATATTAACTCGGATCCATGGGGTTTGGGTTACAAAATTGTAACCCAGAAATTTGGGGTCCTTAAAAACCCTGCCCCCATGGATATGCGGACCACAACGCACCTAGTTAATGCACTCTTTCCAGTGCATCCCCAGCGAGCTGCGCGAGTGTACAACCGGGATGGAGCTTCTACCTTCACGATGGAGGACCTGGAGCAAGCCATCCAATCCCTCAAGGTCAAGAAGGCCCCTGGTCCAGACGGCATGCAAGGGGAGGTATTAAAGTTGATGTTTCGGGTTAATCCTAACCTTTTGCTGAGTATATACAACGCCTGTCTTTCAGCGGGTATTTTCCCCAACTAGGCTTGCACTTATCAGCAAGGGGAAAAGACATCCGGAGCATCCTTCTTCATACCGCCCGCTCTGTATGATGGACACGGCAGGAAAGGTTCTATAGAAGTTACTCAAGCCAAAACTGTTGTCTGCCATCGAGGCAGCTGGGAGTTTGTCTCCGCATCAGTACGGTTTTAGAACTGGTCGTTCCACAGCAGACGCCATTGCGGAAGTCACATCTGCGATGAGCAGGGCCGAGGACCACAAACATTTTTCACGTCGTATAGTCCTCCTCGTGACTTTAGACGTGAAAAATGCGTTTAACTCGGCCAGATGGAACGACATGCTCCAAGCTCTAGAGCAGGAATTCCGCGTTCTGGAATATCTGCTAGGAATGATCAGCGACTATATTGATGATCGTACAGTACTCTTCGACACGGCTGAAGGGCAAGGGAGTATCTGGGGGGGTGGCGCAAGGTTCGATTCTCAGCCCCGACCTCTGGAATGCCGCATACGACAGTCTGTTAAGGTTAGACCTGCTGGATGAGTCGATGCTGGTCGGATATGCTGACAACGTTGCCGTTCTGATATCAGCACGGAACGTGGAGCTCGCCCAGGTGAAGCTCAACCAAGCCATGCGGTTCATCCTTTCTTGGATGGACAGCCGTGGACTGTCGTTGGCATTGAGCAAGACGGAGGTCGTAGTGCTGACATAAAAGAGGTTGAACTTTGAACTCCCGCTGCGAATCGGCGAAGAAGAGGTGGAGACAAAACGGGCGGTGAAATATCTCGGCATCATGATTGACAGCAGGCTCAACTTCTTTGAGCAGATCAAGAAAACTGCTGACAGGGCCGCAAATGGTGTCATGGCACTGGCTCGATTGATGGCCAACATAGGTGGGCCAAGGTTTAGCCGGAGACGCCTTCTGATGTCTGCGGTCCAGTCAGTCCTGCAGCTGTTCTAGTCATCGCTGGCGTCATCCCAATCGCACTACTTGCTAGGAAGCGTCAAGCGATATACCGGAGAAGAGCAGAGAGGAACCCAAAGACGGTGAAGGCGGAAGAGCGGACTCGCACGCTTCGGTGTTGGCAGGAGGACTGGGAACTGGAGGAGCGAGGGTTCTGGACTAAGCGGCTTATTGGAGAGGTTACTCCATGGGTGGAGCGGCGGCATGGGGAGGTAGATTACTACTTCACTCACCTGCTGAGCGGGCATGGATACTTTCGGGCCTATCTGCACAAGATGGGGAAACTAGGTTTAGCGGAGTGCATATATTGCCAAATGCACGATGACGCTGAGCACACTTTCTTCATCTGTCAGAGATGGGCTCGAGAGCGGATGCAGCTGAGGGAGGTAGTACCGCGGTTCACATCGGACACAGTGGTGGGCCACATCCTACAGGATAAGGGAGCTTGGGATGGTTTGTCACATTTTGCACAGAAAATACTGCGCACAAAGAAGTTGAACCTAGACATCACAGAGGTCCGACCTACAGACTTCGGCTAAGCAGCAGCCTCTGAGGCGGTGGCTCTGGACCTAGCCCGAAGTAATGTGATAAACGGTTCCAGGCTAGTGTCCGTGGAGAGAGGGAGGTTTTTTAGTCGGTATGCCTGAGATGGGAGATTCCGACACTGTTGGGCGTACGTGCAGCCTCCGTCAAAAAGATTTTCCCTCCTAAAAAAAAAAAAAAAAAATTATTATTATTATTATTATATTTATAATTATTATTATTCTTATTATTATTTTTATTATTATTATTATTATAATTATTATTATTATTATTCTTATTATTATTATTTTTATTATTTTTATCATCATCATAGCTGGCTCGGCGATCCAAAATGAATCTTGGCCTCCCCTACAAAATTCCTCCATTGCTCTCTGTCTCTAGCTATCATCCGCCAATTTCTCGGGTTTATACTCGTTGCACTTTTTTCAACGTTGTCAATCCACCTTAGCTTTGGACGACCTGTGTCTCTTCTACCTTCTGGTCCCTTTATAAATGTTTTGTACGTAGATCTGTCACGATTCATTCTTATTACATGACCGGCCCATTTAAGTTGCTGTATTTTTATCCGACTACTCAATGGTGGTTCTTGAAACTCCTCAAAACATTCGTTATTGTAACGCAATCTAAATGAGCCATCTTCATCTCTAATTGGACCAAGAATGCGTCGGAGTATTTTACGTTCAAAAACATCAATTTTATTTTCATCTTGTTTCCTCACTGCCCAAGTTTCTGAGCTGTACATAAATACTGGTATAACCAGTGTTTTGTATAGCCTAAACTTTGATGTTTTTGATAGTAAGTTTGAGCCAAAAACTTTGTATAGTGAAGCAAACATTTTGTTTGCAGCTTTAATACGCTCATCAATTTCTAATTTACAGTCGTTTGTTTTATTCACTGTTGAGCCAAGGTATTTGAAATGATTTACTGATTCGAAATTGTAGTTTTTAATGGTGATATTTTGTCTATTTGCAGTTCTAGAATTACTCATATATTTGGTTTTTGTCTCGTAAATGTTTAATCCAAAATTTTTTGCAGATTCTTCAAATCTATGAAAATTTTCTTCCAGGATTTGCATATTTCTTGCCAGTAGATCAATGTCATCTGCAAAACTTAATAATTGCGATGATTTATTCCAAATTGTACCTTTTGTTTCAAGTCCGGCATCACGTATAATTTTCTCTAGTGCAAAATTAAACAATGTTGGTGACAAAACATCGCCTTGTCTTACACCAGTATGAGTTTCAAAACAGTCTGAAAGATCACCTTGCACTCTTACATAGTTTTTTGCTCCATTTGTAGCCATTTTCGATAGAGCAACTAGTTTTTCAGGTACACCGAAAAGTCTCATGGCATTCCATAGCATATTTCTATTTACTGAATCAAATGCTTGTTTAAAATCGACAAATAAATGATGCATATCACGGTTATATTCATTACTTTTTTCTATTATTTGTCTCAACGTAAATATCTGATCAATTGTAGATTTTCCTGATGTGAAACCTGCTTGGTAATCTCCAATTATTTCTTTTGAATAGATTTTTAATCTATCATTTAAAATATTGGCAAATACTTTATATGTTACACTTAATAAAGTAATACCTCTATAATTTGTACACATAAGTTTGTTTCCTTTTTTATGTAGTGGAATTACTATTCCATATCTCCATTCATGTGGCATTTGTTGTTTTGCCAAATACATGTTATTAATTTATAAATCTCTCCGCATAATGCATTTCCACCATTTTTTAATAACTCAGCTTGAATACCATCAATACCACAGCTCTGTTGTTTTTTAACTTTAGAATACTCTGAGACACTTCTTCTTCACTAGGCTCTTCAATATATGGTTCTGCAGTATGGATTTCAACATTTTCATCTTCATTAGCACTACTGTCAGTTATTGGGTTTAGTAGTTCTTTAAAGTACTCTGCCCATCTTTTTATCACCATTGATTTTTCTTGAATTAGATCACCGTTTTTATCTCTGCATGCGCGAATTGTAGGGTTAAAATCATTCGTAACACATTTTATATCTTTGTAAAATTTTCTTGCATCATTTATCTGCCTAAAGTTTTCTACATTTCCTATTTTTTTCTCTAAAAAATCTCTTTTCTTTTTTCTAAATAGATTTTGTGCTATATTTCTTTTACTTCTATATGTTTCTTGATTTGCTCTTGTGTTAATTTGTAGTACCTTCTTTCTTGCTTCATTTTTTTCATCATTCATTCTCTGGCATTCTGCATCCCACCAACCATTTCTCTGTGTTCTTCTACCTGTATCAAGGATTCCTTGTGCTGCTACGTTGATTGCATTTTTTATTTTATTCCATTGTGTTTCAATATCATGATTTTCATTTTCAGCTGTATTAGTTTCTTCTAAACTTTGTTCAATTCGATGTATGAATTCTATTTTTATTTCCTCATCTTTCAATTTGTTTATGTCCCATTTCTTATTTGAATGTCTTTTCACCTTCCTTTCAGTTGATATTCGCGCTTTAAATTTTGCACCAACAAGAAAATGATCTGTATCACAGCACGCACCACGAAAACTTCTAACATCTTCAATATTGTTTCTATGTCTAGAATCAATTAGTATGTGGTCTATTTGATTAGCATAATTTCCATTTGGAGCTTTCCATGTCTGTTTGTGCACGTTTTTATGTTCGAACGTTGTACTACTAATAGTTAATCTTCGATATTGTGCAAGGTCTACTACACGATTTCCATTATTATTTGATTCACTATGTAGACTATGTGGTGTTTCCTGTGTTTTACCTATTTTTGCATTAAAATCTCCAGCAATTAGTTTTATATCGTTTTTGGGCAGTTCATCATACAATTTATTTAACTCATTGTAAAATATATTTTTCTCTTCTTCATCCTTATCTTCAGTTGGGGCATGAATACAAATCATTGCTACATTAAAAAATTTAGTTTTCAATCTTAATGCACATAGTCTTTCATTTTTTGCTTTAAAATCAATAACAACATGATTTATATCTTTTTCGACAATGAATCCCGTTCCAAACATATGGATTTTATTTTTTATTACCACTGGAGTATACAACATGATTACCGAAGTGAAAATACTTTCATCTAACCATCTTGTTTCTTGCACGGCAGTAATATGCATTCTATACTTCTGTAATACTTGAGTTAAATTTTTTAAAGCACCACTTTTGTATAAGCTTA